>VIRR01000447.1:0-169337 GCA_008638375.1 Nyssa sinensis
AGGCTGCCCATTCCACCCTCTTGGACCCTATAAGCTCCTCACTATATTCCTGGAAACCTCCTATAATTTGGTCTCCTAAACTCATACAACTGTAGGGTCCCATTCCCGCAACATGCCTTTTACCACAATTCTTTTATCCAGGTCCTTCAGAGTTCAGACCCCTCACATTGCATGTTACTATCATTAATTCATGAAGCAACTAGTTTGAGAAGTTCCATTTCCCCTTCCACCAACAACTCCAGCGCGTTCTTGTCATCTTAATTCACTGAGCTTGCAGATTACGCAGTTCTCTTTTCAATTTCCTTGTTGACCGTTCCATAGAGTCCTAGTTCAATCTGCTCCCTCTGATTCTCTTCTGCTTATTCTTCTTTTCAATTTCAATTAACAAGTTCATCAGGTTCTCCTCAGCCATTCTGAGACTTCCACTTGCTGTGTTTCCCGCTTATTGACCCCTTCCTACATCCCTCTATTATAGCTAAAGGAGGGAACATCAATGGCTCCTCGTAGTCTGCAATTCCCTAACAACTAATCTCTGCCCACAGCATCCTCTTCGTTCTACCACCTCCTTAGGCTCCTCACCAAATCAATCTGCCTCTGTAGAGAAATCGAGGAACTTACGCCCGACTCCAGGTTCACCTTCGTCTGTAACTTGCTTGCATTGGAGCTTAATTCCAAAAAGCATTGGAATTCCCCTTCAGAAGGGAGGCTCCCCTGTTCTGAGCTGTGGACTGTACCTTCATGATCACCAAATCCTACCTCTCTTCAACCGCTCCCGAATTGCTACTAGCTTGAACCCCAGAAGCAACCTTCCTTGCTTCCCCTTCCGAGCGTGAAGCCACCTCCTCATCATCCATCTCCGGAAACCGCCAAGTAGCTTTCTCCATCTTGTTGCAACTTGATACATGTTATCTTTGAGCCTACTCTCCTCTCTGGATTACGACCTCAGCTTGACATTGTTGGTGAGCTTCCCCCAAGCGGAGTGAGGTGGGCCTATGAAATTGGGCTTGGTCTCCCCTCCCATTGAATAGGTCCCTTTACCTAGCCCATCTCGCTTGGACTACTGTCCAGCATCTTCAAGTGTACTCCTCTGCCCAACCCACATTCATGGTAATGATCTTCAAACCTGTAACTTTCCTTCACATTGGGTCTTTGTTACGCCCCAAACCCGAATGTGCGATTCAAGGTATGACAACCACCACACATCCCTATAAACATGGAAGGCTTCAACCTGTAATTATTTCACAACTTATTTAAAATCACATATCATAATAAATAGTGATATAAAATTAGCTCAAATAAAATCCTATTCTTATTTATGATCCAATGAAGTAAAGTATTACACTATTAATAACAATATCCAATATTTAATACAAAAATAGATAAATAGTATCGCAAAGAAAATTTCTCAGTCAAATGTAAATGAATTCAAATTTTATTCAATCACTAGTTTTCTCTCTCTCTTCCTACTATGCTCTATCAAGCCAAGACACCCATCCTGCTAGTAACCTCCAAAATCTAAATGGAAAAATAATTGGGGTAAGCTCGATAGCTTAGTAAGTAACCACCAACCTTAACTAGTTGGATCAAGCATGCTATTAAAATATTTTACAAAACAAGCTCCAAACAAAATATTTTTCACAATTTCAAAATTTCTAACAATTCTCATATGATTCCAAATAATCTTGCAATTCAACATAAAATACACTTAAATAATAACCCAATAGTCAACCAGTTCCACAAGTATTGACATCAATGGCCATTGCCTGGCCGCTCCTTGCCACTTCAGTGTATGTACCCCCCTTCCCTTTCACCCTTCTTGCCTTGGACAACCCCATTTTCCTGGAAGCCTTAGCCAACTCCCTCCTCTATCCACTTACTGAAGGTAAATACATCTCTGAACTGCTACAATGGCTACCTCCCCCTTTATATACTCTTCTAGTACATTTGACCGTCTCCACAATTTTATCCTTATGTTCCTTCTGATTACCAAAGGAGGGGAAACCTGCCTTCTCTTCACGTTCGAGGCTTCCTCCAAGAGGAGCAAAGTCACTCGAGTTCAGATCTTGTCACCCTTACACGCTGAATGACGTTCAGCTCCTCTCGATGATCTGGTATACCTCAACTCTATCATTGCCTTTTATCAAGAACATCATAAATCTTCTCTCTGAGTGTGCAATCACTGTCTCAGAGCATACGTCATCCCAAGACAATATATTTTATATAGAAAAGGGAAAACAAGAAGCTGAATGTTTTTAAATTAAATAATAATTGACTTATATGTTGATGAGATAAACAACTCATTCTACGTATTTGATTGATTATATATTTCATTGACCATGACATGAGTTATATGAGAATTTTTATTAACTTCTATTGTATTTTCATGTTTCTAATATATTTTCATTCTAATAACTAATAATATATAAATATAATGAACTTTTTTTTTTTTTAACAAAACAAAAGTGTAGATAGTGGCTAACCTAGTGCATGAGGCTCTCCTACTGCAGGATTTGGAGTGGGTTCGATATACGCAGCATTACTCCGGTGAGCGGAGAGTCTATTTCCTCGACTTGAATCTGTGACCTTTTGGTTATAATGGAGTAATCTTACTGTTGCGCCAAGGATCGAAGTTAGTTTCCCCAAGTCAACTGTTAGAAACATAAAGTCATCAAATATTAATTATCAAAGAGTTTGCTGTAACTATGTTGCTATACCTGCTGATTGCGTGTGTACTCATGCCAAACAAGAATTGTGGAAATATTTACCATTCTGATAAATCCTGTGAAATTAATCTTTTATGGTTCTGTTTGTTGTTTGTGAATTTAATCCTGAAATGGCATTGGAAGTGTCTAGTGCTCCCGTGCTTGCAGCACAATACAAGTATTATGTTCGTAACAGTTCTGCTTCTTTCAGTGACAGCAATGTGGCACTCCTTAGAATATGCTGGACATAACAATCTTTCTTATCTTGTTATGCAAGTTGTTCTATGATAGAGCTTTCCACTATCACCAACTCCCAGCTTGAGCCATGTATCAGTGCATTTTTTTCCCACTTGTTCAACTTTGAAGCAAAGCCTGAAAAAATGTAAAGCAAGCATGATATGGAGAATGTAACCTGTCATTAAATATACTTGTTATGGGAGCTCATTTTCTCTTGGAAATGCTTTCCCACTGCAAATATTGCTAATAATTCTTAAATTATATGAAATAATTCAATGATGATGACTATAATTTTCCTCCTTACATGCATTGCTTCATCCTTGGTCATTTTGTCATCAAATATTTTTTAAGTTTTTGCTGAATTTTAACGCTGAGCACTTGCATCATTACATTTTTTTGTTGAAATCCGGACATTCCCTGAATTCTATACGGTCACTATCCTTGGTTGAGTTGGGTTTCTCTGTGTCCAATACTCCAATGGACTGACATTTTACCTCTCTGTTTTTTTTTTCTCCCTTCAGGAGGTTCTACAAGTAACAAGAACACAATTGGAGAGAGAACTGTCTTTAGAAGATGTTCGTCGGATACATGATCTACCTGCTTACAACTTGTTGTACCAGTAGTTTTGCTTGATGGCTCCTCTTCAAAAACCACAGAAAATTTTGCTTGGATTTGGACCTTTTTGCAATGAAAATGAGCTGTTCTAAACGAAAGGCTATCTTGAGGTCTAATTATACATGTGATCTGGGTTTTCAAATTTTGGGTTCGTATGCGCCAATTTTGGGAGTTTTAGGGCTGAAATTTGTACTCAAAGTGGACTTACCTTTGGCTAATGGCATTGAGGTTGGACTTAATTAACATTTATTTTACTCTTTTTTCTTTAATTTGCTGATTAATTAAAATATAGATTGAAAGCTTCTAACCATTTACGCATAAATGTTGAGTTTTTTTTTTTTTTTCATCATACCCACATCATTATAAAAAGTATTTGGCATTTCTATGTTGCATGCTAAATAAGAAGGCGTGATTATAGATCTTGTGCATGTAGAAAAACACATTTCAAATCTACGCCTTTTATTTTAATAGAAAAACACATTTCAAATCTACCTCTTTTATTTGAAAAATGTTTTAATAGAAAGGTGCATTTAGAAACCGTGTTTTTAATATAAAGATGTTTTTTAAAGATAAACAAGAAATTTTTAAATATTTTTAAAATGACTTGAAAGAGTACAAAAAAATTCTATAAATGTTACCTCATGGTTCCTAATTCTCAATAACTCAGCGTCTACTTAAAAGGCTCGAAAGTCTATGAGTAGCCTTAACCCATCTGGATACATTTTTATTTTTCATTGTTTTGTTTTTGTTTATTTTAATAATACAAAAAGTCACTTCGTAGTCATTTTGAAGGGACACTTTCAAAAATATTGAAAATAATTCTCAACAATACCTTGTCAAACATGTTCTTATGGCACCGTTTTAAATTTCTTTTTTTTTCAAGAACGGAAAATATTTTTTTAAGAGCATAAAAATGGGTGCTTTCAGCTCATTGTGACTTGTCGCTTTTCGAAATGTTTTGTAGATCGAGACTTCGGATGTTTTATACTTGCTATCATGTCATTTATTTATCCATCTACTTTGTTAGTTTAAAAATCACATTAAAACTTTACCTTTAACCTTACTTCTAACACACACACACACACACACACACATATATATATAATGTTTAAAAATCACATTAAGGACCTATTTGGGAAAGAATAAAATCAATTTCGTACAATATAGATGAAACTGATTTTAAATTTTTTACTGTTTGGTAAGTTTCTTTTAACAATATATTGATTCATGTTAATCATAAAAAATACTTAAAATATGAATAAATTTAGATCAAAGAGGAGTTAATTTTCATAAAAATCAAATAATTTAATGGAGATGGTTTTGACCTGATCCAATTTAAAGAATTTTCAAACAGCTCTTAAAACTTTACCTTTAACCTAACTTTTAACACACACACACACACATATATATAATATTTATAATACTTCTGGGATGAAAGATTGAAACCCAATTATTTGTGGGTTTTACTTTTATCGTATGTGTTAGACCAGGGTTGGTTTTAGAGAATTTGGGGTTTAAAGCGAGAATTCTAAACGATGTCTTTTGTTTTTTAATATTAAAATAATTTTTTTATTTAAAATTTATTCTTCTCACTTTTGTGATGCTTAATTATTAAGGATAAATTACACTAACTTTTCTTGAGGTTTATGACAATTACACTGACCTCCCTTGAAGTTTTTGAAATTTCACTGATCTCCTAAAATTTACAAAATAATATACACCTGTCAAATTTTTTCTTCTTCAAAATGATGAAACTATCCCTTTTTTTTTTTATTATTATTATTATTATTTTGCAATTTTTCAATTTTGATCAATTTATTCTAACTTTTTTTTAAGGATTTTTTAATTTTTTTATTTAAAAATAATTTAAGGTAAATAACTTATTTTTATTTTATATAAAAATAAATTTAAGGTTTTATCAATATTTATTTGAAAATTGAAAAAAATTAGTCAAGATTTAAAAAATTGGAAAAAAATATATGAAAGGGGTAATTTTGTCATTTTGAAAAAAAAAATTGACTAGAAGAAAATATCTGTATATTATTTTGTAAAGTAAAAGAGACCAATGTAATTTCAGAAATCTCAAAGAATGTCAATGTAATTGTTATAAATTTCAAAGGAGTTCAATATAATTTACCCAATTATTAATTAAGTTTTCATATTCATATATTGTTAACATATCCTTTATCTCCATGTGCCTACCAATTTTTTCATGTTTTTTTAATATATACTTTTGACATTGTGTTGTATTGCAATAAGTTTTTTTAGACACACTACGTCGATAAAAATATTTTTTTTTATTTCTTTATCTATTTAAAAATTTCTATTTCAATTAAATCATAATTCTACTTACCAAAGAAAAAACTCTTCTTTTATTAATTACCTTTTACACTTAACAAATACATATAAGCCTGTAATTCAATTTTGATGTAAAGTCATTCCCTCAGTTTGACGAAATTCTAATTGAAATTATGAAGGTCTCCACTTGCAATTGTAGTTCTTGTATATTTTTTTGCTTAAAAAATAATTTTCATAAATCCATTAGCATGTTAACCTATATAGACAATCTATTATAAAAATTATATAAATTATAAAAAATTAAAAATTACATAATAGACAATAAAAACTCTTCACAGTAAAATTATTTTTGTTTATTTTAAATTAAAATGAGATAAATAATATATGATAAAAAAAAATTGGTGAACTTACCTCGGTTGAAAAAAAAATTGGGACAACTAATATTGATTCTCCATTCTCCTGTATTTTAGAGTTGAGAGATTAATTAGAAAGATTGAGAGAGATTAGAGAAAGAAAGAGAGCCTTGAGGGAGAAAAAGACAAAGAAATAATGAATAAGTTGGTAAAAGATATAATGAGGAGGTGTATTTATTACAATGTGAGGTTGTATTTCAAGATGACTATTCAATTTTTTCTTTTTCTTTTTTATTTTTATCTATTTTTCGTATCATTCGTAAAAAAAAAAAAAAATTGTTGGCTTGATATTTATGGAATAATATGGGGCTTTTTTTTTTTGGGGTAATGTTTAGAGTTTTATGTACCTTATTCTTTTATTTTTAATAAATATAGATAAAATTTGGGGCTTTCACATCTGCATGTATTCGATCACTATAGCCCGAGAGATGTACGACCAAGAACTCGTACGGATCATTGCGAATGCCATAATTCGTTTTAAGGACATTGTGTAAAACACAAGCCTTGATCATTGTTTCTACAATTCAGTAAGTGTTATGATTTTCTATTTCCTTTACTGTATTCTTATATTATAAAATAGTTTTCTGTTTTTTGGTTTTAATTTCTATTTTTGGAAAGAATGTTATACTGCTTTATTTTCAAAATGTTTTCTGTTTTGAAAAACAGTTTTCGGTTTTCTTTTTTTATAAAAAAAAAAGTTTTCTGTTTTCAAAGAATAGATTTTTATTTCAAAAAATAGTTTATGTTTTTCTATTAAAACTTAGTTTGGCAAAACTGATCTATATTATAAAACTTAGTTTGGCAAAACTGATCTACATTTGGATAACAACGGGCAGACTGTCATTATCTAGTGGCTGTGTCAAAGAAGGTGGCATTGCGTTCCAAAAGGCTCATGGCCGTGAGATATGGGACTTTGCATCTTTAAACCTTGAATTCAACAAGATGTTCAACGATGGCATGGAATATGACCAAGATCACAACGATATCAGTTATCTCAGGATATAAAGATGGCTTTGATCACATATGATCGGTGCTGGACGTGGGAAGCGGCACCAGGGCAACCATGATTGAGGTTTTCGAGGCACATCCACATATTCAGGAAGGATACTGCTACTGTAAATTCAGTGCATACAAGATATGGTGTTTTAATTCTTGGATGGTCTATGAATTTAATTTTTATTTATTCAAATTACTTTATCTTTTTAGGTCATCCAAAGATTAAAATAGTCTGTCTTATATGCACTCGAGTTTATAGTATCATTACTTGTAACTTTTCGTAAAATTTGATAAAATAATAATGAATAAATAATTAGAAACATTAAACCTCAAATGAAAATTTACATGCCCAAATCGCATATGCCATAACCAACTATCATCATCAATCATAGAACTAAAGCAATGTAAATTCTCACATTTAATACTCAATGGAAATAAACGATTTTGAGTCATATTTACCTTTGCTATTAGCCCCAAACGGTCATCATTAATTGTGCAAACTCCATGGTGGATTCGCATATCATAACCTCTTTCTGAAAGTTGCCCCATACTCAACAAATTTTGTTTCAAACCTGGTACATAAAACACATCTGAAATATACTTGTGAGACCCATTCTTCAATTTGATTGCTATTTTGCCTTTACCCATCACAGGTATCTTTGAATTGTTTCCAAACTTTACCTCAGATCGAACGGACTCATCCAAATCAGAAAACATGTCTTTCTCACCACACATGTGATTATTACAACCAATGTCTAAATACCACTTAGCACCATCATCATTATCCACAACATTACAAGCCAACAACACGGTTTCTACTTCATTATTACCACCAGCATTATTTTCAGCAACATTAGCTTGATGATCTCTATTATTTGGCTTTCTAGATCTGCACTCAGACTTTTTATGCCCAAACTTGCCACAATTAAAACATTGAATATTAGATTTATGAGATTGTGGATTAGAATTGTTACCATCTCCTCTTCCTTGGACTGGTCTGTGCTGCCAATTATTATTTTGCCACTGATTGTTGTTCTGCCACTGGTTGCCTCTGCCTCTTCCTCCACCAAATCTGTTTTGCCCATTATTGCCTCTGCCTCCTCTATTGTTGTGATTCTGCCCTCTATTCTGGTAGCCTTGAAAACGTTGATTACATCCTCCATTATTCTGAGACTCGCCTTTTTCATTTTTTAAATTTAATTGAGCTTGCAAAGCTTCCTCCACAGAATTTTTTGATCTCTCATTCAAGCGTTGTTCATGAACTGTCAACGAACCTTGTAATTCATCCACTGTCATGGACTCCAAGTTAGCCGACTCTTCAATAGCTGTCACTTTATATTCAAACCGCAGTGTCAAGCTTCGAAGAATTTTTTCAACAATTTGACGGTCTGTTATTTGTTCACCATTAGTCCTCATCTCATTAACAAGTGCCGCGGTCCGCGAAAAATACTCAGAAATCGTTTCTGATTTTTCCATCTGCAACAACTCAAAATCATTGTTGGCTAATTAAACCAAGCCCATAAATTTTAGGAAGTTTCTTAATTTGGTTTATTGAGTCCTAATAATATTTGGAGACTTTTTAGATAGTCCTAGTTGTAGTTGGACTAATATTCTAGTGAGAGTTAGCTTTCTTATTATACTTAAGATATACTAGTTTGTATAGGATTAGATGTCCTAATCAATATAGGACTTTGAGTTAATGTTATATATATGTGAGTTTTTGTCATATTGAGTTGTGTGCCACAAAAATAATAGAGTGGTGGCCATGAGAATTAGAGGGCCGTGTGATGGCCGTGAAAGATTGCCAAAATAATAACTGTTTGTGAGTTTTGTTTTTCAATAAAATATTAGTTTGTTTGCTTTGTTTATTCTCTTGTTTTTTTGTTCAATAATTTGGTATCAGAGTAATTTTTGGGTCCTACAAATGGTATCAGAGCCAATTAAGATCTTGGGATAATTTATCAGATCTTGTCTCGATCTTGGGAAGCTACAGAAAATCAAAGTTTGGTCTCCTTGAATTATTGCAGAGAATTGTAATTCTCATGTTACTTAAGATTGCGATCTTGAGTAGTTTGTTGAAGAGTTATTCGATTGAAATTCGACGGTTGTTTGGATCAGAAAAAGATCTTGTGGTGGTACAAATACTTGTGAAGAAAAAAAATTCTGGTTTAATCGATAGGAAGGCCAGCTTAATCAGATTGAAGAAAAAAAGAGGACGATAAGATTAGTTTTTAGACAAACTCAGGTATGTGATTTAAATAAATTGTTGATTTGAAATTATAGAGAAAGTTTTGGTTAATGGACAAAAGTTTGAGATTTTAAGAGTATGTGGTCAGAATATTGATGAGTGGTTACATCGTGTTACACTCTATCTTAGTGCTTGCAATGTATTCAATGTATTGGATATTGAATTGAAGCGTTTATCAAATGAACTTTATGAGAAGAAAGTTAAATGGTTCTATCAGATAATAAGGAAGACAATACATTGGGCACTTTGGAATACTTTTGTTTGCACACAAAACTATCCACCACCACATAAGTTTTGATATGATATTCTTTTGACATATAAAAATAAACCATTGAACGGTTATGAACCTCCCATAGACATATATTGGGTGGTTGATTTTGAAAGAGATAAGTTTGATGAAAATAAAGAGATTGATGGTTCAAAATTTTTTTCAGAATTCATTCCAATTTAGGATGATTCATATAAAGTGTTGAATTTAGATTCATATAATATTGATTGCTTCGTCAATATTTCTGAGGAAGAAAATATTAGTTGTGAGGAAAGAAATATTTTGGAAGTTGAAGAAGATGAAAATAATTGTATGGTTGAAAGTTTGAATTTGTCTCAAAGTGATGAAAATTTGAATTTGTTAGAAGTTGCTTTTGTTGAATTGAGAGATGTTGAAGAATTATTTCAGCCTACCCAGTTTGAGAAAGAAAAAAAATTTGCATGTTGCGGTATTGATGCAGTCGAAGTTTTTGAAAATTTTGGCATTGCTACTTTGTTTGATTTGCCAAGTACTTTAGAATCAAAACATAGTGAGATTGAAGAACGTTCCAATCTAGAATTTGTTGATTTTATTGGTGTTGAGAATTTTATTATTCGGGACCATGTTGATTTTGTGAAGACAGAAATTTTAGAGTTTCAAGAACTTTTGAGAATTGAGAAGCCCAAGTTGTCTGAAATTTGTGATTTTCTCGGCGTTGATAAATTCTTGTCATGCTACAATATTGGTTTGGATCTTAATAATTTTATTGGTGCAGATTTTGTTCGAAAAGAAGATTTTGGTATTCTAAAATATTGGCAGGCTTTGCGTCATTATGATGATGAAATTATTGACACGGATAATTGTTTTATTGATTTTGATTTTGAATGGATGAGCATAGATTGTTTCTTTGATCGTGCTGAACAAGCTAAAAAGTTGTGTGCCAAGTACAAGATTCGACCATATCCGCGTGTGAAGATGAAGACGAATGATTGTTTCAGATTGCTGTCGCAAAAGCTTCTTACAGCGACAGAAATTGCTTTGAATATTCTTGCTCATGAAGATGTTGGTGAAGCTACTTTGGTGAGCTTGGTTTAAGGGAGGCATTGTTGGCTAATTAAACCAAGCCCATAAATTTTAGGAAGTTTCTTAATTTGGTTTATTGAGTCCTAATAATATTTGGAGACTTTTTAGATAGTCCTAGTTGTAGTTGGACTAATATTCTAGTGAGAGTTAGCTTTCTTATTATACTTAAGATATACTAGTTTGTATAGGATTAGATGTCCTAATCAATATAGGACTTTGAGTTAATGTTATATATATGTGAGTCTTTGTCATATTGAGTTGTGTGCCACAAAAATAATAGAGTGGTGGCCATGAGAATTAGAGGGCCGTGTGATGGCCGTGAAAGATTGCCAAAATAATAACTGTTTGTGAGTTTTGTTTTTCAATAAAATATTAGTTTGTTTGCTTTGTTTATTCTCTTGTTTTTTTGTTCAATAATTTGGTATCAGAGTAATTTTTGGGTCCAACATCAAATGAAAATAATAACAAAAAAAATAAATAAAGAGGGTAAAAAACTTGAATAATGATGTGTGTGTTATGTAAATACTATTTAAAAATTTAGTAATTTTCAAAAAATTTAGATCTTTGAGCATGTTCATGCATGATTTTCTTGTAATTATTGATGTTGTAGGGATGTTGGTGATGAATATGAAGTGGTGTGGAAGTATACATGAGGTGTAGGCTTGATGGGAGATTGAGTATAACAGGTTTCTAGGTAAGAAAACGAGATTATGAAATGATCATTTGAACGACCAGAGAGCAATTCTGAAGAAAGTTTTGAGGGCTCGTTTGAACGAAGCCACAGTCATTCGAACGACCATGCGGCAGAAGCCCATGTCGCGAATTTTAAAGGGGTGTTTCTTCTCATTTCTTATTTCCTTCTTTTCTCTCAAGCCAAAAAGGGGGGAAATGGTTAGGATTTCTTGATATTCTTAGAGCCACTCCACTTCATAAATTCATACTACAAAAATCTTTCCTAGTGCAATGAATCAACATTTGAATGATTCCTCTTCACCTTAGAAGCTAGGGTTCCAAGGGATTTCTATACAATCAAGAGGTAAGAATTAGGATTTTCCTTTTTACTTGAAATTTCTCCAAATTTCTTGTTGATATTAGATGATTTGGGTTTGATTTATTGTATTTCACTTTTCTTAGAGTGTGGGCGTAAGGAGTGGACTTAGGGTTTGGAATCTTTTTCTCTCTACAAGACAAGTTTACTATTCTTAACACCAAGGTAGGACTTCTAACCTAGGTGAAGAATCAACGATTTAATAAGAACATCATGCATTCCATTATAATTTATACAACATGATGTGTGTACCATGTGAATTCATTTCTATGAGTTACTTGTTAGACTAGCATATGAAAATCATGTACTTATATCTTGCCATATAGTTGTTTCCTATGAAGAAATATGTATTTGATGCATGATCCCAGTCCAAATATCTTTCTTGTATGGTCAAGGCTGATAAATCTATTTTACATGAAATTGTAGGAGAATTGTATGCTCACCAAGTGTTTGATAAAACGTTTCTATAGTTTCAATGATGTCATATCATAAGGTTTTTTTTTTTTTTTGAAAATATATAGTTTGCAACAAAATTTTGATTGATGGATCTATCATTAGTTCTTTGATTCATCATGCTTGAATGGAAACTTGAATAGATATTTCTTAGGGAGATAGGAAAGAAATGAGGATTGAAGAGTTGCGAATGTGGGATTTGTTGATCTCACTCGAGGCTTTGTGACGGGGATGTTGTCTCCTTTCAGTTTTTGAACCGTAAACTCGCGCGAGTAGTCGTATGTCTCCATCGGGTTAGTAACTCGTAAAGCACTAGGCTTAATCAAGGACCACTAGGTAATGTCAAGAAATTAAGACTAGAATTGGAGGTAGGGGATAGTAATATCGTAATAAGTAGAATGTTGATTCTTTAAACTTTTTTCCCACTTACGCTTTCATTATAAATTGAATTGTGACCATATTATGTTATTGATGTTCTTATTCTAATTAATGATATGATGACAACTCTTTGAATAAAATGCTTGGCGACAATTGTTTGACATTACACTTGCCACATGCTTACACTTGCCACTATTGTTCTTTCCTTTGTTTAGTTGGTCTACTAGGATTATTGTTTTGACTCCTACTAGATGCAAGTAATAAAAAGGAGTTGGTGATGTGATTAACGTGGACGTAAAGGATGATTCCCTATTTTCTCTTTTGGTTATTTTTAGAATGTAAAGGACCTTATGGTCTGCATGATGTTGATATGAAGGCTTGGAAACCT
This sequence comes from Nyssa sinensis, assembly GCA_008638375.1. Classification (NCBI taxonomy): domain Eukaryota; kingdom Viridiplantae; phylum Streptophyta; class Magnoliopsida; order Cornales; family Nyssaceae; genus Nyssa; species Nyssa sinensis. The sequence goes on from VIRR01000447.1 coordinate 13,107, forward strand.
AGATTGGACTGGGGCATTATTTTATATATATGTACATGGATAAGCACCAAAACTAATGACCATGTATTCTTTTGACTTAGGAAGAAATGTCACGTGATGACCACACTTTTGAGATCTATGCATGTGAATCTTGTTGGATTAGATTGATGAAATGTGAATGAATGTGCATGTTGTGAAAACTCAAGTGAAAATATATTAATTACAAGATGAATTAAGATTTATCAGTATTATTTATATAACTTAACTTTGTTCCACAGGGTCACCCTCGAGTCTTTGGGGCCCAAGGCGTGACATTACCCTTGAGGGAATCAACTTTAATTTGTCATATGTTTTTGCGATGTCGCTGGAGTACCATGGAGTTTGTCATGTAGGAGGTGATTTTTTAAGGCCATTCCAAAATGCTAATCCAATCCTCATGAAGGTAAGATGCCAAGAATAGTGTTGGGATTGTGTTACTTATAATTAGTTTGGGTGAGTTTCAACTTATGAGGAATATATTATAAAGAATAGATTTCGAAGAATTGTTTCTGTAAAATGAATTTTGAGTGTTTGGATGGGAATGACTTATGATGACACAATTGCTTATTGAGTGTTTGGATAAAATTATTTAAAAGTGATTGTAAAGTTGAAAGCTTATTTTGTCATTTATATTATTAAATAGTATTGGATGTTGTTTGTTGTATCTTATAAAATTAAGTTGATAAAATTTAATTTTATAATCACAAATACTAATATTAAATAATTATTTTAATATATTAATTTATTATTGTTTTATTTATTTGAAATAAATAAATTTTATTATATTTATATATGTAAATATATGAAACCCTAGTTCCAACCATAACAGAGGTAATTCTTCCTTCAATCTAGAATTTTTCTAGTTTCCCTATTTTGGTTTGAAATTTTGGTATTGGATAGAGCAAAGTGTTTCATCGGCTGCCAATTAGTACTGCATGGTACAGTCACACATCAATGCACTTCCTTGTTTTTCATTATTCACCGGTTTACTACGAATTTATAACTATTAGGTTTTTCTCTTTTGATGATAGCAACATATCAGGAGTTTTAATGGACCAATTTTCTGTATTCTTAAATTAGATTGTTATTATTGTAATTAGGAGTGTCAAATTTTGACACGACACGATAACACGACTCAAATACGACACGAAGTTAACGGGTTTGAGTTTAGCATAAATGAGTTTGAGTCATAAACGAGTTAACACGTATAACATGATTGATAAACATATCGTGTTTGAGTTTTAGTAGTATTAACCTGTTTAAGACGATTTAACACGTTTAATTATAAAAAAATATCACGAGTTAAGGTAATTCGTTTCATATTGAAAGTTTATCAAGGTTTTTAGATTTTTTATTTATAAAAGAAGTTTCTACTTTGATTTAATACATGTTCAAAGTTTACTAAACATGAAAATTATCTATATATATTAAAAGATAGGTAAATTTTTTATTTAAAAAATAAAAAATTAAAATAAACGGGTTAAGTATGTCGACACGTGTATCATGTTTAATAAATGAATTGGATTTGGGTTTGAAACTTGACACGATTAGTTAATAATGTCAGGTTAAGGTTAATACATATTTTCGAATATGTATGTCTTGACACGACCCGAACACGACACGATAACACGAATTGACACCCCTAATTGTAATCTATTGTTTTACATTCGTCATGATGAATCAATATTTTTTGCTACATTAATAGAGAATTTTTTATTTGAAACTTTAAGCATCTGGCAGGTAGAATGTTATTGGTTTCTTTTTCTATTCTCTTCTATTCTCATTTAACTAATAATTTTTTTTTAATTCTTGGTTTTGAGATCCACAAGTGGGATCAGTTGGTTTTGATTCTATATTTTAATATAAAAAAAAAAAAAGTTGAATCTGCACAATCTTTTCCTTCAGTTCTAATCCTTCTAAACTTAAGTTGGAATACTTTTCAGGGAAAAAATAACTGGATATTTACATTGATTTGGATTTTGTTTCATATGAAAATATATGCACACAGACACACACAACACATTTATATTTTCTATATCTATATATATATATATGCATATAATTGGTAAAATAATTTGTGTTACCCTAGAAAGATTTGGCATCCCTTCTTTTTTTTTTTGGGTAATTAAGATTTGGCATCCCTTCTTACTTTCATGGTTTCTATCCTTACAAAATTTTGTTTTTTTCCCCTAAATATTATATGTTCTTATGTATTTATACTCATTTTTCCATGGACTACACAAGTGTCATGTTGCATAGTGAGAATTTGCAACCCTGTTTTATGTGAATGACTGACTCTGTTTTAGGTACACACATGCATATATACATTCTTCTATGCAAATTATACTTTTCTGCAGATTTAAATAATAGAAGTACTAGAAAAAATAAGGTCTCAGATGGTAAATGAATTTACCCATAAACTCATTCAATTTATACTTTATATAGCAGTCTTCTAATGATCACCATTCTAACACCTAAAAAAGAATGAAAACCATCAAACCAATGACAAGTTTGATGGAGTCGGCCATTGAATTCCAATCATGTTCTATGGACACTTGAAAATCTCGAGTATATAGGGAAAGATGAGTGCAAATTTTTGTGATTAAAACTCGATCAATTAAGCTTCACCTACCAAAGTGGACTCAACGTCAATTAATTTGGGTCGCAGTTGAAAATCTTAAAGTGTATAATTTTAAGAGAAGAGCACAGTGGAGATTGAAATCTTTTTTCTCTTCATACTCATATTTCAATTCACTTAGAAAATCAAGGTGAAACCCTTATAGAAAATTCGGTATTAGCAGGAAATTCTAGCTAAATATTGCTATTTGTATTAATCTGGACTTGTCGAGGAAAAAAAACACATGCTTAGAAAGTGTCCAATTGATTTTGTAGATATCAATAGATTAGTTACGATTACTGTTTTATTATCCGTGTTTAAGGAGAGTGAAATAGATTCAAATAAAAAATAATAGATAGATTCAAATAAATTAGTTACTTGGGGTACCGAAATAAACATTGATTATAAGGGAATATGCATAATCCATCATATTAAGGGGAAAATAATTAACATTTCGTGTTTGGTTAATATGCATAACTGTGTGTTGTTTGGTTAATCTGTAAACCTTTATAATTTATATAATAACACTATGCCTGACAAGCCAAACCTTTATATTCTCTTGAGAAATCTCAATGGCTAACTCTCAATTGAAAAAAATTTAGCATTCATCAACTTCAATGCATTGAATAGTTTCATTTTCCATGTTTTAGATGAGGAACCTATTCTTAAAAATTACTTTGTTATTAGATGGAGATGACAGAACAATGATACGTTGTTGGATTATTACTTGTTTCATGGAAAAAGCATTGCATGGCTAATTTATGATGTAAGAGTTCTTATACCATACTATTTTTTTTTCACAATAATGTATAATTTATGATGTATTGCATCTTATATCATTTGTTTTTTTTTGGTTATTTTTTCATGTTATTGGGACACAATAGAAGATTAAAGTTGCATTTGACATCTCAAGTGGTTAATACGAAGATATTTTTTGCTTTGGCTTAGATTTTTTTATGATATGAGATATGTATTGGATTGAATTTGGGATTATTTTTTTTTGAAAATTTTTGATAGTTTTAATCCTTAGTGTAATTATTTGATTATGTGATATGAAGTTTTTCTATTTGAATATTAACATTGTTAAAATCATGAATTGTGTATGGATTAAATTTTTGTTTAGTAACTGTGTGTATATATGTGAATAGAATTGAACTTTATTAGTTTAGTTGGACAATTTTTTAAGATTTTTAGATATTTAAAATAAGGCAAAGGTAAAAAATTAGAATATTAAAAAAAATATGTTTTGTTTTAGCGGCAATAGTCAAAATTGTCTCCAATGCTATCATAGGAAAAAACCATTAGTGGCAGTTTGTCAAAATGCCACAAATAGGAAATAAATTTTCATGGCGGTTGGTAAATGCCACAAAATTTACACTTTTTGTCTGGCGGTTCAATAAGTGCTACTATTTCTACTTATTAGCGGCATTTGATGAGAAATGGCATATATTTGTCATTTATATGCCCAATTATTTGTGGCACTTGTAAATGCCGTTAAATCGCCGCTATTGTTTAGCGTCATTTTACAAAACCGCCGCCGAAAAAACGACGCTAGTAACAAAGAAGGCTTTTGAGAAAACTGCCAAACAAATGCCGGAAACAGTTTTAGTGGCGTCTTTAGAGACTTTTAGCAGCACTTTTCTTGTGCCGCCAAAATCCATTTTCCTTGTAGTGTGTTACGTTGGCATATTTTCCTTTTTTCTAAAAAAAAAAGTAATCTTACTTGCCACAACAGATTCTTCCCATTCCACTTCTGCTCTTTCTTGAATAACTCTCATCTCAAACACTTTATAATTTTTATTTTTATTTAAAAAAAAACTTCTCCCACCACCGAATCAAATAATCAACCATCTCCCTATCTCTATGTTATTCTCTCTCCCAAAATTCTGTTTTGATTTTAAAAATAACACGATTTATTCTCACGTCTCTTCCCTTTTATTATTCACTTCTAAATTTTCGCAGTTGATAACTATTCATCCTCATCCCATGGAAACATGTCTCTCTGTATAAAAATCCTCCCTCGGTTCTCTACATCTTTTGTGATTGAGAACCACTCATCTGCTTTGAAGTTTAGCCCTCCGGCCAACATATTGGTTATTTCATTAGCTCGGGTCTTGAACAACTTACCACCTATTCAGTTAGCCTTTTGTTAATTTTTTTCCTTCCCTAAATTCATTTGTTCGCCTTTAAACTATGTAGTATGTTGAGTAGAAGCATTTGTTTTGATACCAAATTGCCACCTTACGAGATCAACAATCACCAACCTCATCTTCAAGCAAAGAGTGATACCACTATGGCTTCGTCGTTTAATTCGGCACCTCCCTACATTCCCAGGCACACTAAGTGCAGAGTTTTCAATGTCTTTTTTCTGTACATTTTACTTTTTAATTTTGTAAGACAAGCTGAGCATGGCACTTTGGCTTGAAATGTACCTATTCTCATCCACTTCCCAGTAGCAGGCATGGGTTAGTGTGGTAGGTAAAGATGAGATAAGAAGGATCCAAAGACTCCATTTTACTTTTATTCGTAGACTGTAGACTGTGATGCGGTAAAGAGTTTAAAACTATTGTTTTTGTATCCAGATTTCTTACACATATTTCAAATTTTTGTACCAAAATTTGTATCTCAAATAATTTGTAAGCAAATCATTAGTAAAAAATTAAATAATTATTTAAAACACAACCAATGATTTAATTACACATCATTTAAAATGCAAATTTTGATAGAAAAATTTAGAACATTAAACATTATTATTAAATAAAAGAATTAGAGAAAAAATGAGATAAAAACAAAAGCATTTTATATTCGACAAGTTCTCACTGCTTTACTTTCTCTCAAACTCTTCAACTTCAGTTATATATATATATATATATATATATATTTATATATATTTTATTAGAACTCTCTCCTCTCAGGAAGGGAAGCTCTCTTTTTCTCCATTCGAAAGTTGGCCCCTCTTGTTTTTTTTCTTTTTTTTATCGCCATCCTATTGACAATAGGAAATGCACAAGTGGGAGTCATGGGTAGTTCTATCCTATACATCTCTTAGTTGCCAACTTTGGTAATAGTTACTTATTTACAAACTTGTTGTGTAAATTAGATAGGGACTGAAAAGAGGAGAATATAAGTTTGTTTTTTTCTTTTTAAACAAAATTTAAGAGAGTAGATTTTAATTAAAGAAGAGAAGTTATGTTGGTGTTCGAGAATTTTAGTTGAACAGAAAAGTTCAAAGTTGTTCATGTAAGTATTATGTTGTAATGTGATCTTTAAAAGTTTGGATCCAATTATACTTTCATAACATTGAGTTTTAAGTTAATCCAAACTTTAAAACAAACTTGAAATATAAATTTTAAATTTAATTTTAGACCGTTGAATTTATTATAGTGTGTCTACAGTGGGTATGATATATAAATTGAAAAATATATTATTTTTAAAATTAAAATCAAATTTAATTTAAAAAATCATGAGTATAATATCTAAGTAAAATAATATTATTTATAAAAATGGAATCCAATTTAATTTTAAAAATTATTATTTTAATTATAAATTTATTTTTATAAAATCCGTGCATAGAACAAGACAATGCTAAATATATATATATATATATATGTATGTATATGGCAAGTACATTACCGCTTATCAATGATTAGCTAAAAATAAATAGATAAATATGTATTTGGAATTTGGTGGAAGTTTACGTGGTAAGATCAGCATTAGGTAGTAATATATCATACAAGCAGACATGTAGTATGGATCTATTCACCATAATATATCATACAAGCAGACATGTAGTATGGATCTATTCACCATTTCATGTAAATAGGAAGAAAAACATAACCTTTATGCACTGTCCTATAAAAGTAGAACAGTGGACACTAATTCAGTTCATGGTTATTGCCAACCGTGTTTACATCATGTGCTTTATATATATACATGTAACATATATACATCAGTTGCGTATATATATAAATATATATATATATATAGACATACAAACACACATATAAACACACATACATCAGGTGCTAATCTTTAATATAAACACACGTCCGGTCCATTTAGCATATATATATATATATATGTGATCAGTGGTGGATCTAAAAATTTTACTTAGGAGGGATCAAATTGAAGATATTGAAATTTAAGAATTCATATAAATATATCAAAAAATTTAAAATAGCCAAATCCTATTTTATTAAAATATTCTAATAAAACTAGGGGTAAAAAGTGCAATATCAAAATTTTTAAAAAGGCTATCATTCCCACTTATCCCCTCCTTACATCCACCTCTGTGTATGATGGAAATGCATTATATCAATATATCAATGGAGAGTTTTTTTTTTAAATTGAGAAACAAATAGTATATTTAATATTTGTTGACAAAAAAAATTTAGCATTTTGGGTAGAACCGAAATCGACCCAACCCAACCCGAATAATTTTGGGTTACGTTGGTTCAGTTTTATTATAACTTCGATTTGATTCTAATTCTTATTTTTTGGAATCGTTTAAGGACGAATCAATTCTGATTTTCTCTTAACCTAACCCGATTCATGTGTAACCCAAAATAAATAATAACAGTGAAGTACTTCTTTTAAATTTTCACGTTGATAAATCAACACTTGCTCAAGAAAGCTAAACGATCAACTTTGAATCGACCACAAGTGTCTATTTTCTATCTCATTCATGGCTTTAAAGATTGGCTAGTAGTGACTGCTGTAATGTTTATTTTTTTGGGTTTGGCTTGAAGTTTGATCTTATATATTATGTTCTTATATATGCACATGCACCCAAACTCAAGCATGCCTAATTGAGCAAACCCTAGCATAATTTACTAATTGGCTAGTTTTGACCTTAAGACAATGAAGCCATGACCTAAGGTTTAGCAATCAAATGGCTTGTTTACACGAGCCCACAATCTAAAACAAGCATCTTAAACCACCATTTTTTTTAAAAAATTTGGACCAAAAAGGAAGCTAACTTTTGTTATATAAAGAATAAGTTGCCCACACAACTCGAATGGTAAATTGGCCAAGTGGGTGGGATTTTTTGACAGAACTTCGAAGATTTTTGGATCAAACTTTGGAACCACTTACTCTTGACAAAAAGTCTCACAAAATCTTATAAAAGGTTAGGAGTTTGCTCGTAGACAAAATTCGAGATGGGATTCTCTTCGGGGCAAAAATGGAGAAAAAAATAAAGGTAGAAAAAGAAAAGTTGCCCACACAACCCGTGTGGTAGCTAATCCCACATACATCAGTTGCTTATAACAGTGGCAGATCCAAACTTGTACCCACGGTCCAGGATGAGCCTGCAATCAGAAATCAAATTAAATATCCAGGGAGAAAACGTTATAAGCCCAAAGGTAAATTAGCAGACAAAGTATGCATCTTAGTCCAATATGATATGTTTATAGCCAAGCTGCTAGGACAACCTCAACCGTTTGCTAATGGCCCAAAGTTCAGCCACGATTTTGGTTGCTAAAACCTACCTTCACTGTCGCGAGTCAAACCTCCTCCCCCGGTAGGGTCTGGGTTACCTAACAAGCTACCAACCGCATTAAGCTTCATCCACTGGACTGGAGGTCTAACCTCGGCCACATAAATTGTTCTAGATAGTTGAGTGCAGGCCACAACAAGAAATAAAGGAGGACTCAACCAACTGGGGATCATGTCCTCCTTATTAAGAAAAAATTCTGTATTCAAGTCTTACTTTTTTTATTATGAGGAATATAAATATTATTTTCACTCCGTTATGAGTTGGATTGGGAAGTTCCTATCTCTGTTAGATTGCTAGATTATGTGTTCTTATATTGTTATAAAAGAGTTAAGTTGATTGATTGTAATAATATATCGTTTCAATAACAAGAAACAAGAAAAAAAGGATTCGTTGGCATGTGGAATGCTCAAGACGAGCTTGAAAATTAAGGGAGATGGCTTGATTTTGAAAAATATTTTTGCAGCTAGTACACCTAAAGAAGATTTTACAATTTAATTTGTCTTCTCTTTTTGAAATTAAGATGTTTGTTAAAATTTTACAAAACCCAACTCATCAAATTATAGTCAATGGGGACTTGGGGGGAAGGTTTCAGGTTTTTGATAAACTGGTCGTACTTGACAAACTCTCAGGAGCCAAACTAGGTGTTATTATAGTATGCAATTTTATGCCACCAAAGAGGATTATATGTTTTTAATCTCCTAGTTCCTTGGAAGATTTTGTGTTTTCTAAAACAAATTAACAGAACAAAATCAAAACAACATATGCACCAAATTGTTTTGATCTCTAAGCTTATTCCTGGTGAACATATTGGTACTGCATATTTCAGTGGGATTCACTATGATGACACATGCCCCAAATTTATTTAAACTGATTTAGAAACACCTTAAGACCTATTGATTTCAAATTAAAAGTATCCTCTCTCTCTCTCTCTCTCTCTCTCTCTCTCTCTTAGAGCTTGTCCAATCACCAGGCACTAAAGTAGAAAAATAAGTTTTCGTCAATTTGACACATGGCAAGCAATTTCCACATGGGCCTCTTTGACTTAAAGAGCCATTGCCCATTAGCGTAGATGATGTTTGTTAGTGGTTGCACTCCAAGTTTGTTTACATATGTACATACAAACACACATGCACATGCTCATACTGCATATGGATAGCGGTTGCACTTTTGAGATCAAATGTGATGTAATTTGTCTGGAAAAGATGTGTGAAATGGGTTTCGTCTTTTGGACTCCAAAGTGGAAAATATGTTGGCTGCACTCAAAAAGGTCAAAATCATCTTGCTTCAAGTCACTGAAGATTGAAAAAAAATGGTGGATTTGCATCATGAACCACTGTCAGGGGTACATGGACCCTGCATGTGCTTGATGGGTTTTCATAACAAAGGATATTGAAGTCATGATAAACTGTCAAAATTTAAATATTTTGACCATTTTACCCTTATTAAGAGTATAGCCAGTGTTGACTCAGATTTTTATTTAAATTTAAGCTGTAATTTGAGTAAGAATTGATTTTGAGTCTCTCACTCTCCAATGGTCACTTAGATTTAGATTTATGATCAATAATGCACTGATTTGAATTTGAATTTGAGTAAAACTCTTTTCGGGTCTAGGCTTGAGAAATCACTATAGAAGATTTTTGTGAATTTTAATTCAAATTTAAATTTGAATCAAGGTTTGAATCACCACTGGACATGTTCCTAATGATGTTAATACGATAATTATATTGTTAATATTGACCTTTTTTAAACTTGTCATGGACATATGGAGTAATAGCTTAGGAGGTATCACTAATCTAGAATAGGCACCCTTTTAAAGGAAAAAATGTTCATTACTCTCAGTACATTACACTCAAATCAATAAATACTTAATATGTGAAATACAAACTAATTTGTAAAGTAGCACCCGAGATAAAATAAAAACTAATTTGTAAAGCCGCACCCGAGGTAACCTAAGTACAATGCACCTGAGATAAGAAAACTTGAAGATTCATTTCATGATTCTCTCCTAACATAAAAGCAATATGACTTCTACAACTGGCCCTCAAGACCAGAGCATTCCATCTCAATTAATTAGAGTCGGCTACTAGAATTCATCTAAAATTACATTACCTATTAAGCAGCATAAACTTGTTTTACAAAGTCTTTTTAACTTCTTGAGAAACCATATTATTTTTTTCCCATCCTATCTTTTCATGCATTGTGACCTTGATGATTACAAAGATATTTACTGATTTGTTTGGAGGCCAAGCTAATGCAAACAAATCAATGATTTTGACTTTTCTTGATTCTTACTCTAAACAGCATATTGATTAAGTCTAAGAAATTGAACAAGAGAATTTCTTCTATGTGATAGTGAGATGTTTTGATTCAAGCCATAAACTAGCGCACTCACAAAATGAAGAATTACCTTGAGATCATAAGAAAATCAAACTGCAGAGGAAATAAGTCCTCCCAAGGTTTATAAGTAGAAGGACTTGTGCAAAGCATTGCCCTCATGCACCCGCCCCCCGCGCGCGCGCGGGGGGGGTGGTGTGGTGCTTCATTATAGTCATGAGAATGTAATACACCATTCAAAACAGTTCACAGTTTTAAGTGCCTCATAGGTTAAGGACAAACCCCCTCTCCTGGGGTGCTTCATTATAGTCATGAGAATGTAATACACCATTCAAAACAGTTCACAGTTTTAAGTGCCTCATAGGTTAAGGACAAACCCCCTCTCCTGGGGTGCTTCATTATAGTCATGAGAATGTAATACACCATTCAAAACACAGTTCACAGTTTTAAGTGCCTCATAGGTTAAGGACAAACCCCCTCTCCTGGCCTATTTCTCATCTCTATACATGTCCCATCTCTCCACATAAAAACTCTAAAAGCCAACTAACATCATAGACAGACAGAAAACATAGTCCACTCCCCTGTGATTAAAGGTGGTGTCACACAGAGATGGGCTGGACTCTAAAAAGCCCATACCATCAAAGCTCGACAAAGAGAAATATCAAATACAATTCTCACACTCGGGGCCATTCTTCCAAGCAACTACAGAAAACCAAGGGCCAAAAAAGGGATTCTACCAGTCAATCCATTTTTGTGGAATTCAACGGAATTTTGAAGTTGTATGTGGTTTTCAGCCACGCCGAATCCCCGTGAAGTAGTCGAAATCATGGTGCTGGACCCTCAGCTGCTTTAGCCATGAATCTGCCACACTCAAAAGCGACACCAGCCTCTCTTGGTCCCTGCCACTCTTGCTTGAGACCCACACATTTCCTTGCATCTTGTAAGTGGCCAAACCAAATGGAGGAAGAGAGATGCCTTCTCCTTCCTTTCGCTTCCTTTCGGCACCTCCTATGTCATCTTCAAGGTCCATATCTGTGCATTGATATGGACATTGTTAATGAAAGTAAATCTCATGTGTTGTTGCTCATAGAAGAAAGAGAATAGCAAAAAAGATGAAAATGAAAGAGAATTTAACAAAGCTTAGTCAAATGGACCAAGAGAATACCTTGAAAAGAAGATGAAAGGGTGTGGTAAGTGAGGAAGCATGTGGACAAGTCCTTTATGGTTCTTCCCATCGGAATGTGATAAATTGGGTACCTAAATAACATCGACATCAACAAAAATATCCTTATTCCTTTTCTGTATCACAAAAAAAAAAAATATGGATCAATGCAAACGGGAGCCATTTTATTTTATTTAAAAAAAGAAATACTCCTCAAAGCCAGTTTAAGTGTACATTAAGGAGTTTTGTTTAAGCCTTTAATGTGCTACATTAACAGCATTAGGATTGGAGAAGTGGCAAATCTATATGGATTAATCACTATGCATCTTCAAATTAATAACTGTCTTTTAAATAAATGTGCAGAGAGAGAGAGAGAGAGAGAGAGACCAAGCAACTGCCATCCAACTAGCTGGTGAAAGATCTACACTTCTTAATGACATTAATCCAGGGTATCTTTGAGCTAATCCACTGATCTGAAAGTAAAGAACCAAAAATGGCGTCAATGTAATTCACATGATTTCACATGGTAAAGAGATGCAAAAAACATTGTTGCATAAATAGTCACAACCATCCAAAAACTTAAAACCTCATGTTTCACATGGGATCAGAATCAAGTTTTTCTTTCTATAAATGAATGACATTTAGAATACGACATAACAAAAATGAGAACATATGCTGCTCAAACATAATAACAATACATCAAAGGCAAGAACATGTGCTCCTGAAACATAATAGTTTAATTAAATATATATTAAACAAAAGTCACAGTTGGAGGGAGAGAGAAAGAGAGGTAAAGATGATGTACAATTGACAACACCAATAATTTTAAGAAATAATAGAGAAAAAGAAGTATGCTGATTCATATTCACAAGTCAAAAGTTCCATTAGATCTTTTTCAGATGCCTATCGCTAAAAGTCATTCAAATGATTCTAACATATCCGTAACAATTTCCATTAGTCCTATGTTCACTCTAATTATAGTTAAATACTAATAAAAGAAAAGAACATAAGAAACCTACAATCAAGATCTGGATTGTGCACAAGAACAGCATGAACTGAAAAAGTATACCTTATCCATGAGAGGAACCCTTCCATAAGGAGTTGATCTCTCAAAGTACTGAAAATAAAGGTAACCCAATCTATCATTCAGATGCAAGAGGTTATCTTGCTCAAACATTCCCTCCTCAGAAGAACATCCATCCCATCTCCAAAGCTTCTCACTCTCGCTCTCATCACTGAATGAATCGCTAAATGAGTCCCTTGTCTCACAAACCGAGTCTGTCTCTTCCCTATAAGAGAGCCATTAAAATTTAATTTCATCATAATTTTCATTGATACAGCCACTTAAAATGAGAAGTTGGAGTGACAACATCATAGGCAAAAATCAATTTGAATAGTAGTTAAATTAAGCACGGCAATTTACAGAAGTGTAAGTTCTCAAACAAAATTACAGAAGGATCAAACAATCCAAAGTTTGGGTATGCCAATTAATAAATTAGAAAAGAACATTAATACCAATCAAAAGCAATTGATCACCAAAATCAGCCCTTTGACAAACCCATAAAGTGTTTTGAGCAATTCAATTAAACAATTTAGAGAGCTTCAAACCAATCAAATGATGCATTTATATTACAAATGACAAAACTGGGAAAAATTTACAACTAGTAATTCAATCTGTTTGGCTAAAACTACTAACATACTTTGTTCTGAACCCTATCAAATTGCAAATGAAAAGAATGAAAGCAATACCTTAAACCATTCAGCGATGCATTACTGGTAAAGATTTGAATGGCAGAGAGATATGGCACAAAGTACTGAACAAGGGTATCGCCGTTGTCCAAACTGATCGGAACTCCGGCACCATAAGCGCTCCGTTCATCATAACAATTCCAAAGATCGGCCAATGTAAAATATTCAACCTTTTCTCTCTCCCAAGGATGCCAAAGCCTGTTAAGGTTTCTGGTCTCACTCTACAAAAATATCATCAATCATAAATCATTAAATATGTAAACAATCTTGACATAGAAAATGAATCTTTGAAAGGGAAAAACAAAAACCTCAAATGAGGAGAAAGCAAACCTTGGGTAGGAATTGGGATGGGACCACAGGTGTTATGCAATCGAGGAAGCAGTCAAGGTTAGATTGCATTGACCCTTTGTCGAAAATCATGGTCTCAGAGAGAGAAACGGAGAGAAAGAAACAGAGAGTGAGAGAGGGATTTCACTGGTTCTCTCTCCTAACCCTGAAAACAGAGGAAACCCACAGAAGAAGAAGAAAAACAGAGAGAGAAATAGATGGGAGAGGAATAGAGAGAATGTCGGGATTTCCTTTCCCTTTTGGAGGGTGAGAGAGAGGGAAGGACGGAGAGACGGAGAGAATGCAAATCGGTCTACGAGAATTCTATTTTTTGACGTTTAGACAGCTAATTTATGGCAGAAGGGGCTTCAAATTTCTCTCTCTAAAGTCTCTCTCTATAGTTACAGACAGAGAAAAGAGTTCCCCGTTGGTAATGTCGTTATTTCAAACCCTTTTTCCGGTCACCAAAATACTCGGATTCCGGCTAAATTCTCTCGTCAACAGTGGGAGACCAAAAAACCTGTAACAAGAATTGATTTTCCACTGGCCAAAACACAACCCAAAAACGAGACCCTCTTCACAAAAAGTCGCGACGATTCAAAGTAAATCAAAACCCACCGACCAAAAACCACAAACGATCATGTATCTTTTTTTCCCGGGAAAGTGACATGTAATCCTCAAAATTCCAAGAAAACTCCCGTAAGTTCGGGCAATCTATGAAAGAGAAAACCTAAGAAAAAAATAATTGATGCGAATTTTATGGGTAAGTTTGGAATTTTGGGGAACACCTACAATTCACGCGACGACGATACCCTTGAGTTGAGACCCAGAAAATTTTCCTTTCTCAACGGAAACCCATGTTTTCTGATAAAAAAGAAATTAACTTTCGGAGAAAGCAAAAACGAACAGAGAAACCAACTGATGTAGGATATATATAACTATTCAAACACTTATATATACGAATACATATATGTATATATATACATATACATATACACATACAACAAATCAGAATCGTCCAATCATCAAACGCTAAAGAGACTATAATTTTGGCGTGTTGTTAGAAAGGCTGAGCCGTGAACACTTAAGTGAGAGAGAGAGAGAGAGAGAGAGAGAAAAAAAGAGAGACACAACAATAATTAAGGCATGAGAGGGCAAGATATCTCATTTATGGACTCCAACATCTGTCACTCCAACTTTCACCTTTGAAAGATTATTTTTTATTTTTTGAAATTTTAATGGAAAATCGACCGAGTCCTTGTACTGAAAGTAGCTCATGATTTTCCTAAGTTTTAATCGATCCAAAACTCTAAAATTTAAAAAAATTAATTATTATCCACAAAAACAATTAAAGAAAATATCAATATTTCTGATACTGTACTTTTTGGTTGATGTGTATTTTAAACTCGACTTCTTAAAGAACACTCAAAGAAAAAGATCAGAGTACTACCGGATTAGCTCCGACAGTAGCCTCCGATGCTTAAGTTAATAAACTAAATTAAAAAGACTGTAATGTAAGTCAAAGAATAAGTATGAATGTAAAAACGTACCTTAGGGTTTTATTTATAAGCTTAGTGATTCCTAAGTTGATTAGGATTTGGAGTCATAAAAGTAGAGATTTGATCATCGGAGAATGGCAGTTACCATGTTGGATACTGCGTTAAGGAGATAACCGTGTGTGGCAGTTTCCTTACAGAAGACTGTTTCATTATTCTCTGCTCGATAGATGTTAAGGCGGTGATGAGCTCTGAACTACGGGGGTGTTCAGACTTGTGAGTTCTGTAAGAATGTAGATCTGCTTTGAACGAAGTGTGAGTTCTGGAAGGGCGTAGGTCTGTTATGAATGGCCTAACATTGCCTGGTCTGTACGCCTATGTGTCACATGAGGATTGGTCTGTCACTTTGTGGTATATTAATTTCTATTATATTATATTTATAATAAGTAAGGATGTTTGTCACAAAGAAATGACATTTTTGTTCTTTTTTATTATGTATTTATTATTTTATTTGACATAAATAATAGATTATGTTTATGATGCAAATATTCAATTAATATATATATATATATAATAATTTAAAAAAAAAAAAAAACAATGCGAGTCGACACGAGGAATGACTTAGTAACACTTACTCGTGATTATTTCAAAAATTATTACTTTTTCATCCGGTCCTCAAGTATTGATTTTCAATGTTATGAGACCGTTTCATTAAAAAAAAAAAAAAAATTATCATGAGGTCAAATTTTCACAACTTTTGGCATGTGGGACACTAAGTCACCTTGACTCAATCAACCTATCATATTATATTTTTTCAAAGTTTAGTCTACAAGAAGTTATTTACATTACATGCAGGGCGGGTGGGTGGGGGGACGTCTATCCCCTCAAAATCATGTGTTTGGGTGATTTTATTAGTATTTGACAATAATTTAAAAAAAAAAAAGATTTGTGAGTTGGGTCTATTAAATCAAAGTTAGGAAATAAGACTTTATAAAAATTAAATTTGGAGGAGTTTCTCTGTTATCATGACTCAATCAACCTATCACACTATATTTTTTTCAAAATTTAACTCATAGGATTACTTAAATACGTTCGTATCGCCGGAAAAGCCAAGGGGTTAACAAGGTCAGGTTTTACTAAAATTACTTGAAATGCGTTTGGATAACATCCTTTTTCGATTGGGTATGGCTTCGACTATTCCTGGAGCCCGCCAATTAGTTAACCATAGACATATTTTAGTTAATGGTCGTATAGTAGATATACCAAGTTATCGCTGCAAACCCCGAGATATTATTATGGCGGGGGATGAACAAAAATCCAGAGCTCTGATTCAAAATTCTTTCGATTCATCCCCTCATGAGGAATTGTCAAAACATTTGACTCTTCACCCATTTCAATATAAAGGATTAGTTAATCAAATAATAGATAGTAAATGGGTCGGTTTGAAAATAAATGAATTGCTAGTCGTAGAATATTATTCCCGTCAGACTTAAACCTAACTAAAAAAAAGAATAAGGGTTCGGACAATTTTGTTCCCTTTCGGCGAAATAAATTGACCTAAGATTAAGATAAATAAGAGTTTGATTCGGATTAGACATTGTTCTCAAAAAAATGTTTTGAGTTATTTTGTAAGTATTTAACTGTAATTGTCAAAAACATGATTAAGTCAAAGTTACAAAATGAGATTTTACACAAGTTGAGTTTGTAGGAGTTTTAGATTTTAAAAAATTAATTAGTACATTTACATTTTAAGACCTAACTAATAGAGTTTCAAGACCAAAAACTTTATACCAGATATTTACATATATACATGAATCACTTGTAATTAATATTTATTTTTTTAATTAAATATCTTATTTGATACCTTATATAGTTTTTTTTTTATTATCAATTACTGATATTTGATTGATTTAATATTTGATTTATATGACAAATCCAAAGAAGGTACATAATTTAATAATTGAATTGACTAAAGATGATTTTTCAAAATCATAAAGAGAAATAAGAATAATTATTCATCTTTGTTTTCAACCAACTGCTTAATAATTTTATTTTATAAAATTAAAAATTTACAAATTACTCTTTGGCAATTAGTTGACTCCGAAATGCACTAAAGTATATTTGAAAAAATTAATTCAATACAATAATAAATAAAAATAAAAATAAAAACTATTTCAAAAGTGGTAAGAGATAGAATACTGAGATATATAGAAAGACCTATTTCTCACAAATTTACTATTCTTAGATTGACCAAGTGATTACTTTTATATTAAGATAATTGAAGAATGGAATTGACCAAAGCTTTCCTTTTATTTTCTTTTTTAAACTGAAGCAATTACTTCTCACTTGGTTTTTATCTGGCAGAATAAAGAAAAGCATAGCTTGGGCTTTGGAAACCTGCCTGTTGAATCATCTGGAAGGGGTTTTCAATGCAGAGAACAAATGGGTAGGGAGACAGAGGGCCCCCCTGCCTTAACCCCCAACCAAACTTAAAACTGTTTGTTCACCATTCCAAAGAAGAGAGGCATGGGTACCAGTTATGCAAGTCATGATTTACTTAATCCAAGCATTAAGACTGAATTATGGGCAATTTGACTTCCAAAAGAACAGAATGCAAGAAGCTCCAACTAATTTTATCAGAAGCCTTCTCCAAATCAATCTTGATGGCCATCTGCCCACTTCTCCCTCTCTTCTTCCTTGTAGTGTGCAAATAAGGTTATTGACTTTTTGACCAAATAAGATTTTTAAATATATAAGGATAAATTAATAATTAAATTAATTTTACTAACATTATTTGTCTGATCAAACTGACAGAAGGACAGTGTTATTTCAGAAAGTATAAGAGAAGTTTCTTTAATTATCAGAAACTTCATAAGAGTTAGGTGTAATTAACCCATAAATATATATATATATATATATAAACATATATCAAATATTCAATATGATTATACCACATCAGTAGCACATCATTTAAATAAAAATTTGAAAATCAGAGCATTTTTCAAATATATATATAGTGGCGGATCCATACATTTTAGTTAGCGACAAATTATAAATATTAAAATTTAAAATAATTTATATGAATATATAAAATTAATTTTTGGGGGAGAAGGACAGAAGTCCTATTTTGGTAAAATATTTCAACAAAATTAGTAATAAAAAAATATAACATAAAAATTTGAGCATTACATCCGTCGATGTATACATACATGCATATATGTGTGTGTGTGTGTGGAGTAGCTATTCTCACCCTTTTCATTATATTCATACACTCTAAAATTACTATTTACAGTGGAAGAAATATTTGGGAGTCAGAATTATTATAAATACAGGACCAAGCTTTTCTCACTCCCATTTAATTATTTGTGCTCGAAAATGTATAATTTTCATTCATAAAAAAATTAAGAATAAATTACACTAATCTTTTTTAAGATTTTTGACAATTACAAAAACTTTCTTGAGTTTTTTAAAATGACACTGACATTTCCCTCTAACTTTATTTTTTTAAAAATGATAAAAATATTTTATTTATTTATTTATTTTTTGTATTATTTCAATTTTAACTATTTTTTTTTTTATGTTCAAATAAATATTAATAAACTTTAGGAGTTGAAATGAGCGTGAATAATCATTCTCAAAACATATACATACATTATGAATACGTAGAATTGTTGACAGATTCTAATACGCAATAAAAGATTGCAATTGAAAGTGGTGAGATGAAATATCCTGTACGACGGGGCACATTATTAAAAAAGAAAAATAAAGGTTGTAGCTTTGCCTACGTTGGGGGTCCCCATCTTGACTATTTGGTTCCTTCTAGCAATTGTCACTGTAAAAATAAAGTTTTCTTTCAAATAAAAAAACAATAATTAAATAAATTTAAACTTTTTTTTATTTTAGATACTTATCAAAAATTTCAATATTAAATTATTTAAATTACACTTTACTCTCTATAATTTATTCCATTTTCACATTGTTGTGACTAAAATGTCTAAGGTCATAAGGTTAACAGAAAATGTTAAATAATTAAAATAATATTAAATTTTTTAAAAAAGATTATACTTTAATATGATAAGGCCGATTACACTTTACCTAGTTGTTATCGATGCTTGTCACGATACCCAATTACACAAGAAAATTGCATTGGAGGTGCTCATCTAAATTCAAATAGTTGAACGGTCGTCCGATCATTCAATTTGTCTAGGCAACAAACATTTATCATTAAACAAATTTTATATTTTAATACATAATTAACTTTTTACTTTGTTATTATTATTGTTTTTGTTTTTATTTTTATTTTTATTTGTATGGAGTCGAATATATTTATAAATTTTGAATATGTGAATAAATGAAGTGAAATTAATAGAGAAATTGAAAATCTTTTAAACATTGACACTTTGTACCATAATACCAATTTGGTTAAGTTGTATAAAATTTTTATTAAAGTTAAGAAACTAATGAATTAAGCAGATTTAGAAAAGTACTAATTGAATTAAGTTATTAAGTGTAAGGATAGATATATTTTATAAGTGATTATGATCTTAACAATTGGTAAAATCTTTTGGATTCAATAATTAGTATTACAAAATTTTGGTCCATCAATTGGTATCAGAGCCTAGTTTCTTAGTTCGTGAAGATGATTTTACTTATTTGTATAGTTTACAAATTTGATGAAAAAATTTCTTTTCATATTTGAGAAAGTGTGATGATAACCTTTTTTTTATTTAAGTGATTTGATGACAAAGTTCATTAAACAAAAGCTTGTAGTAGATGCAGATGAGCAAATAAGACGATTACACTTCAAAACTTTAAATTGCATTCATCAACTTTAAATTGCTTGCATAGTAATCCAATTTTATAGCCTGGGATTGTATGGGCAATTTGTCAACCATGAACTTTACTACTTGTGGCTCTAATTTATATATTGTCTATTTGGATGAAAAATAAAATATATCACTTTAGTCACACCACTTATAGTTAAGTATTAATGTAGTCAAAAGTTGTTAGATAAGATGGATGGTTGAGATTCTCTCGTCTACCTCTTGAAAGATTACGTCAAACAAAATTAAGGCACTGATTATTCCGATAATCAAGTCAGATGAAATCAAACACAAAAAGAAAGAGGAACTCAACTAAGGAAAAAAATCAGATTTTTGATGCATACCCTTTAATAAGTATATTAATTGTCAAAAGAGATAGAGACTTTGGTTGAGTAAAAAACAAAAATTAGCAAACTAACTTGATAAGCTCGATACCCAATTAAATTAAGTTAGTATAATTTTAATAGAACTCTTAATTTTGAGTTGTATTTGATATATTTTAAGTAAGAATTAGGTAATTTATTATTAGTGGAATTAAGAGTCTTTATCCTAGTGAGAGTAGTATTATTAGTTTGAATGAGATTAGAAATACTAATTGCATTAGAATTATACTTTACATAATCTATATATATAAGCATTGTGTGCCCCATGAACGGGTGTGGCCAAAAAGAAAATACAATGTTGTTACCACAAACCAAAAAGCTAGCTATGAGAGAGTGTTTCTCTGTTGTAAATAAAAGTGAGTGAATTAATTTTGTTAAATTGGATTTGTTAAGTTGTGGTCATGTTTCTCGAGAACAATAATATTAAAGTTCTTCTTATTCCTTTTTCTGCATAATTAATTGTTTTTAACAATTGGTAAAATCTTTTGGATTTAATAATTAGTATTACAAAGTTTTGGTCCATCAATTAGTATCAGAGCCTGGTTCCTTAGTTTATGAAGATGACTTCACTTATTTGTACAGTTTACAAATTTGATGAAAAAATTTCTTGTCATATTTGGGAGAGTGCGATAATAACTTTTTTTATTTAAGTGATTTGACGACGAAATTTATTAAGGAAGAGCTTGCAGCAAATGCAGATGAGTAAATAAGGCGAGTACATTTCAAAACTTTAAATTTCATTCATCAAGTGTTAGATTTTTCTGTTCTTAGTAAAATTACATATGTTCAATCTGCGAAATAAGCACGGGATATTCTTAAAAAAATATATTTTGGTGTTGATAAGATGAAAAACACTAGATTACAAAAACTACATAGAGATTTTGAGTTGTTGCAAAGATGAAAAAATCAGAAACTATTTCTGATTATTTTTCGTGGACCATGACACTTGTTAATGAGATGAGGACTAATGGTGAACGAATAGCAAACCGTCAAATATTTAAAAAAATTCTTTAAAACTTGACACTGCAGTTTGAATATAAAGTGACTACTATTAAAGAGTCTGCTAATTTGGAGTCCATGACAGTGGATGAATTACAGGGTTCGTTGATCGTTCATGAACAACGTTTGAATGAGAGATTAAAAAATTCAGTGGAGGAAACTTTGCAAGCTTAATTAAATTTTAAGAATAAAAAAGGCGAGTCTCAGAATAATGTAGGATTTAATCAATAATCAGTGGCAATAGAGGAGGTAGAGGCAATAATGGACAAAACAGATCTGGTGAAGGAAGAAGCAGAGGTAATCAGTGCCAGAATAACAATCAGTGGCAAAACAATAATCAATGGCAACATAATAATTGGCAGCACAGATCAGTCCAAGGAAGAGGGGACAGTAACAATTCTAATCCACAATCTCATAAATCCAATATTCAATGTTTTAATTGTGGCAAGTTTGGGCATAAAAAGTCTAATTACAGATTTAAAAGGCCGAATAATAGAGATCATCAAGCTAATGTTACTGAAAATAATCCTGGTGGTAATAATGAATTAGAGACTGTGTTGCTGGCTTTTAACGTTGTGGATAATGATGATAGTACTAAGTGGTATTTAGATATTGGCTGTAGTAATCATGTGTGGTAAGAAAGATATGTTTTCTGATTTGGATGAATCCGTTCGATCAAAAGTAAAGTTTGAAAATAATTCAAAGATACCTGTAATGGGTAAATGCAGAATAGCAATAAGTTTGAAGAATATATCTCATAAGTATATTTCAAATGTGTTTTATGTATCAGGACTATAACAAAATTTGTTGGGTATGGGGCATGTCACGACCCGAAACCCACCCTGTGCGGATTACCGGATCGCGACCACCGCCCCGAGACCCGAAGGCCTCGGAACAAGGCTCATACATAAGCAACAATATCAGACAGCGATGCGACCCGTGGTTGCGGAAGCGTGAAAAACTTTTTTCTTTTCTTTTAAAATAAAACATCTGCTGCATATCCGTCTGATACTGCCGCTCTTCATAGCGGTACACATAAACCTAATAATCAGAGCATAATAATATTAACTAAAGGTTCTACATAATACATATCCATGTGCCCCTCGGGCTTAAGTACATCATTGTCCAAAATTTTCATTACAAAAGTTTGACTGATAATGGGTCTTACTACTACCAAAATATCTCCAAGGACCTATTAGAGTTGCCATTCACTGCTCCCCAAATTGAGCAAGTGTCCAACCTTGATCATCACCTGAAAAATGTTAGGGAGTGGGGTGAGCTTCGAAAAGCCCAATGAGTAATTCCTACATCTGTCATGGGTTTTCAATTGGTAGAGGTTTCGTACATGAGAGTTTATAAAATACTCAACTACCATTTGGTCGTATACTTGAACATAGAGAACATGCATTCTTAAAATATGTAGCTTTGAAACATTCAAGGTATTCAAGCTAGAACATATATTTCCATAAAAGAGTATGTGTATTTCAGAACATATAACTTAAAATCATGTAAACATGTATAGTGAAAATGAGGGATAAAACCTGCTTCCATTTCCAAAATCGTTTGTCATATTTTCCCTCTAATTAGGTGGAATCTGTTTCGAACCAGACTCCCATTTTACGTATACGTGGAGATATCTCATTTGCTTGGGGGATTAGATCCTGCTACCAGACATTACACATGACAGGTCATTTGAGTTCCGTATGACCCAAAATCCTGACTATGTGTTGATGCACATGATAGGCCCATTGAGTTCCGTACAACTCACAACACTACCTATGTGCTTATTATTTATCTTACAAAACATTTGTCATATGACTTTTAAAACATGTGATGTATAACTCTTGCAGTGATGCTTCAATACTTGCAGTAATCAAATTCAGGATGTTTGAGGAAAATCAGACATGCTAACTATTTTGAAAAGAAAACATTTACGGATATAATATGTAAATAATCATGAAGCATGTCATGGCAGAATATTTAAGAAAACAGAAATCATGAATACTGAATTTGACATATCAATGCTGTAAATATTTGAACTTAAAAACATCCGTTGAAATCCGTGGAGTTAAAACCTCCACTTCAAATGCAAGATTACTCACTTCGGTCCTTTAGGGTTAGCTCTACTGAGGCGCCTTCCCTTTAACTTTCTCTTTCCTTAGCCTATCAAGATTTATGAAGATTCCATAAATTTCATATGTACTTAATCAATTTCATAACTCACTAAGTGTAGACTGTGAGAAGCCTAAATTCTTATACCTGTCTGACTTATAGCTGTAATACAGATCTAGTAACTTATGTTCTTAATGATAATAATATTACCTGCGACGCCATTCGGCTAAGGTTTCCGTGTTCTCTCTTTCCTCCTCCAATTTCCTTTTTTCCTCCTTCTTCTTTTTAGCCTCTGCCACCATGGCCTTGGTGGGTGATTTAAAAATGAAGGGGCTTACCGAGACGACTTCTGTCGCCTTGGCTATCCTGACGAACCTGTCGATCACTCTCTGACGATGCAACAGTTCTTGCATGAAGGCCTGTTGCTTTGGGTCCTTGGCCCTTTGGGCCTTGGTCATGATCGTGTACTTGGGTCGTTGTTCTTCCATAATTCACCTAAGATCAATTTATGAGTTAGAAATTTTATTCTAAGGTTGATGTGTTTTCATGTCTTCGTATATGCCGTAGATTAGTACTTTGGCATTACTTTAATTTATAGTCATCTGACAGATGCTATTCATCAAATTTTATGTATTTTTTATTTTAGACATTTCTTTTGGTCGAATAGACTCTACCATTGAGTCCGGAGCGTCGAAGAAAGTCAGTTTAGGCTTTCTTAGAATTTAATTCGACTTAGGACATGTTAGGGGTATTTTGGTAATTTATACCTTAACGTGTCTAAATTTTTCAGAGTCCCGCCTAGTGAAGCGGACCCTACCATTGGCTTCAAAATGTTTGAAATAGTTAGAAT
Source organism: Nyssa sinensis (assembly GCA_008638375.1). Lineage (NCBI taxonomy): Eukaryota > Viridiplantae > Streptophyta > Magnoliopsida > Cornales > Nyssaceae > Nyssa > Nyssa sinensis. Next base: position 37,474 of record VIRR01000447.1, read on the forward strand.
CCACTATTTAATTATTTTATTTGGACTTCGTTTGACTTGTTTAGGGGGAAGGGCAATTTGGTCATTTTAACATTTTTTAGGGGTCTTAAATTTTTCGGGACCTCATCTCATGTCGAGGACCTCACCAATGGGCTCAGAGGGTCCAAGATAGTAAGGTTACATATATAACTTGTAATTTTTGGACAACGGGCCATTTCGGAGTATTTAATTTAATTAATTTCATTTAATTAAATTAATCTTGATTAAGCACAATATATATATATATATATATATTATTTTGTACATAAATAGAACAGGTTGAATAGGATGGCACACTGGCCAGCGTGCCATCTCCCTCCCCATACGTCCGAGTTCGAATCCTGTAAGGTGCAAAAATGCGCCTTTTATTTTTTTCTGATTTATTATATATATATTATATATATTTCGTCCGCATATATGGCACACGCGAGTGCGTGGCCGAGTGGAAGAGGCGTGCGTGGGCGCATGGGGGTCAGGGGTTCGAACCCCAGGAACCGCAAATCCTTCCCTTTTCTTTTTAAAACTTAACCATATATATATATATATATATATATATATATACACTTAAGGCCCAAACGACGTCGCCCCATTAAATCGGTGGCAAGCCTAGAGGCTGCCACGCGTCCGAGTCGACACGGAGATTTCAACAGACCGAGCCAACTCACTGTCTTCTTCCTCATTTCTTCCCCACTGTAACCCTAGTTACAGTTTTCATGTTTCTTCTATTTCGTGGATTTTGGCCAGTTATTTTCTTACTGTTTTCAACCTAAAATGTTTTTAACATCTTAAGGATCATCTTGGCATTCATTTAGAGATTCGAATGTAGCCCAAAAGCTCGGTTTAAGCCACAATAATCCGAACCTATTCATGGGTCGTTCATGGTCATTTCTTCATCATTTTTAGTGAGGTTGGGCTTATTTTGATCCCCTCTTCATGAGGATTCAAATCCCATTCATGGATGTTGGTTTACATGCGAGTTTAAAGGTTTGGGTTGTAAACCCGTAACCTGCAAGTCCATGTCTGGAGGTCTTTCTTTGGGATTGTTGATCGCGTATATATGCTTTTGGGATGCTCTTAGGGTCTTCTTGAGGTCTTGCTAAACCAAATTGGGTTTAGAGGAGGTCGGTTCAGACCTGCTTCAAGCAAGGTCCATCCATGGCTGCCTTGTGTATGGCTGATGTTTCTAAGGTGTTTTAGGTCGAGATTTTCATACCTAATTCATGTATATTCATCCTAAGCATCATATATACTAAATCAAAGGCTAAAACAGATTCATACGTATAAAAATTCTAGAGAGAGAAATTCAAGTGTTTTGTGGGTTTACCTTGTTCCAACTGTTTCTCCCCCCTTTGCTTCTTGGTTCCCAGTCCTGATCGTCCTAGAATCTCCTTCAAACTCCCCTTCACTCTCGGATGGTTGTGTTTGTGTGTGTACAAACACCATGTATATTGTATAAAGAGAGTGAATCATGGTAAATCTGATTGCCCCTCTCTTTGGGTTAACCCATTTCAGGCTTCTTCATGAGTGGTCTGAATTGCCACTGTTGGGCAGGCCATGAGTGGCCGGTTGTGTGTGTGTGTGGTGTTTGACTTACATATATATATATATATATATAAGTATATATACATGGTTCAACCCTAATACCTTTGGATAATACACACACCTCTCTCACTTTGGACAATAGCATGCCCTCTTATCCCATACATACATTTCATATTTTAACATACATGCATGCATGCATACACATACTCATGTATATATATATATATTCATGTATAATTATGTATATATTTAAGGTTATAATCATTTATATAGTGTATATATATATTTTTGCATTTAATTATATATATTAGTTGTTATAATAATATTTAAAATAATTAATTACTTTAAAAATTAATTATTTTCTTAAATGTATCATCTTGGTACTAATCTTCGTATCCTCGTAATACGTGCCCAATTCTCGTACTCGTATCAACAATCGGTAGTTGACGTGAAAATATAATTATCATTAAAATCGACATGTTGGTGATTGCAACGAAAGTGATGTACAGTCGTCCTGACTTTTCAGGACATTTACTTAAAAGTTCGTGCGTCGGGGTTGACACCGACCTCGTTACTAAAGGCGTCGATTTCTAACTTTAACACAACAGCTTAATAGTCCCTAATTCGGGTCGGGGTATTACAGGGCAACTTTCAGAGAGAGGTTATGATATATGAATTCACCATGGAGTTTGCACAATCAATGATGATCGTATGAGGCTAATAGCAAAGGTAAATATAATTCCAAATCGTTTATTTCCATTAAGTATTAAATGTGAGAATTTACCTTACTTTAGTTCTATAATTAATGATGATAGTAGGTTATGGTATATACGTTTTGGGCACGTGAATTTTGGAAGTCTTAATTTTTTTGCTAGAAAACATCGGGTTTTTGGTTTGCCTGTTATTGATATCCCAAATAAAATTTGTGAAACTTGTGTTATAGGAAAGAAACATAGAGATATTTTTCCTACAGAAAATTCATAGAGAGTCAAGAGACTGATACACTCGGATTTGTACTCAGTGGAAGTACCTTCTAATGGTGGTAGTAGGTACTCTATTACATTCATTGATGCCTTTAACAGAAAAGTATGGCTTTATTTTTTACAACATAAATCTGATGCTTGTGTTGCTTTTAAAAAATTCAAGACCTATGCTGAAAAGTAAAATAGATTTCAAATTAAAACTTTGAGAATTGATTGGTATACAGAATATCTTATTTATGATGATTTTTTAGGAGAAATATGGTATTAGGCATCAATTGACTTCTAGATATACTCCACAGCAAAACGGAATGACAGAGAGAAATAATAGAACTGCTATAGATATGGTTAGATGCATGTTGAAATTTAGAATTAAAGGATTTTAGGCTAAAGTGGTTGCTTGTGCTATTTATGTTTTGAATATGTGCCCTACTAGAAATGTTTTTAACAAAACCCCGCAGGAAGCTTGTAGTGGATAGAAGCCTGTCATTAAACACCAAAGGATGTTTAGATGCATTTCATATGCTCATGTGTCAGATCATCTTAGAAAGAAACTTGATGATAGAGGTGAAAAATGTATTTTCATTGACTACAGTCAATTTTCAAAGGCCTACAAGTTGTATAATCTAATAACAGAGAAGGTGATTATCAGTCATGATGTGACTTTTGATGAGCAAGGAGTTTGGGATTGGTTTCAGAATGATTAAATCCAGCCACCTTTAACTTTTAATAATACAGATCCGTAGATTGAAATATAGAGTGAGCCTCATATTAGTGATCCTCCATTTTCAGATGTGTCATCACCTCATGCAGAGTCCTCTAGGCTTTCTCAACGCCAACGCCACTTGGCTACTCGCTTACACAATTATGTAGTTGCTAGTAATAATGAGCCAACTAATGATGATTTGGTAAATTTGCTTTATTTGCAAATTGTGATCCAATGACTTTTGAAAAAGCTTATCGTGATGATCATTGGATTAAAGTTATGGATGATGAGATCCATGTAATTGAAAAGAATAACACATGACAATTTACTACTCTTTCTAATGGTAAGAAACCAATTGGTATGAAGTGGGTGTACAAGACAAAGTACAGGCCTAATAGTAAGGTAGATTGCTTTAAAGCAAAAGTGGTAGCTAAGGGTTACAAACAAAAGCCAAGTATTGATTATTTTGAGGTGTTTGCTCCTGTTACTAGACTTGATACAATTCGTATGTTTGTTTCTCTTGCTACTCAAAATAATTGGACAATTTTTTAAATGGATGTTAAATCTGTGTTCTTGAATGGTACTTAAAGAAGAGGTTTATGTTGAGAAACCTGTCGGCTATGTGATAAAAGGGCATGAAAAAAAGTCTTTAGATTGAATAAGCCCTTGTATGGATTGAAGCAAACGCCTATAGCGCGGTATACATGGATTGACTCTTATTTTGTTAAGCATGGTTTTAGGAGATATCCTTATGAGCATACTTTATATGTCAAGTCTAATTCACATGGGGATATTCTTATTGCGTGTTTATATGTTGACGATTTGATAATTACTGGTAATAATCCAAAGTTGATTTCATAATTCAGGTAGGATATGATAACTCACTTAGTGATGATAGATATGAGACTAATATATTATTTTCTTGGCATTGAAGTTGTTCAAACAGATGATGAAATTTTTATTTCACAGAAAAAGTATGTCAGTAGTTTTTTGAAAAGGTTCAGGATGGACGAGTCCAATCCAATTTTAACTCCAGTTGATGAGAGGTTGACGTTGGTGAGAGATGGTACATATGATCTTGTGAATCCAACCTACTTTAAAATATTGGTAGGAACCTTGAGATATTTGACTTCTACTAGGCCAGATATTATGTTTGGTATTGGGTTGATTAACAAATTTATATAGACTCTACATCAATCTCACTTACAAACTACTATAAGAATTTTGCAATACATTCGAGATACGTAAAGTGATGATATTTTTTTACTCAACTTCTAATAGTTTAGAACTTGTTGGATATATAGATAGTGATTAGATATGTAATATTGAGATGTGAAAAAGTATTTTAAGATATGCTTTTTATTTTGATTCTAGTATATTTTCTTAGTCTTCTAAAAAATAATAAATTATTACTCTTTTAATAATAAAAATAAAGTGAATTACAGAAGAGAATACTGCTACTCAGGTAGATTGGTTCTGGTATATATAACATAAAGTGTAATTTATCTTATCCAAAGGCTTGCAGGTAGCTGAAACAAAATAATTGAGAAAATAGGAAGCAGCAATATATTTGAGAAAATGACAGATGAATTGAAAAATATGAACGCAATTGGTTTCACACATGGCAGTCACATATTTCTGCGGCCTTGGTGTTTGTGTTTTGTATTTTAAAATATAAATCTTGGGACTAAAATCCCACACTGCTCCACCCCCAGGGGCCCATCTGTACTAATTGTTATCCAATTCTTTTTTAACCTATTATTCAAACATCAATCTCAATCCTCCATTTACGATCGCAAGAAGATAAAGTAATGTTTTGAAAAACAAAAGTTGAAAAGAAGTCCTAAATTTGCCTTGGCCACAAAAAATAAAAACAAAAATGTGATGGAGAGTATATAACCATTGGAGGAAATTGAAATTGAATGAGTGCTTAACTTGAAAACTTGAGAGTGAGCCATGGGATTAAGATGATCACAAGATGAATTAATCATATCTTAACAACCATATCCACAAGAGGGGACATGGGTTGATGTTGATTGTATAATAATAGTCCATTTGCCACGTTTTATTACAAATCCTTGGATTATCTGACCTTAAGGCTCACTATTATTACTCAAAGGGTTTGACCCCATGATTTATGGTGACATTGAAAAGAATTGAAATGATTTATAAGGAGATTAGCAAGTGGGAGTGTCTTTGTGCATTAAAAGATGTTTGTATAATTGTCTTGTGACTCTTGTATGTGTGTGTAAGAGAGAGAGTAGTTGGACAGATATAAATTAATGAAAGCATAAGGTCCCATTTTCAAATTGTGAAGGCAACTGTTTCTGGTTGGAGAGCCAACATCCCATGACCTTGCATTCATTAAAAATGGATACCCACTAAGCAGTATTTAGTTTTTTTTTTTTAAATGGTTTTATTGAAAAAGAGATTTATAAAGATTAGATTAAAAGGAGTATATTCATATTTATGATGCATATTTATCATCATATCCATGAATTAAAATGGGTATTTAGCAATATTTAGTCTTTTTTAAGGTTCTATTGAAAAAGAAATTTAGAAAGATTAGATTTTTTTTTTAAGATTAGATTAAACAGTGTAAATTCAGATTTATGATGCAAGTCATACCAAAAGATTACATATTATGATGATGCAAGTAGCACTTGAGTTCAATCCACTATCCTATCTAAAGTCTGGAATATCCCATTTTTTGCTTTTCTTTGTTTTTTTATTTTTATTTTTTATTTATCTTACAGTAGATCTGTAATCGCCTTAAAAGACAGTGGTGGCAATTATTGCTACTATAAAAATAAAACAAATAATGCTAATGGTAGCACAATCACCATTCACTAGTTTTATTGGGATTTACCCTTTTATTTTTATAATTTTTTTGGGTAATTTTTCAGTGTGTAGTTATGCCCAACACCTACCCATATGTAATGCTCCCAATGAATGAACTCTCTAGCTACACAGAAAAAAAAGAAAAGAAAAGGAAGACCATAATGATTTTCCTACTATTTTATTTATTTATTAAAATAAAAGTAAATTTTTTTTAAAAGGATAAAAAAAACAAAAATTACATATAAAATTGTTTTTTTTTCTTCTCTTTTTTAACTAAAACGTTGTCTTGGAGTTCTTCAAAATGGGTGAATTACTCTAATTTATTTCTCTGCCACATGACTTTGTTTAGATTTTTTATAAAAATGTAAAGTTTGGTACTATTAAAAAATATTTATCTAATATTAAAATATTTATAATTAATTTATTACAAAATTTTCTAAATATGTCCTTATAAATCCGCCTTGGTATGGAGACAAATTACATGACCAGACCACACATTACATATAAGACCATTTCCAATAATTGTACTCCTAAATCCTTTTTTGAAGTTCTTTTTTGAACAGTTCCCGTAAGTGTACTTAAAGTCCTAGCTTTTGCATGTGTGAACTCTTCTCCTTCTTTGCTTTTCTGTACGCTTCTTGCTGGAGAAGATCCTTTGGAATAAAGGGAAGTGCATGAATGCTGAATGATCGAACTTGAATTCGCAAAAGTCAATCATATATATATATATATATATATATATATAATACGAAAATTTGCTTTCTACCCATTTTGCTCGAATTGAATGCTATGTCAAGTTTGGCACACAACATAGCAATGTCAACTCTTGTTCGTGATTTTCATACAAAAGGATTGTAAAAGTAATGGCATTGGCATGTCAAACTAATGAAGTGAAAATATTAATATTTTGACATTATATTTATTTATTTTTTTGTTCAAAATAACAAAAATATCCATTTCATTTATTTTTTTTTTATATTTTTTCAATTTTAACTAATTTTTTTGAACTTTTTTTCATATTCAAATAAATATTAATTAAAATCTTCTTTGACTTAAAAAAAATATAAGTTATTTATATTAATTTTATTTTTATATAAAATGAATTTTTTTAAAAAAAAAAGATAAAAAAGGTCAAAATTTAAAAAATAAAAACATTAAATAAAAAGGGATATTTTTGTTATTTTTTTTTAAAAATAAAGATTTGGCTCCCAAATTTTTTTATATTTTTATAAAAAAAAATCCCATAAATTGTAATTTGTGTGTTTTTGCCCCCCTCACAATATTAGTCCAGGTCTGCCATTGAGAGAGTTGGCTAAGTCTAATCTTCTTTGTTGCCATCGTGTAAAGATTCTGCAAGCATGTGAATGGTTGCCAACATTGCAATTTCCGTTTTTCAACCAATTGCTTTTCTTTTTATTTTCTTTTTTGAGGGCAGGAAGAGACCTGCGCGTGTAGATTTCTTATCACAGATGATTTTTGTGAAGAGTTTTCTTGTTTTTTTTTAGCACATGGGCCCAAAATTCGACGTTGAAATTTCAAGTGGCGTGTCATAAAATCTCAACCACTTGATCCAACCAAATGTCAATATGTATATTCATAAGATGATAATTGAAAAACAAATTAGACAATTTCTTTAAAAAAATGATTAATGCTTGAAACATAATAATGATGTTTTCTGTTTTTTTTTTTTAAGTACAAAATATTAAAATAATTGAAATATTAAAATTATGTTTTAAAAATGCAATGGCAAACATGTTTTTTACTAGTTTTTTTTTTTTTGTTTTTTCAAAAGAAAATTGTTAAAGAATATAATAATAAAGTTACACTCCCTCTAACAGTTTAAACTTTCAGATGAGTTGGTAACATCACATGGTATCAAAGTAGACCAAAGGTCCTGAGTTTAAATTTCACCGTCACTCAAAAATATGAATTGACACATGTAGACTCAAAGTGACCACACGTGAGGGGGCGTGTTAGGGAATGTAAATTTAAATTGACACGTGTAGGCTCAAATTGGCCATACGTGAAGGGACGTGTTAGAGAATATAATAATAAAGTTATATCCTATTTAACAGTTTAAAATTTTAAATGAGTTGGTAATATCACAAAATCAAATTTGAAAAATGTATCTAAGCCTCAATTTTTAAATGTATTCAAATCAAATGTTCACTTTTTTTTTTTTTTTAAAAAAAGAAGGAGAAGAAGAAATAATTGATTTCTGAAAATGTGAATAGTTGATGATTGACTGCAAATGGAAATTGAGATCGAAGAGGTACAAAAGGGTGATGATTAATGAAATTAAGAACTCTTTCTAACTATGCACTGATATTGGTTCAACTTCATGAGAAGTCATTATGTGTGTGTGTGTGTGTGAAACCGAGTCATGAAAACTTGACTTTGTGTGGACTTTGAAAAACCAGCTCATCCATCATAAAATCACCTTGTTATAAACTCAACCCACTCTTTAAAGCAATATAATACTTTTGTTAATTTTCTGGGGCTAAGATAAGAATATACTTATCAGTAAAGGTTTTCCAAAGGTATATACCAAAAGCATGACTCTAATATTCAAAGTTTTTTGTCAATTGTCAAGTCCATGAATTCTGATGCATGTGACACTTCAAGACAAACAAATATTTATTTATTTATATTTCTTGTCCTTTTTTGTGTGTGTGTCAGTGTGTGTGCGCGCTTATGTTTTTGTTTTTTGTTTTTTAAAATGGAAATATGATAAATCATGTTGAGTTTGAGATAGCCAAACCCAACCCACATGGATAGTGTGTTTAACATTAATCGGATAAGAGCAGGATTGGAGGGATACATTTCTTATTGAAAACGTTTTGTAACAGTGCCAAATGAGACAAGAATGGTGGTCCAAGGGGAATCCAGCTGCATGAATGGGTTAGAAGAAATCGACATCCACGCAAAATGGGTATGCCCAGAGATGACCCTATGTGCCTTTGGAGGACATTGTCTTTGATGGTTAATCAGCCATAGAAAGTGTTTTACCCAAGTGGGCCAAAGTCTCTGGTAGCTCTCAAGAACTTATCCTCGTCTACAACATAATTAGTGTCACACCGTTAATTTTTTACAGTGAACTTTTTGTTTGTGATGGTGTTATCTCTGTAACCAGTCAATCAAATTCACACAGAAACACCCATGCAAAGTGTTTAGCACAATAAAAACGATACACAGTTTCACAGGGGAATGCCTCTTAACATTTTATTTATTGACACCGGTTATAAATATAAAGGAACACTCAAGTAAACAATACACAAACTACACAGATTGTACTCTCTGTGCTCCTGTGTGCACCCTCTATGTCATTGCAGGAACTATTGGGAGTGTGCTGGACCAACCAATAAATACCATCAATTGACATCTCCAATTATTAGGACACTTGACACAAATCAGATCTCACCACTGAGGTTTGGCAGTTCACAAGCACGGCTGCCACCCTTGTTGTCTCATTTAAACCAATGCCACATAAACAAGGCAATTACCCATGTTATCTCAGCCCTTATTTGCATGTAGACAAGCATAATGCCCGTAATCGTTGTCTCATAAGAGCCAATCACAACTTGCCTTGTCATGCCACCATGTATCAACACATGTCCAAGTTTGATATCTATAATCACCACAGGTCAAGTCACGCCACCCAACCCACTCTAAGCGTCTGGAATCACTTGAACCAACTCACACACTAAGCCATGATCATTCTTGTCACAGCCAACCACTTGTCCTAAAATTTTTGAATGAGCCATAGGATTAAGATCATCACAAGATGGATTATTCATATCCTAACAACCAAATCCACAAGAAGGGAACACGGTTTGATGGTGATTGTATATCACTAGTCCATTTGCCACATTGTTATTATCAAACCTTGGATGGTCCGACCTTAATGGCTAAAAGTCTTACTAAAAAGGTTTGATTCAATAATTTGTCTTGACATTGAAAAGAATTGAAGTCATATACAGGGAGATTAGCATGTGGGGAGTGTCTTTGTGCATTTAAAGATGTTTGTATTCTGTACGTGAGTGAGTGAGAGTAGTTGGGACGGATGTATATGTACGAAATCTATCTCCTTTTCAAATTTTGAAGTAGGCAACAATTTGTGGCTGGAGAGCCAACAACCCAATTCCCCTCCATTAATTAAAATGGATACCCATCTAGCTTTATTTTTTCCTTTTTAAGATTTGAGAGATGAAAAATTTATTAATTATTAGAATTATTAATTAGAATTTTTTTTATACTTTTATTAATAAAAAAAAATTCATACATGTATGTAAATTTTGATATAAGAAAGAGACTTCATATTCAATTTTTTAACAATATTTTAATATTTCATTAAAAAAATACATATATTATTCAACTTAGGGTATATAAAAGTTCATAATATCCTTTTAAACTAAATAAATTATGCTTCTACACTTACTCATATCATAATTTTTTTCACTTAGAATGCATATTACTCCAATTTAAATAACAATTATAAATATAATTATCAAAACATATCGTAAATGAAATATATATAAGTACATGTATAACTATTTTATCTCTTTAATAATTAATATTGTAAATAATTTTTTTGAATAAAGTATTTATTATTAAGTAATTAATATAATTATTAATTATCTATCACAAAACTAAGTCAATTTTTTTAAAAAAATATTAATTATTAGAGAGATAAAATAGTTATTCAAAAATTAAATGGATCAAGTTCTAAATTGTCTTATTCTTTTAGAAAAAACTTACTTTTTCATGACCCAACTTTGTTTAGATTTTAAATATCTTTTAATAATAAATGTAAGCTTTAATATTATTAAAATATACTTATCAAATATTTATAATTAATTTATTTGTATTATATTAACTCAATTTTGAACTTTTCTAAAGGGTTGTTAAGTTTGTTTTGATCAAAGTTTTCAAACCTAACACTCTCCCTGGGAGGAGTCAATTATGTGCCACTACATCGTAAGAGGGTAGAAGCTATCTCTTTACATATAAAACCATCTCCAATGGTTGTGATATTTCACCTACTAAAAACCAAAAATAGTACAACGCGTAACATTTTCTCGACAATGATATATCCGTCTTTGAAAAAATAGTTGCAAATGTCATAAAATTAGCAAGTCAAATATAGAACAAACTATTAAAGTGAAAATGTCAAAATATACCACTTCGACGCTATAAGATCTTCTCTAATGCTATATGCTATGTCATTCATGCCAAACTTATATTTTGGCATTGTTATAGTATAAAAATGACAAATTTTGACAATTCTATTCTGATACTGAATGATATTTTCTAGTTCAACAACTATTGTTCTCTCTCTTTTGGCATTGCTTGAAAATGTAACACAATGATACAAATGGAACCCTTTGGAACGGAAAATTTGGAACAAAAAATGAAATACATCTGCAAGGGGTGATGTGGTATAAAATTACATGTGCTATTCTTATTCTTATTGCCAAATATGACACTAAAAATAGTATTCCCATATTTTGCATTTCATTGGAATAACGAATTTTATATCCTTACCCAAATTTTAGAATTGGCATCCCATTTAGTTTATGCATTGGAATGCCACAGTGCCAAATAGAGCACTAACATAAAAAAAATTGATATAAGGCATTGTAGATGCTCTAAATGATGCATATGCTAGGATATTTATGAGTGGCAAAGTAAAGCAAGAATAAAGTGGTGGTGAGGGAGATTAACATTGAAATCATGAGAGAGTATAACTTTAATATTATATTTTCTAATATATTCCTTTAGATTGAGCTAACATGTGCATTAATTTAATATTATTGAGTGACAATATACACATGATCTTTTGTCTACTTTGTTAATTCACTAACTCATCGAAAAATTTAAATTATTAAAGACAATGTAATTTTAATATTATATCATCTAACACTATTAGATATGGTATAAGTCTATTATAATATCCTCTAACAAACCAATACCTAAACCGTGTGAATTTGAATTTTGTTCATGGAGCTCACGTTATTCTTTCAGGCACAAGTTTTTTAAAAACATGCCAAATACAGGAATTGGATAAGAGAGTTGGCTAAGTCTAGTCCTCTTTGTTGCCAAGATTGTGCAAGCATGTGAATGGTTGGCAACATTTGCAACCTTAGTCTTTGAACCAATGGTCAATGGATAAATATTCATAGGATGACACTTGAATAACAAATTAGAAAATCTGTTCAAAAACTTAAGTTAAAAATTAATAATACTATACTTCTTAAATATCTGTTTCAAATCTTACGTCTCAAATTATACAATATTGTATTGTTAATATATATTATATTAAATCATATAATTAATGTAATATAATGATATATTATTAAATTACTATCATATTATTTATGATATAAAATTGAAATGAAAATTTAAAAAGTCTGTAATAATACTAGAAACATCATAATGATGTTTTCTGTTTCTCATTTTATTTTTAGTAAAAAAAATATTAAAATAATTAAAAATTCCGTATTTGACACTTTTTATTTTCAGTGTTTTCACCTTCTGTTTTTTTCTTCTTTTGTATTTTCGAGAATAAATTTTTTGAAAATACATTTTTTTCAAATCATTTTTATTTTTAAATAAACTTCAATTTTTAGTACACAAAATTACTTTTAGTTATTTTCTAAAACGTGTTATTTCATAAATATTTTATAAATTTGCAATGCCAATTTAGTGTTTTATTTTTTTTCCTATTCCCGAAAGTGTGAATAAGTCTTTTTACACACACACACACACACACACATATATATATATGTATATATATAATAATGTGAAAGGTGAGAATGCTATATTTTTTATTCTTTGTGAATAATATCATCTCCAATATCTCCTTTGCTGTTAGCTGGAGAGGAAGGTGAAAAACACATTCATAAATTGGGAAAGCAGTCTTCATTTTGGTTTTTCCAATAGGATCTTTTCAAAGGCTGTGGATGGTCTCTGGTTTTGGAGACTTTGTATTATGGGTGCCATTTGCATGTGCTGATTAGAAGGATTCGGCATCTGTTTTCTGCAGCTGCTGTTTTTGTTGCTGCAGTCTTGGGGGTGCCTTCATGCCTTGGGAAGTCTCTTGTTATCTGAGGCTGAATTTGACTTTGATTTTCTGTTCATATGCCTCAAGGCATCTCTAGAATTCTTTGGGACCAGTCTTCTTCAAATTGTCTACTTCTGCTATGGTATTGTTTATAGGCCTCTTCTGGTTGGTGTTTTGTGCTTTATTGAGGGATGTTCTCATCCTATTATTGGGCCCACTGTGATCCTTTTCTAGGTTTTGGTTTTTTATTCTATGTGGCCTGTTTCTTTTTATTCTTTTCAGCTTTATCCAGTTTGGTGTGAGGCTGTTTTCTGTCTTTGCAGTCTGCTTCCCTTTGCTGCTGTTGCTTTCTTCGGTTTTTAGCTTTTGTGGTTTAATGATTTTGTTTGGGTAGCTGTCGTGTTTACTTTAATTGTTTTGGTGCCTTCATGATTATTTTTACATTTCTATTTGTGAAAAAAACTCTAACCATGTCAAAAGAGAAGAAAAGGAAAAGAAAGGGTGCGCTAATCTTGGCACAACTTCATGAGAAGTCATATTTTGTTTTTATTATTTTTAATGTGAATCCAATTCATGAAAACTTGACTTTGTGTGGACTTTGAAAAACCAGTTCATGCATATATATATATATATATATATGTGAAGGAGAGATGTCAGTTTGCGAATAAAATCACCTTGTTTTGAACTCAACCCATTCTTAAAGCAATATAATACTTTTGTTTTCTGTGGCTTTGAAAAACCAGTTCATGCATATATATATATGTGTGTGTGTGTGTGTGTGTGCGCGCAAGGAGAGATGTTGGTTTGCAAATAAAATCACCTTGTTTTGAACTCAACCCATTCTTAAAGCAATATAATACTTTTGTTTTCTGTGGCTTTGAAAAACCAGTTCATGCATATATATATATATATGTGTGTGTGTGTGTGTGTGTGTGTGCGCGCAAGGAGAGATGTTGGTTTGCAAATAAAATCACCTTGTTTTGAACTCAACCCATTCTTAAAGCAATATAATACTTTTGTTTTCTGTGGCTTTGAAAAACCAGTTCATGCATATATATATATGTGTGTGTGTGTGTGCGCGCAAGGAGAGATGTTGGTTTGCAAATAAAATCACCTTGTTTTGAACTCAACCCATTCTTAAAGCAATATAATACTTCTGTTTTCTGTGGCTGTGATAAGAATATACTTATCAGCAAAGGCTTTCCAAAGGTATATCCCAAGCATTACGTAAAATATTCAAAGCTTCTGTCACTTGTCAAGTCCACGGATTCTGGTCCATCTGACCCTTCAGGACAAACAAATATCTTGTCTTCTTCTTTCTGTCTGTGTTTTTTTTTTCAAAGGTAAATATAATAAATGGAACCCATCCATGTGGAGTTTGAGACAGCCAAATGGCGGAGTCCAATCCACATGGATACTGTTTAGGATAAGGGCGAAATTGAGGGGTAAATTTCATATTGAAAACGTGTTAGAAATCTGCCAAATAATGTTGGAAACAAAGACAGAGATGGTGGCCCAAAGGTATCAGAGTAAGGGGAGTTATTCGTAAGGTAGCATCGATTTATTAGTTGTAACATCTTCTATCTCGTAATCAATTTATATTTCTATTTTGTTATTCAGTTAAAAATAAGATTAATTATATTTTATTACTTTCAAATTTTATCCCAATTTTAAATAAGATCATCAATTATCAATTGTAACAATTCAGTTCCTCAATTTTTAATTTTATTTCATTTGAGGCCAATTGCAAACAGTCGTCCCAACTTGATTATATTTTAATACCCTATAATTTTATATGAGTTTTAAAATAGTATCATATAATTATATACTAGTTTTAAATAAGGGTGTATAATTTTATACAAATTTCAAATAAAATCTTATAATTTTAATGTGTAAACGGTTGCTGTTAAAAATTTAAGATGGTTGATAATGAGACATTAACAATTGGCCTCAATTGAAATGAAATTAAAAACTGATGGATTGAATTATTATAATTGATAATTGAGCTTCGGAGTACTAAAATATAATTATTAACCCTAAAAATATGTAGTGTTTGAGTGCAACTGGAGAATTTTATTAGCTAATGGTTTCATCTATTTTTTTAAATATATATATATATATATATATAATATTCCTCTTATCATTGGGAAATTTAGAAATATATGAATAGGGTAGTTTAGACAAATCTGGCCCAAATAATGATCCAAACAGGTCAATTTTCAATTAAGCGCGGTTTGGACTTAAAAATGCCCAAATGCACGTCCCAACCTCCCACCCAAACCCAGTCTGAGTAGTGTCACGTGTCTCTCTCCGATTGAGAGGTTATGATTTCATCCAAATTTCCATTGGCCCAACAATTGGCTGGGCTTAAAAAAAAGACAGAGCCGTGCTTCAATTGAGGACTTGGATCACAAATATCAAGGCCCATGACCCAAAGTAGTATGAAAATTACTGAAACATATCTAGGATTCTCAACTTTTCTAAAAGCAACTTGCTGACATAGTTTTGATCCAGCTTTCTTAATCAATATAAATAGAGACCTTCTTGCCATTTAAAATACGGGCTCAACCACCTTGGGCCTCTTTCCAGCCCATGTCACCAATTCGGCCTTATTGACAAGCCGAAGCTCAGTCCATCAATAAATCAAACCACCACAGAGAGAGACCACCATCTGATCTACTTAGGACAAAAATACTCTTACAGCCGGTTTCATGAAACATGTAAACCTGGAAGTTGGCAGTTAAGTTTTTATTTTTTTTAAGTCTAACTAACTATTAGGATTGATGGTATTAAATTCTTACTAATTTTACATCCTTTGTCTCAGCAGGTCTTAAAGTATTTTATTTTAAAATAAACACGTAATGTCACGTGGGCAGCAAGGAATTCTTTTTTTTAGGGGGGGGGGGGGCGCTAAAAAAAATTTAGAGAAAGTTTTACTAAATTTCCTTTAGGTTGTGCCAAAATTTTGGGAGAAAATGAGAGAATTAGGATAAAAAATTTGGATTTGGTTGAAATTTTGGGATAAAAAAATGAGAAATGAAGAGTAAATATTAGGTGGGCTAAAATTTTTTTAGGGTGGGCTACTCTACAAAATGTCAAAATTTTACAAGTAATTTTTTTTTCCAAATTCTGAGGAGGGCTACAGCTCACCCTAGTCACCCCTTAGCTCCATCTTTGCACATGGGTTATTCAACCAGGCACAACTAGTCCCAAGCATAGATAAAAGAAGAGGATTGTGTTAAGTAGCTGATAATATAAAATATTATCAAAAGCATATGAACATAAATTTTAAGAATAATGTCATTGGATCATTGGCCGTTTTGCTAACTATTAACACCAACTATTAACATTTGAATGGTCATATAAAAAATACTAAGTTGCTTTTTAAAGAAAAATGGTGACACTTCTATGCATATAAGAAAGATTAATAAGTGTTAGGAAAAGCGGGTTTTTGAGCATAATAGTTAGCTATCTTTGAGCTAAAATTAAAGTGGGTCTTACACATTAATTTTGGTGAGCCCATATGAAAATGTGTTCTCCTTCATGAGGAGATTAAGATCATGTATTGGATTGCTAAAAACCATTAAGCAGTGAATAAGAAATTGCCTCCAAACATCTCCACTTGAAAATGGTAATAAAAGCTTGAAACTTGTGAAAAACTTGTGTCTCACATAGGATGGGTATAAGGCTTTTAAAAAGTATATATACAATTACCTTGAAGGAAGGTTTGAGCCTTAAGGGGCACCCGAGTTTTGTGGAAGGGGGAGGACCTAGCATATACTTGGTTCACCACATGCGCATGCCTCGTCATAGCCGCCGTCCTAGGCCAAGTCAGGTTTGGGCCTTGGCCCGTCGTGTATATATCTTTTTGGAGAAAAATTATTTAAATATTTTTTCAAAACGCTGCCCTTTTTATGACTGTTAGAAACAATTCAAAATGCTGTTATTTAGTTACCAGGATAATTAAATCCAACGCCTTCGTTTAGCAATTACGTTTGGTTTTGGTTTAAATCCAAAACGACGTCGTTTTGCAATTGCCTTTGGTTTGATTTTGACTGAACAATCATCTTCTTCAATTTGAATTATGCGCTTGTACGTTCAAACTGAACCGCAACAATTCTTCGAACAGGGACGACCCTTGGCCTTGTGACTATACTAAACAATCACGACAAACCCTATAAATACCCCACACAATTCATTCATCCATAATCGTTTTTTCATAATTAAGTTTTTTTGCATATTCAAAGAGAGAGTTTAAACATTTTTTCGTTCACCAGATGCAGAGTTTGAAGTGCTTCTACTCTGCGTGTTGATTATTGTATTTTGGGAAGCAACGTTTGCGAAGCTCGTAAGCACCACTGTGAGAGATGAATTTTTTTTAAAGACATTGTGTCAAACACAAGCCTTGATCTCCGTATTATTCTTGTTTCTACAAATTCTGTAAGTTTTACAGCTTTTTGAATCTGTCTATTGTATTTCTATACTATGGAGAAATATTGGTTTTGTATTTTCACAATTTCTAAATTTTCAGTTTCTGATTCTGTAAAATTTTATATTGTTTTGGTTTCAAACTTTTTTTTTTTTTTTTTTTTTTCAAAACAATTTTTTGTTTATCAAAGTAGTTTTTTCTCTAATTTGAAATAAACATCGTTTTAAGTACTAGAACTAACAATCTTAAAGCAAATCTTTCTTTGTCAGTTTTTTATAAAACAATGTTTTATTTTTTGTTTTAGTTTGTAGTGTTTTTTTTTTATTGTAGAATTTTTTGTTCAAAAGACTATACTTCTGTTTTACAGATTTTTAATTTGTGAAATTTTTTTTACTGTAGTTATTAAATGGCAACTAAAACAACCCTAAATCCTACTGCTGTTGTTGTGGCGCCTGCACCTGTTATAGCGCTAGTTCTTGTAAATCATAATGAGAAACTAGAGAAATTCAGTAGGACTGATTTCAAGAGATGGCAGAAAAAATGTTGTTTTATCTCACTACCTTGAATTTGACTCGATTCCTTCATGAAGATGCTCTTTCTTTGAGGAGAATGCGACCGATAGGCAAGTGGTTACCGCAGTCGATGCTTGGAAGCATGCTGACTTCCTCTATCGAAACTATTTCCTTAATGGCACGGACAACACATTATATAATGTGTACAGTCCAATCAAAACTGCAATGGAACTATGGGACTCTCTTGACAGAAAGTACAAAACAAAAGATGCCAGCATGAAGAAGTTCGTAGTGGGCAGATTCTTAGACTACAAAATTATTAACTCTAAGAAGGTGATTAATCAAGTTTAAGATTTTCATGTTATCTTGCATGACATTCATGCAAAAGGCACATCCTTAAGTGAATCCTTCCAAGTGGCTGCGATCATTGAAAAGTTGTCGCCTACTTGGAAAGAATTCAAGAGTTACCTAAAGCACAAGCGAAAGGACATGAAGCTTGAGGATTTGATTATGAGATTAAGGATTGAAGAAGACAACCGTACTTCTGAAAGGAAAGTAGGGAAAGCCATTATGGAAGCTAAGGCAAACGTGGTGGAACAAGGTCAAACCTCTCACAACAAGAAAATGAAGCATTCTGACATTAGTGCTAAACAAGGGCCCAAAAGCAATGATAACAAAAAGTTCAAGGAAAAATGTTACATATGTGACAAACTAGGCCATCGTGTAAAGGATTGTCACTACAAGAAACAAGGCCAATGGAATCCTAACAAGAAGCAAGCTCATGCCAACATAACCGAAATGGACAATCTTTTAGATAATGTGTCTGAAATAAATCTTTTGGTTGTGGTTTCCGAAGTCAACTTCATTGACAACAATACCAAAGAATGGTAGGTGGACAGTAGGGCTACTTGCCATGTTTTCTCTGATAAGAAGATATTCTCATCATATTGTGCTATAAATAATGGAGAATAACTTTTTTTGGGTAACTCCTCAACTTCCAAGGTTGAAGGTCAATGACAAGTGGTATTGAAGATAACATCTAGAAAAGAGCTTACCCTCAACAATGTGTTGCATGTGCCTGATATCTGAAAGAACTTGGTGTCTAGATCATTGTTTAGGGAAAAGAAATTCAAATTGGTGTTTGTGCTTGATAAATTTGTCCTTACCAAAAATAGAATGTATGTGGGTAAGGGATATATGAGCGATGGGTTCTTTAAGATGAATATAATGATTGTTGTACTTTCTATTAATAATAATAAGAACACAACTTTTGCTTATATGCTTGAGTCTTTAAATATGTGGCATGGTAGACTAGGACATATTAATTATGATACATTGCATAGATTAGTTAATATAGAATGTTTGCCTAAAATAGAATTTGACTCAAATCATAAATGTGAGACTTGTGTAGAAGTAAAACTTACAAGAACTTCTTTTCAATCAATTGAAAAAGTAGCGAACCTCTAAAATTAATATATTGAGATATTTGTGATCTGAAATTTATTCAAACTAGAGGTTGTAAGAAATATTTTCTTACCTTTGTAAATGATTGCACAAGATATTATTATGTTTACTTGTTGAGAAGTAAAGATGAGGCATTGGAAATGTTTAAGCATTACAAGAATGAGGTTGAGAATCAACTTGATAAGAAAATCAAAATATTGAGAAGTGATAGAAGTGGTGAATATGAAGTACCTTTTGGTGAATTCTATTCACAACATGGTATTACACACTATACAACTGCACCCTGAACAGAAAAATAGAATTTTAAAAGAAATGATGAATGTATTGTTATTAAGTTTTGAACTACCTCAAATTTTTTTTGAGGAAACAATTCTTTCTGCAAACTATATTCTCACTCGAATACCTCAAACGAAAACCAATAAATCCCCATACGAGTTATAAAAAGGCCAAAAACCTTTTCACAAATACTTTAACGTGTGGGGGTGTTTGGCTAAAGTGGTGGTTCCGTTACCTAAAAAGGTTAAAATAGGACCGAAAACTATTGATTGTGTTTTTATAGGGTATTCTCATAATAGTAGTGCATATCAATTTCTGATTTATAAATCAGAAATTTTTGATATGCATGTTAATACTATTATTGAGTCAAGGAATGCATCGTTCTTTGAACATGTATTTTCTCACAAATCAACACATGAGTCGAGTTCAAATAAAAGAACTCATGACACGATAGTAGGCAGTAGTAAGACTAACAAGATGATAATGAACCTAGACAAAGCAAAAGAACTAGAACATCAAAATCTTTTGGTCTAGATTTTTTAACGTATTTGTTAGAAGATGAGCCTCAAAGCTTTAAAGAAGCAATATCGAGTCCTGAAACTCCTTATTGAAAAAAGGCTATAAATAATGAAGTAAAATCCATTTTACAAAATCATACGTGGGAACTAGTGCATCTTCCACCAGGTCCAAAACTTCTTGGATATAAATGGATATTCAAGAAAAAAATGAAATCAGATGGATTTATTGAAAAGTACAAGGCCAGGCTTGTTATTAAAGGATTCAGGCAAAAAGAAGGCTTAGACTATTTCGATACATATTCACCTGTTACAAGGATATCATCCATTTGAATGTTAATAGCTATTGCAGTTATACACAATCTTGAGATACATTAGATAGATGTAAAGACAACTTTCTTAAATGGTGAATTAGATGAAGAAATATATATGGAACAGCCCGAAGGGTTTATTATTTTAGGTCAAGAGAAGAAAGTTTATCGACTTGTTAAATCTCTTTATGAACTAAAACAAGCACCTGAATAGTGGCATGAAAAATTTGACAGTGTATTGATGTTAAATGAGTTCAAGATCAATGAATGTGACAAATATGTATATATCAAGAACACAGAAAAAGGCTATGTCATTGTTTGTATCTATATTGATAATATGCTCATTATGGTTGTAATAATGATGTTATTAAAACTACCAAGAAATTGTTAAACAATAAGTTTTACATGAAATATTTAGGTATTGTCGATATTGTGTTTTGGATAAAAATTTCTAGAACATCGAATGGACTGATTTTATCTCAATCACTTTACATTGAGAGAAGACTCAAGAAATTTAAACAAGATGATAACAGTCCAGCAAGAACACCTGTAGATGTAAATCTGCACTTATCCAAGAATCATCGAAAAAGCATATCACAACTAGAGTATGGGCAAATAATTGACAGTCTAATGTATGTGATGAATTGTACTTGTTTAGACATAACGTATGCTATCAGCAAATTGAGTAGATACACAAGTAATCTTGGTTCGGATCATTGGAAGGCAATAGTTAGGGTTTTGAGGTATTTCAAATACACCCAAAACTATGGATTGCACTACTCAAGGTATCCAACAATACTAGAAGGATATTGTGATGCAAACTAGATATCTAATACCAAAGACTCAAAATCCACAAGTGGTTATTTGTTTACACTTGATGGTGGAGAGGTATCATGAAAATCTTCTAAACAAACGTGTATTGCTAGATTTACAATGAAATATGAGTTTATTGCACTTGATAAATCTGGTGAAAAAGCTGAGTGACTTTGTCACTTCCTAGAAGATATTCCAATGTGGCCAAAACATGTGCTTGCTATTTGTATTCATTGCAATAGTCAATCAGCAACTAATAGGGCACAGAGTCACATGTATAATGGTAAGTCTCGACAGATTCGTCGAAGACATAATATCGTGAAACAACTTCTCTCTAATGGTATTATGACCATTGAATACATAAGGTTAAAAGATAATATTGCGGATCCGTTAACCAAAGCTTTGACCAGAGAGCAAGTGAATAAATCATTGAGGGGAACAAACTTAAAGCCTATATACTAAGAGTCGCCATAATAGCAACCCAACCTAGCTGACTGGAAATCCCAAGATCTAGGTTCAAAGGGATAACCGAATTGTGTGTGACTTATTAAGATCATTATGGAGATAAAATCTCCTACCCATTCCTATGATAAGAATAAGTGATGCCTATAGCGTTGAATATGATAAGCTAAGCTTTTAATGATTCTTATAACTTGTTAAATACAAAGTAAAGTATAGGAGGATAATTTTAATAAGCAATCACCTATGTAAATGTCAACTAGGTCGGTTCTATGAGAATGATAAAGGTTAAATTCTGTAAGAGCACTCATGAAATCAGGAATTGTTCAGGGCCAAAATGAAGTCATTCATGAGAACCAACTCTGTCAGGAAAGATTATATGTGAATGTTATTGTCTTGGTTTACACAAACGCTTGAACAGTTCAAGGTCACGAGCTACCTTTCTCTATGCAGAAGATTTTCAATAGAACTCTCTCTAAGTGTCTGCTTATCATTTGCATTGCTTTTAGTCAATTTCATTCATATAGGGGATCGTTAGGAAATGTGTTCTCCTCCATGAGAAAATTAAGATAATGTATTGGGTTGCTTAAAACCATTAAGGAGTGAATGATAAATTGCCTTCAAACATCATGACTTGAAAATGGTAATAAAAGCTTGAAACTTGTGAAAAGCTTGTGTCTCACATAAGATGAGTACAAGGCTTTTAAAAAGTATATATATATATATATATATATATATAATTACCTTGAAGGAAGGTTTGGGCCCTGAGGGGCACCCAAGTTTTGTGCAAGGGGGAGGACCTAGCACATGCTTAGTTCACCACACGCGCACGCGCACCCTAGCCCTGGGTCGGGTCAGGTTTGGGTTTGTGCCTTGCCCTGTTGTGTATATATCTTTTTGGAAAAAAAATTATTTAAGTATTTTTTCAAAACACTGTCATTTTTGTCACTGTTAGAAATAGTCTAAAATGCTATCGTTTAGTTACCAGGATAATTAAATCCAACGCTGTTGCTTAGCGATTGCTTTGGTTTTGGTTTAGATCCAAAACGGCATCGTTTTGCGATTACCTTTGGTTTGATTTTGACTAAACAATCATCTTATTCGATTTGAATTTTGCGCTTGTACGTTCAAACTGAACTGTAACAATTCTTCGAACAGGGATGACCATTGACCTCGTGACTGTACTAAATAGTCACGACAAACTTTATAAATACCCTACGCAATTCATTCATCCATAATCGTTTTTTAAATTAAGTTTTTCTGCATATTCAGAGAGAGAGTTTAAAACATTTTTTCGTTCCCCAGACACAGAGTCTGAAGTGCTTCTACTCTGCATGTTGATCATTGTATCTTGTAAAGTAATGTCCGTGAAGCTTGCAAGCACCACTATAAGAGACAAATTTTCTTTAAGGATATTGTGTCAAACACAAGCCTTGATTTCTGTATTATTCCTGTTTTTATAAATTCTGTAAGTTTTATAGCTTTTTGAATCTGTCTACTGTATTTCTATACTGAGGAGAAATATTATTTTTGTATTTTCACAATTTCTAAATTTTCAGTTTCTGATTCTATAAAATTCTATACTGTTTTGGTTTCAAACTTTTTTGTTTTTTTTTTTTTTTTTTTCAAAACAGTTTTTTGTTTATCAAAATAGTTTTTTCACTAATTTGAAATAAACATTGTTAAGGAACTGGAACTAACAATAAGTGATTTACCAGGACCCAATGTTTTTTTTTTGGCAAAATGCGTCTTGCACGTGAGGCTTACTTGTCGAGGCCCGATGGATGGATAGTTCAAATGGGTTTTACTAACAAAAATATGTTGCGTGCTTGAAACTTTAGTTTAGAGTGTTTAATTAGAACAAAGCAATGGTTGCGTGAGCCTTGGTTTTTTCAATCTAGCTAATTTGTGATTAGGTAATGATTGTAAGACTGCAATTTGAAAATATAAATGTTGGATGAATGAAGGGAACTTCTTCCTGGTAGTAGAGGCTACTTAGAATTCCCAATGTATGCATGTTTCACAATCCAAATCCAATAAGGGCATGTCATGGTAACTTAGGTCATTCCCGACAGTGACTTGCTTTTTACTCAACTTAAAAGTATAAATTTGAATAAAAATTTTATTTGAGTTTAATGTTATTGAGAAATTATTTAGTTTTTACTCAAATATAATTTTTAAAAAATTTCACCTTATCCCAAATTTTTTTTTATCATGTCTCAAAAGTTTTAAATTTGTTTTGAATAGTTATTTGAGTTGATAAATAATATTGCACTGATTTGAGTTTGAACTTGAATAAAAATAGATTTTTTATTTGTTTGAAGTTACTGCTAGAATAAATTTTTTGAGATTTTTTACTCAAATTTAAGTTTGAGTTTGGGTCAAGTTTACTACTAGACATTTCCTTAGAGATAAATTTAGAGAAAGAATATAGAAATGAAATGTCCCACTCTTAACCCGACCTAGCCCAATTATATATTTACATTACAAAATTACCTCTCAATATTCCCATGTTCCCCTAAATGCCTCTACATGTATTGATTTAGATTTGTGTATATATATTATTTGTATGTATATATATTTATATAGATTTATATTTGTAATAATATTGGTAGATTAGTTTTAATTTTTAAACAGGATGAGGAAATTTAGGGTTTGAAAGTATGGGATAAAGATAGAGATGAGAGAGATACAAGTAGTATGAAAAAAGGTTTTTTCAGATGGGGTGGGGTTCAAACCTATCCTATTGCAATTCTTGAAAGAAAGATTGTATATTATACAAGTGATATGCCATTAGGTAATAGACCAGTCTCCACATGACACGTGTACATACAGAGCACCCATACTTACAGAACAACCAAGGTTCTCCCATCCGGTACAGATAGACATACCACCTCCAGAATAGGAAATATCGAGCATACGCATAAAAGGGTATCGAGCTAGTCATCGCCTTGAATACACTATCGACCTGAGGGTAAGGAAACAATGCGCAACAAGGAAACTGCTAGTCTAGGATATCTTTCACTTCTATTCCTACGGAGCGCAAAGATCAACATGGTAACTACCATCTTCGGATATCAATCAAATCTCTATTATTGTGACTCCAAATCCTACTCAACTTGGGAAGATCCGCAGCATATAAATTGAACCCTAAGGTGCACTTTTCAATTATGCTTTCTGAATTACTTTCAATTACAATCTTTTTACTTCAGTTTATTAACTTTATCATCAAAGTGGCTACCATCGGAGCCAACCCAGTAGCCTCTGATCTTCTTCTTTAAGTGTTCGAAAGGCGACGAAGAACGGAGCCCTACTAATAAGAAAGTGCAGAATCAGTTTAGCGTCATCTGTGAGAAGTAAAAATCGTTTCTTGCTAAGTTCCTTCTTCGACAACGACAATTTTTTGTCTTTTCTTACTAAAAGACCATGGCTCCCAATCTTCGTCCAAGAAAAAATCCTCAAAACCCTTGAAACCAACCTTCGGCTAGAAGAGGAAGAGGAAAAGCACCTGACCTTGTGCAACAACAATTCGATCGGGTCCAGCAATAGTCCGATCAGATGTAGGAACAACTCCTTGCCATCTTTCAAACTTTGGCATTACTCACCCAAAACCTGCAAAGCAATCCTATTGCCAACCCATGGCCCTTCACTCAGTGGGGGATGGACATTGTAGGGCCATTACCCAACACCTCTCCAAACAGAAGGTATCTGTTGGTCGCCATTGATTACTTCTCCAAATAGGCAGAAGCTAAGCTTCTAACTCATGCCACAAAAGTGGAGGTAAAGAACTTCATATGGAGGAACATAGTTTGTAGGTTCGGCATACCTCACGTCATCATTTCAGACAGTGGTATGTAGTTTGCTGACAAAATATTCAAGAAGTTCTGTGAAGATTTACACATCAGTCACCACTTCTTTTTGTCGGGGCATCCCCAAGCTATTGGGCAAGCCGAGGTCACTAACCACACAATTCTTGGTGTTATAAAAAAAAGGTTGGAAGAAGCCAAGGGAAGATGGGCTGAGGAACTCCCTGGTGTGCTTTGGGCCTACCGTACTACCTGAAGAATACCAATCGCAGAGACACCGTTCTCACCTGTATATGGTTCAGAAGCGGTTATTCCTGTTGAAATTGGCATGCCAACCTTGAGGACGGATGTTTTTGACCAGGAAATCAATGACCAACAGCTTACGAAAAACCTGAATCTACTTGAAGAAAGACGAGATCAGGCCAGGATCAAGACTGAAGCATACCAATGCTGATTGGCCAATAGCTTCAGTCAAAAACTAAGGCTCATCAACTTCCAGCACGGGGATCTTGTCCTAAGAAGGGTATTCCATAACACCAAAGATCCCATCATGGGAAAGCTCTCACCCAACTAGGAAGGGCCCTACAAGGTAACCAAGATCGTCAGGCCTATAACGAATTGGTTGGAGGATGTAACTTGGAAGTCTGTACCTAGGCCTTAGAATATAAAACACTTACAAAAATATTATCAATAAAAAATCCTATTTTTTATCTTCTAAGTGTTCTTATCTCAATGTACAGACCCCTAAAAACCTTGCAGTCATTGCAAGAGTTACAAGTCTGGTCCATCTCAATGTACAGACCCCTAAAAACCTTGCAATTATTTCAAGAGTTACAGGTCTGGTTCATCTCAATGTGCAGACTCCTAAAAACCTTGCAGCCATTGTAAGAGTTACAGGTCTAGTCCATCTCAATGTACAAACCCCTAAAAATCTTGCAGGCATTACAAGAGTTATAGGTCTGGTTCATTTCAATGTACAGACCCCTAAAAACCTTGCAGCCATTGCAAAAGTTATAGGTCTGGGCCATCTTAATGTGCAGACCCCTAAAAACCTTGCAGTCATTACAAGAGCTACAAGTTTGGTCCATCTCAATGTGCAGACCTCTAAAATCCTTGTAGTCATTGCAAGATTACAGGTCTGGTCCATCTCAATGTACAGATCCCTAAAAACCTTGCAACCATTGCAAGAGTTACAGGTCTGGTCCATCTCAATGTACAGACCTCTAGAAACCTTACAGTCATTACAAGAATTATAGGTATGGAGCCCATATTCAATAACCCCTAAAAAAGCCTTGTATCCATTAGAAGTGCTGAAGGCTTGGTCTTTTTTTCAAAACAAGAACTATCGAAAGATCAGAGGCATCGACTGCTTAATCTGTCATCACCCTCCATTCTTTATGGGGCTAAAACTCGATCTAGCTACGAGTTATAGAAAACTTTGACCTAGCTTCAAGTCATGAAGATCTCTATCAAGGGTATTGATTCAAGGATCATCACCAGGTCTAATTACGAAGTGTTGGTCCAGTTGGTGCACCTGAAGGTCAGCACTTCGTTACAAGTCATTATAATCGAAAGTCAGTTACCAATTCATACTTTATTTAATTACAAGTTGAGGAAGATCTGAGGCTTAAAGCCTGATTCACTTCCCGATAATTCTTACTTGATTCAATTATGAGTTGTAAGGATGGGGAGCTTAAAGTTTTATTACAGAACAGTGATGGTCTGAAACGAAAACTCATTTAAAGTGCTGGAGTTTATTACAGTTGCAAAAGCTCAGCACACTGTAACAAGCAACACATCAACATCCACAAAAATTACAAGTATGATTGCTCTGGAGATTCAATTAACAGATAATGCTTTGAGATAAAAAAAAGGGGGGGGCAGTATACACAAGATCTGAAGAATTCAATTTCATTGATAATTGGCCTAAACTTGGGAAGTTACAAAGAAATGAAGGAAAATACAAAAAGATCCTAGCCTATTGCTAGCTTGACCACCTCTGAAGCATCAAAAATAAGGGTGAACTCATTCACGTCATAGCAAGATCGCTTTCTTCTCCCTCTTCTTCGTTCTCCTCAAATTCAGTACATTGCATCTATATCAGCTTGAGTAGGAGTATCAACTGGGGGAAGATCGGGAGGCGTTACTTCATCATCATCATCCCGCACCTCGCTCTCACCAGGAGGGACTTCAACATCATTAATCCCAGTCAGATCAAGGTCGGGGTACTTAGTGAGGAGCTTAGCTCTAAAGGTGTTGTACCTATGCTCGATCAGCTCTCCACCCATCTCCTCGACTTCAACCTTCATGTCAGCCTCAGTCTGAGCCTTGGCAGAATCAACTGCGTCTTGGATTTTCTTGAGAGAGGCAGATTGGAAGTCTTCAAACCTCTTTTGGAGGTCTTCCAACTTCAAAGCGAGGGAGTCCCGCTCAGACTCTAGAATGGAGTATGAGTTCGCAGCCTCCTTCAGCTTCTCCTAGGCTATAGAGACAGTGGACTGGGCTGTCTCCAGCTGTAACCTGGCCTCATCTAGTTCAGATTGGAGGTTATCAATCAAATCTGAATCCGCCCGAGGACTCCACAATGGTGGCAAGGCCGTGCATAGTTTGAAAAACAAGGAAACAAACAGGTCAGAACGAATACAGCCTCAGAACATAAAAAAGAAAAGAAATAAGGAATTAAGGAGAGGAGCTCAGAAATTATCCTCAACTGGAAGGTCAATAGGTCTTTGGCAATCTTCTTTGCTTTCAGACCTTTATATTTGCTTCAGCCCGAAGCCCAAGACTCATCAAAAGCCTTTTTTCCATTTGCTGCCTATTAGAACTAATTGGATTAGGCGCTCTTTGATTCCAACTTGGAGCTCTAGTTTATGAATGTCATTGTTGGTGCTCAAGGTTTTGATATGCAAGAGACAAGCACACGAATGCACTCTATTAGTCAAATATGTGGGTTTTTGTCCCCTTGCATCACTGTTCCCATGCCAAATTCTTTTGTGGCCTGTTGTTCCAAAATCTATATCAATTTCTTATGAATTTAGATTTTTTTTAAAAAACCCTAAAGAAGTAACTTTACAAGATATATATATATATATATATATATATATATATATATATATATATTCTAATTTTCTTATAAGAACAAACTGAAAAATGGCACAAGTTAAGTGCATCTTAATGGTCTATTGAACAACTATGATCAACGAGAAATGGATAATTTTTACACTTTTGCGATAGTATAAATTTTTATACTTTTCACAACTTGTGGGTTTTTGATCACCCATTCTTTAAATTCATTTTTTAAAAATAAATTTTCACAATCTTAAAAGTCAGCCTTAAGTACCCAACATAAAGCTAAAAGTTCAATAAAACTAATAATAATTAAGAGTTTTCTTAATTTTTATAAAATTATAAAATTTTATACTTTCGCTAGGACAGAGTCTTTCATTAGCAAAGTGTAAAATTTTACATTTTCCCTGGGAGATTTTTCACTGAAAAAGTATACAATTTTTATACTTTCGTTGAAACAAAATTTTACAGTTTCGGAGTTCATTTTTGAGTTTTTTGGCCTAAGGTTCTTGGGTTTTGCACTTTATTATTCCAAAGAACATAGGTGTAATGTGTTTAACCTGAAGGACAGATCATACGGTGAATTTTACTGTATAAACTCGTGCACTGATGTGGCAGGTTGTGAATTTTTTTTAATGATGATTCTATCTTACTTTGCAATTGTGTAAATTTTACACATTTCACAACCAGTGAATTTTTTAATCACACATGCTTTAAATATTATTTTTTGACAATATTTTCACAACCTTGAGAATTATTATATCTAATAAGTGGATAAAAGCTCCAAAAAGCTATTAACAATTGTTAATTTTCTCAACTTTTTATAAAAGTGTAAATTTTTATACCTTTATTGGATATCACTTTTTTAGTGCAAATGTGTGAAAAATTTACACTTTTTTTTTATTCAGATTTTCATATTCATCATGAATCTTATTTAATATATCTCGATGTGTAAAATCTAAATATATATATTTTATAAAAAAATTATTTATAAATTAGAAATTATTGAATTTTAAAGTTTGCCAAAAAATTTGAAAGGAACTCCTAGATTTCACGAAAGTTTTCTGACTACCTGTCTTTTTTTTTTTTTTTTTTTTTTGTATTGTAATGGATATTTTGAACAAAACACTTTTATGAAACTTAATGATATACTTAAATTAGTCTTGTACCTTAGAATAATTAAATTTAATTTCTAGGACTTTAGCCGAATGACTTTAATAAAATGTTAGTGAAAACAAAAAAAATTGTACTGTATTTTTTTTTTTTTTATTTCTAAACATAAAAACACACAAAAAATGAATTTAATAAGAAAGAACTAACATTGTAAATTTTTTTAGATTAATAAGAAAAACCAATTTTCTAATTTTTTAAAACTAAATTGTAATTTAATTTTTTGTGTTAAAAAACACTTATTTTCACATAATCTTTTTATCAGAATGAGTAAAAAAATAATTATTTTATTTTATATTTGGAAAGTGATAAACATACCCATCTAATTTTCTACTATAATTAAAGAAATTAAATAAAAACCAAGCTTAATTGCATAAATCTCACCTCAGAATTCACATAGTGAACCTCAATGTGTAATCTCAAAATTAACAAACTACTGAAATTTAAATACGTAAAATTATACAAAAAATTTGTTGCTACCATTTATAATTAGCTTCTTTCATCTTCCCCTCAACAGAGCCTTCTCAGCTGTCTCCATCTCTTCTAAGATTCTCGCCTTCCGCTTCGCCGGAATCGGCGCCGTCGGACCGAAACTAATATAATGGCCGGAGACAGCATTAAGCGCCGAGTAAATATCACGGAACGATGCCCGGCCGAGCAGAGCCTTCTCTCTCCTATACTTAGCCACCCACGAATTGGACGTCTCTCTTAGCTCAGCCACTGCAGTCGCCACGTTCGGGTCGGTCTTCTCCATGGTGATGGTTGTTCTGACCTTGTTGATCACTTCTTCGGTCTCTTTTACGTACTCCTCGTCCGAAGCAGCCCATGCAGGCGTGACCGGGAATAGCAATGCAGGAGAGAGAATACCGGCGGCCAGTGAAATGAATTCGCGGCGGCGGGGTTGTAGGGCGGAGGTGGTGGCATTGGTGGTGGAAGAAGTGGGGATGGTGAGTTTGGACTTGATGGGAGTGATGAGTGGTTTGGGTGTGGAGGTGGTGGGAGTGATGAGGGTTGGAGAAGCCATGGTTGAGACTAGAGGAGGAGGATGGTATCAGAAAGAGAGTGAAGTTTTTAGTAAGGGAGAAGGAATAGGGTATGGTTTATGCCACGTGGGCTTATCACCTTATCTGGTATTTAGTTTCTGGATGAGAAAAGGTCCAATGAGATTGTGATATGATATGTTGTGTCCTGGGGCAGAATTCAGAAGTCTTTGAGCTAGCATATCAAAATAAAATAATCTACTGTATTATACTTTTTATTCCACCTGTTTCAATTTTCACTAATCCTATACACACTTATCTCTTTCTGCCATTTTCATTATCATCCTCTCATGTATAGATGAGAATCACCACTTATGAAACCTATCATGAAATTTACTTGTGAGATCCACCAGCTGAGGGGGTCATAATCAAGATAATAAAAAGAAATGGTGTGTATATGATGTAAAACAATTGCCAGAAGAATTTTTGGAGTAATAGAAATCTAAGAAGTTTAAATTGAAATCAAATTGTTTTGTAAAAGTGACAGGAGGATCTGATTACCTTAACTTATACATACTTGAAATTCTTATATTTTGATTTTAAGTCACTAACGTATTCAAATTATCACCTCTACTAATGACTCATGAACAGTTTTGGCTAAGTATATGCATTTAGACATTCAATTAGATGTAATTAGATCTTTTTTTTTACCATATATAATAAATTTAGTTTGTCAATTATTTCACATAGGAAATCCATATTTGGGTGCCGTTGGTCGCTATTTTCTTTTTATTTTATCTAGTTTCTAGTTTTGTAAAAAAACCCTAATTTGATTTATTCCAAATTTTTTTATTTTCTTAATTTTATTTGGAGTAATGATTTTCTATTTAAAGTAGTGGTCTAGTTCTATAAATATGATGTAATAAGTATTTATTATTAATATTTTATCAATAATAATATTATTTTGAATTTTAAAAAAAAATTCTCTTACTTGAGTGAGTATTCTCCATTTTTCGATATTAAATTTCTTCATAATCATCTTATATCATGATTTATGCTATGTTAATATAACTTTAGTATCGAATTTTTAGGAATGCGGAATGCAATTCATAACGGATTTTTTCACTCTTAAACATAGTGTGATAGGACATGTTATAATAAACATGTACATGTAAATCTCATCACCTTGTCTCTAAAGAGAGAAAATAAAATAAAATCCATTATGCTTAAATTTTAAAAAAATCTAGTGTGCTATCATGTTACGACTGCTCAGTTGTGATATACTGCAACCTCTTAGTAAATTTCACATTAATATTCACATTCAACAAAAAATTATTCAATTTCCAAAACGTATTAATATTTATAACTTCTAGATGATAGATGACAGTAGATATTTGAAACCTATCTAATTATAGAAAGTATTGTTGAAATCTATAATAATAATAATCTAGTTTTTCATTAATTATACATATATATATAATTTCTAAAATTTTTTTATATAACGATAAAAATAAATAAATCTAATTATTATTTATATGTATACTAATGTAAACAATGGAACACGAGTCAATTAAACGAAGAGTAAGCATTCACACCACTACTCAAAATTTCGTTCCTTATATATAAGTCTAAAGTTAAGCAGTTGATATGGGATTTTATATAAGATTTAATAGAATAGTATGCGTATATCCAATATTTCAATGATATATTTTAAAGGTTTATTTTTTTTAATAAAAAAAAATTAAGATTTGAATTGTCCACTGTATCTGTTAAAAAATCACCAAATCATGCTTAGAGAGTTAATTACATTAGATGATTTTCAAATTGAGTTTTAATTTATCTTAATTATTTTATTTTTAATTGTTAGACTATTTAATAATTAAACACTCTATTTATAATATTCTCATTTTAACAAGAAAAAATTATCTATTGTACATGTCTACGTGTGAATGACACAAGGTAATTAATATAAATATTTATTGTAGGTGTGTATGTCAGTTGGATGACACAAGTAGGGGTGTCAATCGTATCGTGTTTGTGTCATGTCAAAGTAAGAGTATTATATGATATGGGTCGACTCGAACACGACACAATTAATTAATCGTGTCAACTTGCTCAACCCTAACACGACCTGTATAATACACGGGTGACACAACACGACCTGTATAACTCATTTATTAAACAGGTCATGTTAAAACACGAATAACACGACACAAGTAACACGACTTATTTAAATTGTATAACTTATTTTCATAATAAAATTACTAAATAAAATCCAATTCATTTATTTTTAACACGTTATAATAATAATAATAAATTTACCACACAACCATATATCGTAACATCATCCAAGATGTCGAATTAATACAAACCACAATCACAACTACAACCACTAGTCCATAACCATCATAGCATTATCTTAGGTTTCAAATTAATACAAACCATACTAATATAAGTAGGAACAAGTTCACACTAGCTAAATGGGTCAGACAGGTTAGGCAAGTTTGCATTAAACGAATTTGATACGAATAATTAAATGGATTATTTTGTCCTAAATGGATCAACTTGATTACAATCCGAACATGACATGTTGACTAACCGTGTTAAACGAGTTGACTCGTTTATGACTTGAACCCATATAAACTCAACCTAAACCCGCTAACTACGTGTCGAATTTGAGTCGTATTATCATATCTTGTCAAAAATTCACACCCTAAACACAAGGTAATTAGAATAAAATTCAGAATTTTTAAAAACTTATCGGCAGGCTTTGATTAAATCTTGAATCACGCGTGGTGAGGAACAGTCCCATAACAGAGACTCCTGATATTAATAATTCACACTAGTCTTCTGTACACCACATTAATTTAAGACGAATTCATAATTATTAATTGACTTCATGATCATAAATAAAGGGGAACTCCTAGCTTCGGAGTTAGAATTTTGTGTTAGTGGGGGTAATAAAAAATTCATTAAAAATATTAGATTTTAATTTCAAAAATCTATAAAATAAATTATTAATAAATATATTTTTAATAATTAAGACAAAAAAAAATTAAAGGATTTTTTTGGTAAATAAAAAATATTTAAATATTTAACCATAATATTAACAAGAAGTAAGAATAAGTTGAATCCAATCGTTATACTTTTTCACTATTATTAGAAGATTTACAATTTTTGTACATGTTATCCATTAAATTTGCCTACTTTGAGTGTATTTTATACATTTTTTACTATTATTTATAGAAAAAATATTTGCACATATTTTGACATTACTAATATAAAAATATTAATCTTAATCCTTATACAAAAATCTTAATTTAACTATTCCAATAAGTGTTCCATGTTCAGTAAAAAATTTCTCTATTCATTTAGATGTTTTTTCTCCCATCTTTTTATTTTAAATCTTTTAATGCCTTGTAGAGTAGCCATATAAATAACTTGAGAGTTTCATATTTGAATTAATTATGATCTATAAATTAGTTGTAATTGTTTAATTGAATCTAAATATTTACTAACTCTCTCTCTCTTTCTTTGTAAAGATCCGAAAAAAATTATCAAAAGACATTTTGATAATTTCTTGGTCCAAATCAAAGGCAAATAGTTAACTAAATGAAAATAAATTAAATAAATTCTCTATTTTCCTAGTTTTGTTAGAATTAGTATAGGAGTAGTGATTTTCAAAATTGAGTAATGTTATACATAATAAATTTTTTCACTTTATTTTATCATTCTTAGATATAATGTGACGAGACTCACTATAATAAGTGCATTTAGGTCTCATCACATTATCTCTAAGAATAAAAAATTAGGGAGAGAAAATTTGTTATGTTTATCATTTTAAAAAGCCTATTATGCATCATGTTACAACTACTCAATTGTGATGTTGGTGCAAGAGCAACTCTAACTAGGATGGCTTTTGATAATATCCTCTGCTGTCTCTAAAGAGCTCAAAAGCTCAGCCAAAGTCAAATTCATTTTGTTCATATTATAGTTGAGCTTAAATTGATTAAAAAAGTTAGGCAACGACTCAAGGATAATATCAACCTGAGACTCACCATCAATGTCAGCCCCTAGAACTTCCAGCACATTTAAAAAGTCAATCATTTTTAAAACATGGTCTCTTACTAGAGCTCCTTCTGCCATCTTAGTGTTCATGGGTGCTCTCATGGCAGTCTGCCTTGCAGGACGCCCCTGATCCCCAAACATCTCCTTTAAGTTGAAGATCATATCCCTAGCTGTTAGAAAACTCTAATGCTGATGCTTTAAAACACTTGACATCGAAGCTAAGATATAACAACGTGTCATCTCATCATCCTTGACCCACCTAGAATAGCTGTCAATGTCCTCTTGGGGAGCATCAGCCCCTGGAAGGTCTAGGGCTATCTATAGTGATCACATATTTATACCCCTCTGCAGTAAGGACAATGTCCAAATTCCATTTCCAATCCACATAGTTAGGTCCAATCAACTTATTTTCTTTCAGGATGATAGCAAGTGGGTTAAATGAAGACATATGAGAATCATATATATAAGCACATACATTAGCATGAATGTAAATAAACAGTAAAATAACTTTTGCTCACATGAATGCATAGTGGTATCCTCAAGCTACTATCAATGAATGCATTGAAACCTAACCTTATAAACAACACGCTCCATGGGGATGACAATGTCATTCATATGATTAAGAAGACTATCATATCCTATATGATTTCACTAGCAAACATCTCATGTCAAATGAAACATATTTTTCAATATCCTTTGGTTTTCAAAAGACAATGATAGACTTTGTGGGGAGAATATCATTCCCTTTTGATCAAGTGTATACCATCATCTCAAATAAAAAGACAATCGTTGCAAGTAGTGTCCCTGTGGGGAGATCACCCTTACCCCGTCTCTTTCTATTCTATCCTAAGTGGTCCATACTTATAACTAACTAGATAGTCACCTTCCGTGGAGAGGCCACTCGAAGATGGCTCAAAGCACCTATTTTTGTCTTATTATGGATCGATGATGGAAGATTGTGGGAGCTTTCTTAAAGCATTCCTCTCTCACTTGTTTTTATAAATTGAGGATCTTTATTATACAACACATGCATAATTATATTAACTTATTCATGGATCAAAATTAATCATATGATTTTATGAAAATAAACATACAAGCATAAAACTAAAATTATCTCTTATGGCCAACTAAAATTCTTGATAGCAAGCTCTATACTTCCATTGGTCTTCTTGATGGCTCCCATCCTCTATCTCTTTCTTCAGAAATAAAATAAATACATGAAGACACTAAAAAAAAATTTATTTTTAGCGACGCACTTATTAGTGATGCTCATATGTGTGTCGCTAAAAGCCACTATTAGCGATGTACATGTTGGGTGTCGCTAAAAGGAGTAAAAAATCTGTTTCCCGTGCAAAAAAATAGGTGCGCAACTTTTGGCGACAAGAAATAGATTATTAACGACGCCCATGTGCATCGCTAATATTAGCGATGCCCATGTGTCCGTCGGTAATAGTCTTATTAAGTAAAACGACGTCGTGGTAGAGGATATTTGGCGATGCACAGGACATTATCAGCGACGCGCAATGTGCATCGCAAAAAACTTCACCCATTTTTATACCAGCGCCGCTCGCAGTAGTTTCTTCTTCTTTTCTCTTCTTTCCCTAAATTTTTCTCCCTTTCACTCTCTATCACTCTTGACCCACGACTCCAGTGACGGCGAACGGCGAGAAGCAAGTTTTAGATGAGGGCGAACGCGGTGACGATCAAGTTTTCGACGACGACACACAGATTAGTCGGCGACCAAGAAGTTTCAGCCAACTACGGTATGTGGCTTTTTTGAGCTATTGCCTCATGGGAACCAATCAAGGGTTAGGTTTCTATTACCACTAATAGTACTTGTAATGCATCACCTGTTCTTTTGTTAACTGATTGGATTGCATTAGGCTAAAATCATGCTCAAACTTCCTAGTTTGTACACAGTCGTCCTAAAAATTCTATACTATTATATATCATTTCATAATTTAATGTTACATTATTTAGGAATTTTTTCCCTAAAAAATAGTATTCCTCTAGTGGACAGAGAGAGAAGAAAAGTGGAATGGAAATGGAGTTTTCAAAGTTTGGCAGGGACAAAAAAAATAATCTTCCCCCTCCCCCCTTAAGTAATCTTTTTTTTTTTTGTGTGGGTAAACTTATATCTTTTATTTTCTTCTTATTTAACCAAAAAATAAATAGATATAGAACACTATTCATCCTCTATAATAAAGAACCTAATAAAAGAAAATTGTATTAAGAAAAGATTTATTTTTTCAAAGATATTTTTCCCATTTTCCATCCTTAACATTATTTTTGCTAGAATTAGATGAATATAAAACAATATTCAATAGTTTAGGCCTGTGTGAGTGCATCATTTCTACTCTTTAAGGACACTTAACAACACTTTGTTAAGATAATAGATATAAAGAGAAATAAAGGGATTGATTTTGCTTTGTCAATGTTGAAATATTTGTACATGAAAGGGATGAAGCAGAGGGGAAAATTAGCATATGAACTAGAGGAGTCCCCTAAAAGGATGCTCTTTACTTTTATTCCTCTCTTGTTATTGGTTTTGTTATTTTGCCTTTTTACTTCTGATATTTTGTACTTAAGTAATCGATTTGTATACAAGTTCTAGCAAAAATCAAGGCCAAATTATATAGTAGAGCTTAATGTTGTAATCATTAAATATTATGAAGGGTATTTTAGTAAAAAATTAAAATTTTAAAAGCACATAGATAAGGTACATTAAAAACAGTACTTAAAATACTGGTTATTGACCAAAGCAAAACCTGATTGAGGATATCACATTACTTAGTTAAAAGATATAAAAAAATAATAATTAATAAATGAACGAAACAAATCAAAACTAAAGTATACAATTTCTCAAGATTAGTAATATAACCCAACTTAATATTTCTTGCAACACTACTACCTTTTTAATCTCTTTTTCTTCTTCGGTGTGTTGCCACAAAGGTTGTGTATATTTATCAACGAGGGATGCATTTCTTTTGGAAGAGATTCCAAGAGAGTCAGACTAGATTTTTGCTTCACTCTCAAAATAGTATATTCAACTATCTTCGAATAGAATTTTGTACCAATAATTCAAATTAGAAATAATTGATAGAAAATGAACTGCTATCTCACAATGAGATTCAATAATTATACTTAGTCTTTCTAATCTCATTTAATGCCACCTAATTGTCTTAACTCCCTTTTTTCATTAATATTAAGCACGCATTTCATAAGAATGGATAACCCATAATTTATTGCTCTTTGCAATTTATGGCAATTACTATCCTTTGGAATCAACTAAAAGCCTTATGTTTGTTTTTGTGGCTACCAATTGCCCCCACTAATTTTATTAAAATTGTAACAATTGCATTCATGTAAGCCTAGCCCTGTTCGGGAGTCTTTTTCATCATATGTGAATCTTATCGCGAAATTTGTTCATGATTGGGCTCGTGTGTATGAAAATCGATTCTTGAATTGTCCAGAGTAGGACAGTTTGTGAATGCATAAATCTACATTGCAATCTGTAATAACCCGAAAATTTTTTTTTTATATAAAATTTTCATGGTTATTTTTGTTATTATTATTAGTATTAATTATTATTGTTGGTATTAAAAATGTGAAAATTTTGTGATATGTATATTACTGTTATTGTAAATTTTTGAAGCATGTGTATTATATATATGCATGGTGCATGCATGTGTATCATGTATGTAGGTGTATGGAATATTATATGTATGTATGGAATGTATATATATATGTATATATATATATATATAGATGTGGGATAAAAGCATGTATATGTGAATATGTATGTATGTATATGTGGCAGTGTGTGTGTGTGTGCAACCGACCTAGTGTGTGTGTGTTTAGTGTGTGTTTGGTGTGTGGCTAGGGTGGATATATAAATTGATATATGTATATATAGGTGTATAGGCAGCTTTGCATTAAATGCAAAGCTGCATTTGGGGAGAAACAAGGGGCTGAACAGAGAGGGAGTCAGGTCAAGGAAGGCTGCAAGTGGAGGAGGCATAGAGAGAGAAAGAGAGGAGAGAGAAAAAGGGTGTTGGTCTCGGTTGGAGAAGAAAAGAGAAGAAAGGAAAGACTGAGAGCAAGGGAGAGAGAGTTCTGAAGAAGCAGAAGTGACCAAAAGGAACAGAAGGGGGAAAGAAACAACCCACCGAGAGGAAATCAAGATTTCAAGGTAAATGGGTTTAGTTTCGGTTTCTAAGTTTTTGAGTTATTTAATTGATTTGATTTTTGAATCTTAGAGAGCATGTTATAAGCATTATTTTGCAAAAAGAATGAAGGAAAATGGTTGAAAGATGAAGGAGAAAAGGGGGTTTGCAGGTCTCGGCCATGGGGGTTGAACCTTGTCATTTTATGTGAGAAACCATGTTGAAATGACCTAAAAATAATCTTATGAGGTGCAGAAAGAGAATAGAAAAAGAAGTGATGAAAAACAATGGAAAAATAAGCATGAAATCAGAATTGTACAGTTGGCCGGAGGTTCGGCCATGGGCCTTTGAGCTCTATTTCGTGAAGGTTGAAGAGGCTTTGAGGGAAATGGAGGGTAGGGAAAGAATCTAGGGGAAGAATGGAAGAAAATGGCATTTTAAAAACCTTGAAAACTTGCCGGAATCCGGTTGCCGGCGCCGGAGAAGGCGCCGGAACCCTACTGGTTCACCGCCGGAAAGTCGGAGACGAAGGGGGGCTGATACGGGCTTGGGTCGGGTCGGTTCGGGTCGGGTTGGGCTTGGGCCGGTCCGCCCCTGCCACGTGTCGCTCCCCTGTTTTAACTTAAAAACCCAATGGGTCTGTTTGGCTACAAGGATAAGAGATTAGAAATTAAAATTAAATGGGAACAGGGATATCTTATCCCTGTTTTGGATTAGCCACTGTTTGGCTATCCAAATTGAGAATAGGGTTTTGCAAATTACGAAATTGCCCCTGAACTTTCTGAAAATTACCATTCTGTCCTGAACTTTCTGAAATTACCCTTTAACCCCTAAACTTTAGAGAAATTACAATTAGACCCACCAGATTAAATATTAATAAAATAATAATTAAATTAAGTAATAAATTAATTAATTTAATTATTTAAAATACTCGAAAATAATCCGGAGTCCAAATGGGACAAGTCATTAGTGTATTTTGACTATCTCGGCCATTCTGAGGCCAATGGCGAGGTCCATTTTACGAGACGGAGTCCCGAAAAATAAAAGACACGTAGTAACATATAAAATTACCAAAGTGCCCCTGAATTAAAGTACAGTCAAACGAACTCCGAATTTAGTAAACAAATAGTGAAACTTTATTATCTCGAGCATTCCGGACTCAACCGTGGAGCCCGATTTGTGAAAAGAGGTCACGAAATGTAAGAACCTGTGTAAGGTGCAAAATGACCGTTTTGCCCTTTTGAACCCAGGTGTCCGAATTGAATTCTACAAAAGCCTAAACTTATTTTCTTCGACGTTCCGGACTCAATGGTAGAGTCTAATTTAGCAAAATAGAAACTTATGAATTAAAGACATAAAATTTGATGAATAGCATAATTCAAGTGACAGTTAAACTGAATTTCATGTTATGAATTTTAGGGACACGAGAGGGCAATGAAAAGGTGATCTGACCTCCGGTTTTCTCATTGTGATTCTACCCTTCCACGAGTACACCTTCTTGAGTTGAGATCGATTATCAGGTACGATATATTGTGCTAAGTAAGAAATAGAATTGAGATTAGGAATACTTGCTTTGCTGCATTGATTGTTCACATGTTTGCTTGAGTGTTCACATGCTTATGTGCTACGTGCTATCTTGTTAAGTTGTATGATGATTATAGGTATATCGCATGTGTTAGTGTGGTGTGTGAATTATGTGCTTTGAAGAACTGTAGATATTATGAATTGTGTACTTGAAAGCGTGATTTATGTATGAATGAGATGCATCATTGAGATTACATTATGACATGATGAAATCAGAGCATATTGGCATAGTGTGATTCTTTGGACATGGCGTGGGTAAGCACTTGGTGCTTTGCATTATGAGGGTGCAGATCCTGTGGTGAAAAACCCAAAATCGGCCAATAGGTACTTGCCTGCCTGACGGATTCCGGACCGTGAAGCGAGACATACAAGGTACTCATGCCGACGGGGAAGGACCGTATCATGAGACATGGGTGGGCATAGAGTTGCATGGGTGTGTCACGCATACTAGTTATATACTGTACATTGTTCATATACTGCCATCATGATATCGAATGCCATATAGAAATGACTGTACACTTGCACATGCCACGACCTTAGTTTTGTTTCTTGCATTAGCATTATATTGTACCAGCATGTTGAGCTGACCCCTTAGTGGGGCAAACATTTCAGATGATGTCCCAGTTGTACGAGACGAGGAGATGACCTGATCAGGGACTATGTTAGGCCCAAGGGGCGCTTTTGATATTATGTGAGGGCATGAGCCCGAGACTGTACTTCATTTTGTATGTTGTGAATAAATGGACCAGACCTTATGTATGTATCAGAACAGTATGAAAAATGTATGTGATCGTCCTGAATTATCTTTTATTCTTTTATTATTTTATTTTCTTTTGTCTCGTTACTCGCGCCTCGGGTTCGCTGGAATTCGGGGCGTGACAACGTGGTATCAGAGCTTAGGTTCGAATACCTAGAGACCGTGGGGTGTTGTTTAACACCATGAGACCCTAGAGAAAAGAATGAGACTTAGTGTGAACCTTTAGCAGCATGTGATAGGATCTTGTGTGCTACGTGGTTTTATATGTCCTGATGCATGACTTGTTGTGATTACGTGTTGATTGATGATATGTTATGATGCATGATTACGTGATTTAATGTGGTAAGATGCATGACATGTGTAATGTGTGAGAATCTATTCAGTGTATATTATGACATGCTATATGTACTCCCTAGTCGCTGATAAGAACATGACTGAGCTTTTAGCTCAAATATTTTAGGTACACATGTTGCATTGGTATGCACGAGTATGCACTATACTTGACTTCCCGATAGATAGGGAGCAGACGAAATTTTCTTTTGTGGTAGTAGTCGACTAAGATTAGAAACTCGTATCTATGTAATAGACCGTATACTTTATGGGATGAACGGTGTGCCTAGTTATTTGAGGTGTAGGTTGTACCCTTAGTTATCTACACGGTAGACATTGTGCCTAGTTACTTAGAGGACAAGTTGTGAACCTGGTTGTTACCTGGTTGAATATTATTTGTGGATTCTGTATGAGTGAGCTAGGTTAGTAACCAAATTTTCAGGGATTATAGTACTATGATAATGATATTTATACAGACTGGATTGGTCTCAGGTCTTGAGTTACAGCTGATGGATGGTACCCCATCAGCAAGTAATGAAAGGAGCTGTAATCCATGAAGGGTTATCACCTAGCTATAAAAGTAAGAGATAATAAAAGACACATCAAACCTTAAAATGCTAGAATAAGGATTTGGATTTGTGGAGCCTTGTGTGTATAGATGGATACATAGGGTGTTATCTTTAAGATTTTATAGAAATGTTCTTGTGTTAGAACCCTGGTCGTGGGGAGATGTGTTGTTTTGGATAGTTTTCACTGGGAGTTAAACATTGTTAGTGTCCAAACGTTTAAGTATACGTGTATTACATTGTTTAGATAAAATCCTTCTTAGTAGAGGGCCATGTGAGAACTTGGTGTAAATTGTTTAGTATAACCAACGGGTGGTGGTGATTGACATTAGTTATGTAGGTGTTGATTAGGCAAGTGTGTCATGATATATTGTGATTGTTACTTCGAAATTGTGAAGCGTTGACAAGTACCTATTTAATGTTCTTTTAACACCTATGTCCAATGGAGTATTAATCTTTTTTCTTCTCTTTGAACTTGTAGACATGCCACCGAGACAAGCTACTCCCAGACATATACCACCTAGACGCGATGAGCCTAGGACCACTGCACCACCGTGGCATAGTTGGCCCCAAGCTGCTGCTTCGACAGATGTTGCAGTTGAGGAGGCCGTCACTTTTACACCTACTCCAGTGGAGGTAGGGCAGACTAGTGGTTCTGGGGACGTAGCGACCATTATGCGGGAATGCCTTCACACTATACAGGAGGTAGTGACGAGAGCCGTCAGGGCTGAGAGAGAGTTGGCTGAGCTTAGAGGAGTCAGAGAGCCCCAGACCCAGAGCGAGGCGACTCTAGCACAGATCCCTAGGTCTACCCCGATATGCACTGATAGGAGGCCATCGAAGAGGTCTCGAGCCCGTGCTCCTGCTGCACGGATATCTATACCCGCCCATACTCACACTGGTAGGAGACTATTGAAGAGGTCCCAGACTGGTACTTCTTCCACATTCACATACACTTCCCAAGGGACCATTATTTGTTTTATTTGTGGACAGCCTGGCCACAAGATGGCCACTTGTCCTTTGAGGGACCCTAGCTTGAGACAGAGGGTCGAGGTTAGTCAGGAGTCATTTCCATCACCAGTACAGAGTCAAGGACGGGGGACTCCACGAACTTGTTATGTGTGCCACCAGACTGGCCATGTTAGGGCCAATTGTCCCCGGAGGTCGATTTCCCAGGACTTAGAGGAGCCACATTACTATCAGTATACCCAAGTGCCTCTGCCACAGCCACTATTGGGTCAGAGACCCCCGACACCGTATTTCCAGCATACACCTACAGCATTGAGTGTCAGGACTCTGAGTCAAAGGGGTGATAGGCAGGACCAGACCACTCAGAGTGGCTCTATGCAGTAGTCAGCCTAGAGTCACCTATCATTTTTGGACCTTCAGAGCCTTGAGGTACATTTTTTTTTTATGTTTAGTTTATGGACTAGCATATTGACAGGCTATAGTACATCTCATTCATTCATATCTACTATGTTGACATGACATTAGGGGTAGAGTAATGCTGACGAGGATCTGTAGAGGTTACTCAATAGAGGTAGCTGACTGCATGTCTTATTTGGGTTCTTCATCTTATTTGATGCGTCTAGTATTGGTGTTGTGTTGGAGATAGATCGGTTATTTACACTTTAGACGTGTATAGGCTGTTACAGGGGAAGAGAGGCGGTGTGTACTCCTGAGGGAGATGTTTTCCTTATTCCATGGGATGTCCATAGATCCTTTTTGGATTGACTTTATTGTGAATTAAGAGGGGTTAGACTTTAATTTGAATTGGGTTGGTTTGGGTTACATGATTAGAGGAGTGTTTGTTACCTTAGTTGTGAAATGGTACAATGTGGGGTATACTTGGTTATTGATGATCTAGGATTCAATGCTTGCCTTTATACGGTGTAACGAGTGAGATTAAACGGTAGACTACATACTTGTTGTCAGTGAGATAGGCTATGAGCCTGGATATCCGTAAGGTTGGGGAATGTGCCTGGTCACCTGTACAGCAGATTGTGTGCTTATTTATGTATGTGTGTATCCCTGAAATGAAATTTTATGCTGGGTGCTGATGTGGTAAGCTACATATTAGCTATTAAATATTATATGTTTACTCTATATAGGCATGCTAGTTTAGTGACCATTATAGTACTACGAATTTTGATTTTTTTTATGTATGTACCGACTGATTATTATTGATGCATATATGAGAGAATGCTTAAACATGTTTCCATGTGTGTGTTGATGCATGTGTGT
Organism: Nyssa sinensis; assembly: GCA_008638375.1. Lineage (NCBI taxonomy): Eukaryota > Viridiplantae > Streptophyta > Magnoliopsida > Cornales > Nyssaceae > Nyssa > Nyssa sinensis. The sequence continues at coordinate 82,140 of VIRR01000447.1, forward strand.
GAAAATTGATGTGTGTTCGTAGTGGAAATTGGTGGAGAGTTTAGTGTTTTACTTCTTCTGAATCTTGGTATATTGATGTAAGTTCATGTTTAGAGTACGTAACCTACACTGTCTACGTTATATACCCAACCGACATACGCGTACATGAAATGAATAGGCTAGCCCTTATTAGTGCATGACACTTAGTCTCGGTCATACATATATATAGACTAAGGTGGGAGGTGATAGCTTTACTTTTAGATTGTACTATTGATGTTTTGTGGGTAATTAGAAAATACTGGATGATGAGATTGCATTGTGGTACAGATAATGTGCACGTATACCATCGAGATAAATCACTAGGTGATTTCATGGATTAATTTGAGGTGGGTTAGATGACATAGCATGTGTGAGAGACCATAGGGTATCTTTGTGATCAGTGAGAAGTTCCTTTACTTTTTATTGCGTTGAGTTGTTGAGGTGAGTCGTGATACTTGGATGGAAATTGAAAGGGGTTGGCCTTGATGAGCCAATGTGTTTTGCGGATTTCATTATGTGTTGTGCCATGTGGAGTGAGTCGTCGCAGATGGGATTAGCGCCAGACCCTAGCAGGGAGTGTGGAGATGTCTGCACGCCGCTGCACGCCTGCCGGTGAGGCGAAGCCTACGGGGGAGATAGTAATGGGAGGAGGTAATGCATTCCACATCGCCTGGCTGAGGGAGAGGTGAGTGATCCATAGGTAAGGTTACACGTCTACATGTTACAATACATTTTGCATTGATCTTTTATTATTATGTTGAGAGGTAGTACGACTACATGGAATTCCCTTATCCATTGTTTTAAATAGGGACCCACGTTTCGCTGCTGGTTTTGGCAGAGCCTCTAGACAGCCTTAGGGACTCAGCTAAGTTACTACTACCTTGCATCCCCAGACTGATGGTCAGTCAGGGCGTACCATTCAGATCCTCGAGGACATGCTTAGGGATTGTGTCATGGATTTCAGGGGTAGTTGAGAGGATCATTTTGCTTTGGTAGAGTTTGCCAGCAACCGTAGCTAGCAGTTCCCCGGTGTGTTGGACTGGGGTAGGAGAGACAATTGTTTTGGGACCCGATATAGTCCGTAAGGCCACAGACGAGATACAAGTAATCAGGCAGCGATTATTGCCAACCAGAGTCGCCAGAGGAGTTATGAAGATAGGAGGCGGCGACCCTTGTCATTCGAGGTGGGGGACCATGTATTTCTCAAGATATCCCCCCCCCCCGACGAGATTTGAGGAGATTTGGGCGCAGTAAAAGCTGTCACCACGATTTATAGGTCCCCTTGAGATTCATGGGAGGGTTGATGAAGTGGTCTATGAGCTGGCCTCACCACTACAGTTATCAGGAGCTTAAGATGTCTTTCATGTGCCGATGCTAAGGAAGTGCCATCCTGACCCCTCCCACGTATTAGATTGGAGGGATCTTCAGCTAGAGGGGGGACGCTTCCTATGACCAGAGACCCGTATAAATATTGAACTCAAGGGACCAGGTTTTGCGAGGCAGGACCGTCCTTTTGGTCAAGGTTCGTTGGAGCCGAGGTTCGAACTGGTACCCCGAGTTGTTTGATCAGTGATGTGTTTTCCTTCATTTAATGTTATTTTAAATTTCGGGACGAAATTTCTGTAAGGAGGGAAGGATGTAATAACCCGAAAAAATTTTTTTTATATAAAATTTTCATGGTTATTTTTGTTATTATTATTAGTATTAATTATTATTGTTGGTATTAAAAATGTGAAAATTTTGTGATATGTATATTATTGTTATTGTAAATTTTTGAAGCATGTGTATTATATATATGCATGGTGCATGCATGTGTATCATGTATGTAGGTGTATGGAATATTATATGTATGTATGGAATGTATATATATATGTATATATATATATAGATGTGGGATAAAAGCATGTATATGTGAATATGTATGTATGTATATGTGGCAGTGTGTGTGTGTGTGCAACCGACCTAGTGTGTGTGTGTTTAGTGTGTGTTTGGTGTGTGGCTAGGGTGGATATATAAATTGATATATGTATATATAGGTGTATAGGCAGCTTTGCATTAAATGCAAAGCTGCATTTGGGGAGAAACAAGGGGCTGAACAGAGAGGGAGTCAGGTCAAGGAAGGCTGCAAGTGGAGGAGGGATAGAGAGAGAAAGAAAGGAGAGAGAAAAAGGGTGTTGGTCTCGGTTGGAGAAGAAAAGAGAAGAAAGGAAAGACTGAGAGCAAGGGAGAGAGAGTTCTGAAGAAGCAGAAGTGACCAAAAGGAACAGAAGGGGGAAAGAAACAACCCACCGAGAGGAAATCAAGATTTCAAGGTAAATGGGTTTAGTTTCGGTTTCTAAGTTTTTGAGTTATTTAATTGATTTGATTTTTGAATCTTAGAGAGCATGTTATAAGCATTATTTTGCAAAAAGAATGAAGGAAAATGGTTGAAAGATGAAGGAGAAAAGGGGGTTTGCAGGTCTCGGCCATGGGGGTTGAACCTTGTCATTTTATGTGAGAAACCATGTTGAAATGACCTAAAAATAATCTTATGAGGTGCAGAAAGAGAATAGAAAAAGAAGTGATGAAAAACAATGGAAAAATAAGCATGAAATCAGAATTGTACAGTTGGCCGGAGGTTCGGCCATGGGCCTTTGAGCTCTATTTCGTGAAGGTTGAAGAGGCTTTGAGGGAAATGGAGGGTAGGGAAAGAATCTAGGGGAAGAATGGAAGAAAATGGCATTTTAAAAACCTTGAAAACTTGCCGGAATCCGGTTGCCGGCGCCGGAGAAGGCGCCGGAACCCTACTGGTTCACCGCCGGAAAGTCGGAGACGAAGGGGGGCTGATACGGGCTTGGGTCGGGTCGGTTCGGGTCGGGTTGGGCTTGGGCCGGTCCGCCCCTGCCACGTGTCGCTCCCCTGTTTTAACTTAAAAACCCAATGGGTCTGTTTGGCTACAAGGATAAGAGATTAGAAATTAAAATTAAATGGGAACAGGGATATCTTATCCCTGTTTTGGATTAGCCACTGTTTGGCTATCCAAATTGAGAATAGGGTTTTGCAAATTACGAAATTGCCCCTGAACTTTCTGAAAATTACCATTCTGTCCTGAACTTTCTGAAATTACCCTTTAACCCCTAAACTTTAGAGAAATTACAATTAGACCCACCAGATTAAATATTAATAAAATAATAATTAAATTAAGTAATAAATTAATTAATTTAATTATTTAAAATACTCGAAAATAATCCGGAGTCCAAATGGGACAAGTCATTAGTGTATTTTGACTATCTCGGCCATTCTGAGGCCAATGGCGAGGTCCATTTTACGAGACGGAGTCCCGAAAAATAAAAGACACGTAGTAACATATAAAATTACCAAAGTGCCCCTGAATTAAAGTACAGTCAAACGAACTCCGAATTTAGTAAACAAATAGTGAAACTTTATTATCTCGAGCATTCCGGACTCAACCGTGGAGCCCGATTTGTGAAAAGAGGTCACGAAATGTAAGAACCTGTGTAAGGTGCAAAATGACCGTTTTGCCCTTTTGAACCCAGGTGTCCGAATTGAATTCTACAAAAGCCTAAACTTATTTTCTTCGACGTTCCGGACTCAATGGTAGAGTCTAATTTAGCAAAATAGAAACTTATGAATTAAAGACATAAAATTTGATGAATAGCATAATTCAAGTGACAGTTAAACTGAATTTCATGTTATGAATTTTAGGGACACGAGAGGGCAATGAAAAGGTGATCTGACCTCCGGTTTTCTCATTGTGATTCTACCCTTCCACGAGTACACCTTCTTGAGTTGAGATCGATTATCAGGTACGATATATTGTGCTAAGTAAGAAATAGAATTGAGATTAGGAATACTTGCTTTGCTGCATTGATTGTTCACATGTTTGCTTGAGTGTTCACATGCTTATGTGCTACGTGCTATCTTGTTAAGTTGTATGATGATTATAGGTATATCGCATGTGTTAGTGTGGTGTGTGAATTATGTGCTTTGAAGAACTGTAGATATTATGAATTGTGTACTTGAAAGCGTGATTTATGTATGAATGAGATGCATCATTGAGATTACATTATGACATGATGAAATCAGAGCATATTGGCATAGTGTGATTCTTTGGACATGGCGTGGGTAAGCACTTGGTGCTTTGCATTATGAGGGTGCAGATCCTGTGGTGAAAAACCCAAAATCGGCCAATAGGTACTTGCCTGCCTGACGGATTCCGGACCGTGAAGCGAGACATACAAGGTACTCATGCCGACGGGGAAGGACCGTATCATGAGACATGGGTGGGCATAGAGTTGCATGGGTGTGTCACGCATACTAGTTATATACTGTACATTGTTCATATACTGCCATCATGATATCGAATGCCATATAGAAATGACTGTACACTTGCACATGCCACGACCTTAGTTTTGTTTCTTGCATTAGCATTATATTGTACCAGCATGTTGAGCTGACCCCTTAGTGGGGCAAACATTTCAGATGATGTCCCAGTTGTACGAGACGAGGAGATGACCTGATCAGGGACTATGTTAGGCCCAAGGGGCGCTTTTGATATTATGTGAGGGCATGAGCCCGAGACTGTACTTCATTTTGTATGTTGTGAATAAATGGACCAGACCTTATGTATGTATCAGAACAGTATGAAAAATGTATGTGATCGTCCTGAATTATCTTTTATTCTTTTATTATTTTATTTTCTTTTGTCTCGTTACTCGCGCCTCGGGTTCGCTGGAATTCGGGGCGTGACACAATCACTAGCACATGCTTGAATATTTCACTATGAGAAAATTTTAGCATAACCTCCTATTGTTCTCTGGGTATATATTTAGGCGTGGTAACGTCTATCTCGTATACTTGGAGAACCGTGGGGAGATGCTACCAAAATTTTCTCTGAGTGGAATCAAGCATTTGAGTTGCTACTAATTGTAATGTAGATTGTGTATTTACGAATAGGATAGGACCACCTTACCCTTTAGAGAAAAGTTGGAGGAGTTAGGATTCATGTTTCATATTTATAATGACTATCATTTTTGAATTGTATTAGTTAGACGAAAATGGATAAGAGTTGGATGGACTTAAGGGGCATGCATTTGCTAGGATATGTGAAGGGGATCAAAAATTTTATTGAGTTTGCTCGTGCATCTACAGATGGGAGAAATAAGATAAGATGTCCATTTAGGAGGTGCAATAATAGGGATTATATGCACATAGATGAGGCCAAAGAGCACCTACTCCTACACGGGATGGACAAGAGGTATACGAGTTGAAAATTTCATGGGAAACACCGTGATGTACGAGTGGTATTTGAGGATGAAAAATACGACGATGATGACTTAGGTGATAATGTTGGGGTTGGTTATGAAGGCTTGCCACAAATGCTGGCAGACTTGGAGGGGGCTACAACTGGGGAGAGTAGTCACAGAAGTGACACAGGACAATCAGAAGCGTTTGAGTCCTTGTTGAGGGAAGCAAGGTAGCCGTTATATCTGGGTTGTGATAAGTTTTCGAAACTAGACTTTCTTGTGAAACTCTTTCATATTAAGACCATCAACCGATGGAGTAACAAATCATTTAATATGGTCATTGAATTGATTAAAGTAGCACTTCCTAATGGGGAAACCCTTCCGAAATCATATTAAGAGGCGAAAAAAGTATATATATATCGTGCCTCCTACATCCTATACGTTATCATTCGACGAGCAAATCAGGATTTGTGAGTGGTTTAAATTGGTGAAGTTCCCAGATGGATACGCGTCGAATATATCTCAGTGTGTAAATGTTAAAGATGAAAAAATATCCAGATTAAAGAGCCAGGACTACCATGTCATTTACAACGACTTCTTCTGGTTGTAATACGTGGATATCTCACCAATGACATATCAACGACATTGATTGAGTTGGGCTGTGTCACGCCCCGAATTTTGGCAAACCCGGGGCGCGACTGACGAGACAAAAAATAAAGTAAATAAAAGGACAAGGTAAATAAATTCACTAAACATGAGTCCATCCCCATCAATACATAAGATAACATGAATACATCATTCATAGGTCATTCGGGCTTAAGCCCTTACATTACAAAACATAGGTCCCACAGACCAAAATATAACAAGTGTCTCCTCCTATCAAAGCATCACTGGGTCTCAAATAGCTGGAGGGTCCTCATCTGAAAATGTTGCCCACGAATGGGTCAGCTCAACTGCTGGTATGATGAAGTGCTAATGCAAGAAATAAAGCTAAGGCGTGGCATGTGCAAAGTGTACATTTATCTCTAAATGTCATTCAAAGCATCGCAGTAATATATGAATGGTATGCGTGACGCACCCATGCACAACTCTATGCCACACCCATGTTTCGTTTCCGGGTACTCCCCGATGCAATGGCCAATTTTGGGTTTTTCACCACAGGATCTACACCCTCATAATGCAATGCTCAACCCACACTATGTTCTCAAAGGATTCATCATATGCCAATATGCTAATGCAATCTCAATGAACATGGTTATCAATAATATAGCATGCTCGAACAATAACATATAACTCATCCGTCAACTCCATATACAAGCATATCTTATCTTATCAACTTAAACACATGTCATGATTCACATCCATCATTCACTAAATTTTCATAAAGTACAAGTGACATGCAAGCATGTGAGCAATCAACCCTAAATCATCAAGTAAACACATTCCACATAAGCACATAAGTTATTCCAGTCATTCACAAATATTCCTAACTTAACTTCATTTCTAACATTAGCAAAACACCATACCTGAGGGGTCAGTCACAACCCAAGAAGAACGTGCACGATATGTAACTGAACCGGTCAATGAAGATGCAAGAGATCAGATCTCCCTCTCCTGTCCTGTAAGTGTCCCTAAAAACATAAATTCCCACTCAGTCTATTTTCATTTGAATTTATGCTATTCATCAAATTTTATGTCTTTAAATTTATAGGTTTCTATTCTGCTAAATTAAACTCTACCATTGGTTCTAGGACGTTGAAGAAAATAAGTTTAGGTTTTCGTAGAATTCGATTTGGACATCTGGGTTCAAAAGGGCAAAACAGTCATTTTGCACTTTACACGTGTCCTTACATTTCGTGACCTCTTTTCACAAATTGGACTCCACGGTTGAGTCCGGAATGTTCGAGATAATAAAATTTCACTATTTGTTTACCTAATTCGGAGTTCGTTTGACAGTGTTTCAAGTTAGGGGCATTTTGGTAATTTTAAGGGTTACTACGGGTCTTTTAATTTTTGGGGCCCTGTCTCGTAAAACGGACCTCACCATTGGTCTCAGAATGGTCGAGATAGTCAAAACACACTAATGACTTGTCCCATTTGGACTCCGGGATATTTTGAATATTTAATTAATTAAATTAATTTAATTAATTAATTAATTAAATTAATTAAATTAATTAATTAATTAATTTAATAATTTATTAATATTTTATTCATGGGGGGTCAAACATAATTAATCAAAGTTCTGGGGTTCAAAATCAGATTTCTTTAAGTTCTGGGTTAAGGTTCAATTTCCAAGGGTTCAAGGTTCAAATTGAAATTAATCAAAATTCACTATTCCCAATTCGGTTACCCAAACAGGGACTTACCTAGAACAGGGATAGGATATCCCTGTTCCTATTCCAATTTAAATCTTTTAATTTCTTACACTTGCAACCAAACGGGCCAAATTCCATTTTAATTTAAAACAGTAGGCCGACACGTGGCAGGGGCGGACCAGCCCCGCCCGACCCGGAACCCGACCCGGTCACCCCATCTCCTTCCCCGATTTTTCGGTAGGGCAACAGTAGGTTTCCGGCGCCTTCTCCGGCGCCGGCGACCGATCTCCGGCGAGTTTTCTCAGTTTTCAAAATGCCATTTTCTCCCCCTTTTCACGTAGATCACATCCCCAACCTCCATTTTCCTCAAAACCTCCTCCATCTCCACGAAATAGAGGGTCAAACCCTCGGTCAACTCTCCGGCCAACTCCTTCCCTTTCATTTTTGTCACTGTTTGGTCACGGGTTTCCTCCCATTTTCATCCTGCAGGTTTCCTGTGTTCAAGAGGAACAGTTCCTCATGGCCTTAGCAAGTTTTTAAACACAAAACCCCTAAAACCCGATTATTGCCCCCTACCTGCAACCCTCATTTTCTCTCTCATTTCTCAACCATTTCTTCTCATTCTTTTTGCAAATTAATCCCTACATTATGCTCTCTAAGATCCTATAATTCAAATCAATTAAAATGCTTTAAAAAAAATTGAAACAGAAGGGGTTTACCCGTGGCTTCTCTGTTGTTTCTCTCTCTAGCCGTGCCCACTTCCACCTTTCTGGTTTCTCCTCGAGCTTCCTCTCCTTCTTCACAGTCTAGAACTCTCTTTCTCTCTCTGTTTCTCTCTTCTTTCTCTTTCTTTCCTTCTCTTCTCTTCCTACCCGAGACCAACTCTCTTTTTCTCTTCACTTTCTCTCTCTATATCTCTCTCTCTCCAAGACCAGCCTTTCTGCATCAGAACTGCCCCTCCCATACCCTGATCTCTCTTTCTACACTCCACCAACCATACCTGCCACACCATCCCTTGTTGAGTGTGTAACACTCAACACATGCACACACACACACGGCACACACACACACACACTGTTTTATACACATGTATATATTTATATACACTTATATATTTACACATTTTATACACACACTCACATGTATACACATATACACAACATATAATTTAAATTATATATACATATATATATATATATACACATACACACACATCCATCATCATAATAATAATAATAATAATAAAAATAATAATATTAACAAAGAAAATAAATAAACAAAGGAAAAGAAAAAAAAAAAATCCATGTCATAACATCCTTCCCTCCTTACAAAAATTTCGTCCCGAAATTTAAAATAACATAAAACAAAAGAAAATACATCACTGATCAAACAACTCAGGGTACCTAACTCGAACCTCGGCCTCACGCCCCCAAGTAGCCTCCTCAACCCCATGATGGTTCCAACGAACCTTGACCAAAGGGATGGTCCTGTCTCGCAAAACCTGGTCCCTCGAGTCCAATATTTCTACGGGTCTCTGGTCATAGGAAGCGTCCCCCTCTAACTGAAGATCTACCCAGTCAAGTACATGTGAGGGGTCGGGATGGTACTTTCTCAACATGGGGACATGGAAGACGTCATGAACTTCAGATTGCTGTGGTGGTGAGGCCAGCTTATAAGCTACCTTTCCAACCCTCCCAAGAATCTCAAAGGGGCCTATAATTCGTGGTGACAGCTTCTTACTACGCCTAAATTTCCTCAAACCTCGTCGGGGGATATCTTGAGGAACACATGGTCCCTCACCTCAAATGACAAGGGTCGTCGCCCCCCCTATCTACATAACTCTTCTGACAACTCTGGTTGGCAACAAGCGCTGCCTGATCACTTGTATCTTGTCTGTGGTCTCACGGACTATATCGAATCCCAAAACAATTGTCTCCCTTAACCCTGTCCAATGCACCGGTGAACTGCTAGCTACGGTTGCAGGCAAACTCTACCAAAGCAAGGTGATCCTCTCAGCTACCCCTGAAGTCCATAACGCAGTCTCTAAGCATGTCCTCTAGGATCTGAATGGCACGCCCTGACTGACCATCAGTCTGAGGATGAAAGGTAGTACTAACTTAGCTGAGTCCTTAAGGCTGTCTAAAAGCGCTGCCAAAACCGTGCAGTGAAACGTGGGTCCCTATCCCAAACAACGGATAAGGGAATTCCATGTGGTCATACTATCTTCGTCATAGTAATTAAAAGATCAATGTAAAATGTATTGTAACATGTAGACGTGCAGCCTTGCCTATGGATCACTCACCTCTCCCTCAGCCAGGCGATGTGGAATGCATTACCTCCTCCCATTACCATCTCCTCCGTAGGCTTCGCCTCACCGGTAGACGTGCAGCGGTGTGCAGACATCTCCACACTCCCTGCTAGGGTCTGGTGCTAATCCCATCTGTAACGACTCACACCACATGGTATAGCACATAATGAAATCCTCAAAACACATTGGCCCATCAATGCCACTCCCTCTCAATTTCCATCCAAGTATCACGACTTATCTCAACAACTCAACACAATAAAAAGTAAAGGAACTTCTCACTGATCACAAAGATACCCCAAGGTCTCTTACACATGCTATGTCATCCAATATGCCTCACATTAATCCATAAAATCACCTAGTGATTTATCCCAATGGCATAAATACACATTATCCGCACCACAATGCAATCTCATCATCCAGTATTTTCTAAGTACCCTAATTACCCACAAGATATCCACAGTACAATCTAAAAGTAAAGCTATCATCTCCCACCTTAGTCTATATATAACCAAGACTAAGTGTCATGTACTGATGAGGACTAGTCTATCCATTTTATGTACGCATATATCGATTGGGTATACAAATGTAGACTGCGTTGTTTATGTACTCTAGTCATGAAACTTAAGTCAATATACCAAGGTTCAGAAGAATAAAACACTAGTGATACTCTTCATCAATTTCCTTCACGGATCTATATCCATTTTCACACACATGTATCAACGCACACATACAAACACGTTTAAGCATTCTTTTATACATGCATTTATAACAATCAGTCTGTGTATATAAAAAAAAATGAAGTCATGATCAAAGCACCATAATAGTCACTCAACTAGCATGCTTATATAGAGTAAAAGTACAACATTCAATAGCTAATACGTAGCTTACTACTTCAGCACCCAGTATAAAATTTCATTCCAGGAATACACACATACATAAAATAAGTACATATCTGTTGTACAGGTAACCAGGCAGATTCCCAATCCCTACGGATATTCAGGCTCATAGCCTATCTTATAGACAACAAACATACAGTCTACTATTTAACCTCATTCGTTATACTGTATAAAGGCAAGCATTGAATCCCAGATCATCAATAACCAAGCACACCACACCTTGTACAATTTTACAAACTAAGGTAACAAGCACTCATCTACTCATGTAATCCAAACCAATCCAATTCAACTTAAAGTCTAACCTCTCCTAACCCACAATAGAGTCAAATTAAGAAGGATCTACGGACACCCTATGAAACAAAGAAAGTACCTCCCTCAGGAGTACACATTTTCTCTCTTCCCCTGTAGCAGCCTACACTCGTCTAAAGTGTAAAGAACCGATCTATCTCCAACATAACACCAATACTAGACGCCTCTAATAAGATGAAGAATCCAAATAAGGCATGTGGTCAGCTACCTCTATCGAGTAATCTCTACAGATTCTCGTCAGCATCTTTCTACCCCTAACGTCATGGCAACATAGTAAATATGAACGTATGAGATGCACTATGGTCTATCAATATGCTGGTCCATAAACTAACACAACAAATGTACCTCAAGGTTTTGAAGGTCCAAAAAGGGTTGGTGACTCCAGGCTGACTACTGCATAACGCCACTCTGAGTGGTCTGGTCCTGTCTATCACCCCTCTCATTGAGAGTCCCGGCACTCAATACTGTAGGTGCATGCTGAAAACACGGCGTCGAAGGCCCCTGACCCAATAGTGGCCGTGGAAGAGGCACTTGGGTACACTGCTGGTAATGTGGCTCCCCTAAGTCCTAGGAAATCGGCCTCTGAGGACAATTGGCCCTGACATGGCCAGTCTGGTGGCATACAAAACAAAGTCGTGGAGTCCCCTGTCCTTGACCCTGTGCTGGTGATGAAAATGACTCCTGACTAGGCTCGATCCTCTGTCTCAGGCTGGGATCCCTCAAAGGACAAGTGGCCATCTTGTGGCCAGGCTGTCTACAACAAAAACAAGTAATGGTCCCTTGGGATGTGGAGGTGGATATGGAAGAAGTACCAACCCGAAACCTTTTAGGTGGTCTCCTACCAGTGCGAGTCTGGGCGGGTATAGATATCTGTGCAGAAGAAGCACGAGCTCGAAACCCCTTCAATGGCCTCTTACCAATGTATATCGGGGTAGGCCTAGGGATCTGTGCTGGAGCCGCCCCGCCCTGGGTCTGGGGCTCTCTAACTCCTCTAAGCTCAGCCAACTCTGTCTCCGCCCTGACCGCTCTCGTCACTACCTCCTGTATAGTGTGAAGGCATTCCCGCATAATGGTCGCTATGTCCCCAGAACCACTAGTCTGCCCTAGCTCCACTGGAGCAGGTGTAAAAGTGACGGCCTCCTCGGCTGTACCATCTGCAAAAGCTGCAGCTCGGGGCCAACTATGCCACGGTGGTGCAGTGGTCCTAGGCTCCTCGTGTCCAGGTGGTATAGGTCTGGGAGTAGCTTGTCTCGGTGGCATGTCTACAAGTTCAAAGAAAAGAAAGATTAATACCCCATTTTTAGACACTTGTATTAAAAGAACATTAAGTAGGTACCTGTCAACACTTCACCATTTCGAAGTAACAACCACAATATGTCATGACACACTTGCCTAATCAACACCTACATAACTAATGTCAATCACCACCACCCATTGGTTATACCAAACAATTTACACCGAGTTCTAACATAGCCCTTCTACTAAGAAGGATTTTATCTAAACAATGTAACACACGTATACTTAAACAGTTGAACACTAGTAAGGTTTAACTCCCAATGAACACTATCCAAAACAATACATCACTCCACAACCAGGGTTTTAACACAAGAACATCTTTAAAAATCTAAAGAGAAACACTCTAAGTATCCATCTATATACAAAAGGGCTCCACAAGTCCAAATCCTTATTCTAGCATTTTAAGGTTTGATGTGTCTTTTATTATCTCTTACTTTTTATAGCTAGGTGATAATCCTTCATGGATCACAGCTCATTTCATTACTGGCTGATGGGGCGCCATCCATCAATCGTAACTCAAGACCTGAGACCAGTCCAGTCTGTATAAATATCATAGTCATAGTACTATAATCCATAAAAATTGGTTACTAACCTATCACACTCATCCAAAATCCACAAACAACAGTCAACCAGGTCAACCACTCGGTTCACAACCTATCTCCTAAGTAACTAGGTATAATGTCTACCGTGTAGATAACTAAGTGTACAACCCACACCTCAATTAACTAGGCATACGGCCTATCCCATAAAATATACAGCCTACTTCATAGACCTGAGTTTCTAACCTTAGTCATGTTCTTGTCAACAACTAGCATTTAACAGGCGGTACATGTCACAGGCCACAATATATATACTCAACAATTTTCTCACACTGTATATATGTCATGCTTCTCACTGCATTAAATCACATAATCATATGTCGTAACATAGCATCTAGTAACATGTGATCACAGCAATCATGCTTCAAATGCACATATAATCACATAACACACAAAATCCTATCGCATGCTACTAACAGTTCACTCTAAGTCTCATTTTCTTCTCTAGGGTCTCATGGTGTTAAACAACACCCCACAGTCTCTAGGTATTCGAACCTATGCTCTGATACCACGTTGTCACACCCCGAATTTCGGCAAACCCGGGGCGCGACTGACGAGACAGAAAATAAAGTAAATAAAAGGACAAGGTAAATAAATCCACTAAACATGAGTCCATCCCCATCAATACATAAGATAACATGAATACATCATTCATAGGTCATTCGGGCTTAAGCCCTTACATTACAAAACATAGGTCCCACAGACCAAAATATAACAAGTGTCTCCTCCTATCAAAGCATCACTGGGTCTCAAATAGCTGGAGGGTCCTCATCTGAAAATGTTGCCCACGAATGGGTCAGCTCAACTGCTGGTATGATGAAGTGCTAATGCAAGAAATAAAGCTAAGGCGTGGCATGTGCAAAGTGTACATTTATCTCTAAATGTCATTCAAAGCATCGCAGTAATATATGAATGGTATGCGTGACGCACCCATGCACAACTCTATGCCACACCCATGTTTCGTTTCCGGGTACTCCCCGATGCAATGGCCAATTTTGGGTTTTTCACCACAGGATCTACACCCTCATAATGCAATGCTCAACCCACACTATGTTCTCAAAGGATTCATCATATGCCAATATGCTAATGCAATCTCAATGAACATGGTTATCAATAATATAGCATGCTCGAACAATAACATATAACTCATCCGTCAACTCCATATACAAGCATATCTTATCTTATCAACTTAAACACATGTCATGATTCACATCCATCATTCACTAAATTTTCATAAAGTACAAGTGACATGCAAGCATGTGAGCAATCAACCCTAAATCATCAAGTAAACACATTCCACATAAGCACATAAGTTATTCCAGTCATTCACAAATATTCCTAACTTAACTTTATTTCTAACATTAGCAAAACACCATACCTGAGGGGTCAGTCACAACCCAAGAAGAACGTGCACGATATGTAACTGAACCGGTCAATGAAGATGCAAGAGATCAGATCTCCCTCTCCTGTCCTGTAAGTGTCCCTAAAAACATAAATTCCCACTCAGTCTATTTTCATTTGAATTTATGCTATTCATCAAATTTTATGTCTTTAAATTTATAGGTTTCTATTCTGCTAAATTAAACTCTACCATTGGTTCTAGGACGTTGAAGAAAATAAGTTTAGGTTTTCGTAGAATTCGATTTGGACATCTGGGTTCAAAAGGGCAAAACAGTCATTTTGCACTTTACACGTGTCCTTACATTTTGTGACCTCTTTTCACAAATCGGACTCCACGGTTGAGTCCGGAATGTTCGAGATAATAAAATTTCACTATTTGTTTACTTAATTCGGAGTTCGTTTGACAGTGTTTCAAGTTAGGGGCATTTTGGTAATTTTAAGGGTTACTACGGGTCTTTTAATTTTTGGGGCCCCGTCTCGTAAAACGGACCTCACCATTGGTCTCAGAATGGTCGAGATAGTCAAAACACACTAATGACTTGTCCCATTTGGACTCCGGGATATTTTGAATATTTAATTAATTAAATTAATTAATTAATTAATTAATTAATTAATTTATTAATATTTTATTCATGGGAGGTCAAACATAATTAATCAAAGTTCTGGGGTTCAAAATCAGATTTCTTTAAGTTCTGGGTTAAGGTTCAATTTCCAAGGGTTCAAGGTTCAAATGGAAATTAATCAAAATTCACTATTCCCAATTCGGTTACCCAAACAGGGACTTACCTAGAACAGGGATAGGATATCCCTATTCCTATTCCAATTTAAATCTTTTAATTTCTTACACTTGCAACCAAACGGGCCAAATTCCATTTTAATTTAAAACAGTAGGCCGACACGTGGCAGGGGCGGACCAGCCCCGCCCGACCCGAATCCGGATCCGACTCGGAACCCGACCCGATCACCCCATCTCCTTCCCCGATTTTCCGGTAGGGCAACAGTAGGTTTCCGGCGCCTTCTCCGGCGCCGGCGACCGATCTCCGGCGAGTTTTCTCAGTTTTCAAAATGCCATTTTCTCCCCCTTTTCACATAGATCACATCCCCAACCTCCATTTTCCTCAAAACCTCCTCCATCTCCACGAAATAGAGGGTCAAACCCTCGGTCAACTCTCCGGCCAACTCCTTCCTTTTCATTTTTGTCACTGTTTGGTCACGGGTTTCCTCCCATTTTCATCCTACAGGTTTCCTGTGTTCAAGAGGAACAGTTCCTCATGGCCTTAGCAAGTTTTTAAACACAAAACCCCTAAAACCTGATTATTGCCCCCTACCTGCAACCCTCATTTTCTCTCTCATTTCTCAACCATTTCTTCTCATGCTTTTTGCAAATTAATCCCTACATTATGCTCTCTAAGATCCTATAATTCAAATCAATTAAAATGCTTTAAAAAAAATTGAAACAGAAGGGGTTTACCCGTGGCTTCTCTGTTGTTTCTCTCTCTAGCCGTGCCCACTTCCACCTTTCTGGTTTCTCCTCGAGCTTCCTCTCCTTCTTCACAGTCTAGAACTCTCTCTCTCTCTCTCTGTTTCTCTCTTCTTTCTCTTTCTTTCCTTCTCTTCTCTTCCTACCCGAGACCAACTCTCTTTTTCTCTTCACTTTCTCTCTCTATATCTCTCTCTCTCCAAGACCAGCCTTTCTGCATCAGAACTGCCCCTCCCATACCCTGATCTCTCTTTCTACACTCCACCAACCATACCTGCCACACCATCCCTTGTTGAGTGTGTAACACTCAACACATGCACACACACACACGGCACACACACACACACACACACTGTTTTATACACATGTATATATTTATATACACTTATATATTTACACATTTTATACACACACTCACATGTATACACATATACACAACATATAATTTAAATTATATATACATATATATATACACATACACACACATCCATCATCATAATAATAATAATAATAATAAAAATAATAATATTAACAAAGAAAATAAATAAACAAAGGAAAAGAAAAAAAAAAATCCATGTCATAACAGGCTGCTTCCTTAGAGAATTAAATGCTAAGACGTTGAAGTTGGAAGTACTGGAAAAGCTCGAAAGGGACGTTGTCGTGATCCTTTGCAAGTTGGAAACTATTTTTCCTCCAACTTTCTTTGATGTAATGGTCCACTTAGCTGTACATTTGCCTCATGAGGCAAAAATTGGCGGCCTTGTCCAATATCGTTAGATGTATACAATAGAAAGGTACATTAAATTTTCAGAATGTGTTATCTATCCATCTTAACTATTTTACTTTATAACTGATTGTGATGCATAAAAATAGATATTTGCACACATTGAAGCAATATGTGCAAAGCACGACCAAAAGGGTCAATTGTTAAGGCTTACATTGATGTTGAATGTCTTACCTTCTGTTCTATGCATCTTAAAAATATTGAGACAAGGTTTAATCGTGAAGATCGAAATTTTGATATATGTCCAAGGCAGCAACGAATTGGCCTTGCGGTGTTTAATTAGAATATGCGACCAATAGGTGCCCGTATATATGAATGGTATCATCCCGAAGACTTGAAAAAAACCCACTATACTGTGCTCAACAACTACGATGAGACATTGCCATATTTTAAGTAAGTGTATCAAAATTATTGCAATACTACATTAGTACATAAATGTAAGTTACAGATAACATTTCTCATCTTATGCAGTGAGCATACGATCAAGCTTCAGAGAGAACATGTTACCAATACTGATCTAGAGCAAAGACAACAAAATTTGTTTCTAAAGTGGTTCGGAGAACGTGTAAGAATAGGTTTCAATTAATTGTAATTCAATTAGTTAATGCATTTGTATTCAATTAATTTTGTACTTGAATCAAATTTATAGATGAAGCTATTACGCCACCAACAATCTCCTGAGGTGTACGATCAATTATATTCCTTGGCATGTGGCCTTGATTAAAAAATATCCTGCTACACTGGTTTAATTATTGATGGTGTTCAATTTTACACGAGGGAACGTGAGGTCAGCCGGCGAACACAGAATAACAAGGTCCTTGTTCAGGGAGATTATGAAGCAGGACAAATTGTTGACTACTATGGTGTTTTACAAGAGATCATACAATTACATTATTGCTTCGGTCATTTCGTGTATCTGTTTCAATGGGATTGGTGGGATCTAAGTAACAAGAAGACTGGAATGCAGATTGATAAGCACTTCACAAGTGTAAATATGTCACATACAACATTTAAAGATGATCCGTATGTATTGGCATCTCAGGCAAAACAAGTTTTCTATTTGAAAGACATAAAAATCAGAGGTAATTAGCATGTTGTCCAAAAAATAAAGTCCAGAAATGTTTATGATGTACTCGAAGTTGAAGAGGGAGATGAAGATTTGGAGAGGATTCAAGAGGCACTACAAGAAGAGTCTCAATCTGCCTACGATGGTGTTGTCCACCATGATCAAGAAGATGTTACTTCGTATCGGTTGCATAGAACTAATGTAGAACTAGATGATGTCGTAGCTTTTGAAATCACCAATACCACACAGTTAGATCCGAGGGATGCAACTTTCATTAATGATGATGATGATGAGGAAAGTGATTTTGATGATGATACATTGTTAGAGTATTGTACTGAGAATGAAGAAATCTTAAGAACAAATGATGATACAGACTCAGATGAATAATTGTAACAGGTGTTACATGTGTTAGGATCAAGTGTAATAGATTTTTAATTTTATGATGTAATGGATATTAAATTTTATGATGTAATGGGTATTCATTTTTACTTCGTAATGGATTTTCATTTTTATGATGTAATCAAATTTTATTTTTAAACTTTCTTTTTAGATATGGTTGGACCAGGATCACGCAGACGCATAGCCCGGTCGAACCCATCATCCCCTTCCCCTTCCGCTACAGGGTTGACCAATCCTACCATTGATGGTATGCATAGTTTCTCCTTTTATTAATAATTATATAAATATGGTACTAATTGTTTCGATTTAATTTTTTCTAAAGCTTCGGCCACCGCCTCTGGACGAGAGCGTGGTAGGTTGAAGAATCGGAGTTTGCAGGCTTAGATGGAGGTAGCAAGGGGCTCGCAACTTTGGATTGAGCTACCTCCGTGCTTGCTGAAGCCCGTTGGTGGGTGGGCACAGCAGTTCACCACCGAGGTCGGCATCATTTATCGACTATGCACCCCACTCCATATTAGTGATTGAAGTCTTGTCACTGACGAAGAGCAACGGGATATTCATATGCATATCCTGGTATGTCTTTTATTATTGTATTTAACTAAATTTTAACGTATCTAATGGCGTAATGTTTTGACAACGACATGCTTTACAAGAGAAATTTGACATCAATCTCCACCTGCCTCATGTCGTGAAGGCAGTGGACCGTTACTTGGGAGTCCGTTTCAGGGACTATCGACATAGGCTCCACATGCACTATAAGGCGGAGGTGGCAGCCGATAGAGAGCCTCACGATAGACCTTATAGAGGGGTGAGGGTGGAGGATTGGATGTTACTATATGACCGGTTCGCTAGTAATGCATTCCAGGTAAAAATTGTCAAAATTACTTTTGTTGTATGATAAATCATTATCATTTATACTAACCTTCTTTGTTTTGGCCAAGTGTAGGAACTTAGTAAGAAAAATAGCGAGAGCAGAAGCAAGCAAAAGGTGACCTACTGTGGTGGGTCACGTTTTTTTGTTAGGTATAGGCATGAGATGGTAAGTTAATAAATGTATCAAGTTCTTATTGTATAATCTATTCATGAAATCAATCTTTACAAGCTAATATTTATTTACTCTAGTGAGACCAGGAGATCAGTGCACCACCTAACCCCATTGATTTGTGGCACAGGACGCACTACAACCCCAAGAAGGGTTGGACTCGGCTTGAAGCACAGCAGCTTTATGTAAGTTATTTATGTATATATACCAGTATTACTAATTTAATATTAATCTAAAATAATAAAAGTAGTTACATATATTTATGTTTTTATAGGAGGAAATGGTCTAGCTGCGTGCTCAGCCGACCCTTGAGGGTCAGGATCTGCCGACCGATGACCAGATGCAGGAGACTATTTTTGGCAAGAGGCGAGGATATGTGCTTGGCTTAGGGAGTGGGATGGAGCCAACGACATCGTCCTCTACCGTTGAGAGCGATGATAGGTTTCACGAAGCCACCCAGAGAGCTGAAGCAACTGAGAGACGGAATGCAGAGCTGGAGCAGAGGATGACAGAGCTCCAGGCTCGCTAGACCCAGCTAGAGGCTCTTATGCAGACGTTCCTTAGCCAGTAGAGAGGCTCTGTTCAACCTTGGTAAGTTTTTAAAATTAATTACTTAGGTGCATTTATTATTTATAGAAAATTTTATGTAAAAAAAAAAGGATTTCGGCCTAACTGCCTAGAAATCGCATGACACACTTTACATATGAAAATAGAATTACACGTTCTAAAAAGGTCCATTTTGGGGTTTTCACAGACCAAAATTCCAGATATTGGCCTACCGACCCCAAAACCCCATCACACACCTCACAAATGATAAAATATACTTGCACGAACTTACGATACTCGATTCGGATGCCCGGTTTGAAACTTTTGCAAGTTTCAACTCTAAAAAGGCCCATTTGGGAGTTTTGATGGACCTAAACACTGTATATTGGCCTACCGACCCCGAAAACCCATCACCCACCTCACAAATGATAAAATAAACTTGCACGAACTTACGGCACTCGATTCGGATGCCCAATTTGAAACTTTTAAAAGTTTCAGCTCCAAAAAGGCCCATTTGGGGGTTTGGACAGACCAAAACACCGAATATCGGATTATCGACCCTGAAACCCCATCACCCACCTCACAAATGATAAAATATACTTGTACAAACTTACGACACTCAATTCGGATGCCCAGTTTGAAACTTTTGCAAGTTTTAACTCCAAAAACGCCCATTTGGGGGTTATGACGGACCAAAATATCAGATATCAGCCTAAAAACCCTAAAACCCCATCACCCACCTCAAAAATGATGAAATAGACTTGCACAAACTTACGGCACTCGATTCGGATGCCCAATTTGAAACTTTTGCAAGTTTCAGCTCCAAAAAGGCCCATTTGGGGGTTTTGACAGACCAAAACACCGGATATCGGCCTACCAACCCTAAAACCCTATCACCCAAATCACAAATGATAAAATAAACTTGCACGAACTTACGGCACTCAGTTCGGATGATCGGTTTGAAACTTTTGCAAGTTTTAGCTCCAAAAATACCCATTTGGGGTTTTGACGGACCAAAACACTGGATATCAGCCTAACGACCCCGAAAACCCATCAACCACCTCAAAAATGATAAAATAAACTTTCAAGAACTTACGGCACTCGGTTCGGATCACCGGTTTCAAACTTAAGCAACTTTTCGCTCTAAAAAGCCTCTTTTTGGGGTTCTGACAGAACAAAACACCAGATATCAGCCTAACTACCCTAAAATCTCATCACACACCTCAAAAATGATAAAATAGACTTGCACGAACTAACGGCATTCGGTTCGGATGCCCAGTTTGAAACTTTTACAAGTTTCTGCTCCGAAAAGGCCCATTTTAGGGTTTTGACGGACCAAAATACTGGATATCGGCCTAACTATACCGAAACCCTATCACACACCTCAAGAATGACAAAATATACTATCACAAACTTACGGAAATCAGTTTGGATCAGTGGTTTGCAACTTATGTAACTTTTTGCTCTAAAAAGCCTCTTTTGGAGTTTTGAAAGACCAAAACACCGTATATTGGCCTAACTACCCTGAAACCCCATCACCCACCTCAAAAATGATAAAATAGACTTGCACAAACTTATGGCACTCGGTTTGAAACTTTTGCAAGTTTTAGCTCCAAAAAGGCCCATTTAGAGGTTTTGACCAACCAAAACACCGGATATTGGCCTACCAACCCCAAAACCCAATCACCCACCTCAAAATGATAAAACAAACTTGCACGAACTTACGATACTCGGTTTGGATGCCTGGTTTGAAACGTTTGCAAGTTTCAGCTCCAAAAATGCCCATTTGGGGGGTTTTGACCTACCAAAATACCAGATATCAACCTACCAACCCCCAAAAACCCATCACCCATGTCACAAATGATAAAATAGACTTTCAAAAACTTACAGCACTCAGTTCGGATGCCTGGTTTGAAACTTATGCAAGTTTTTGTTCCGAAAAGGCCCATTTTGAGGTTTTGACAGACCAAAATGCCGGATATCGGCCTAACTATCCCAAAACCCCATCACACACCTCACAAATGAAAAAATAAACTATCAAAAACTTATGGCAATCAGTTCGGATTAGTGTTTTACAACTTATGCTATTTTATGTTGTTCTTACTATTTATGCATGCAAAAAAAAAAAAACTATTCATATTCTATGTTCATATATTTAATAAGCGTTCTAATATATATCATTTAATATTTATTTCAGATTGATCAGGATTATTGCGCCGCTGTCTTTATGTCTTGCATCGGGACTTATTATTTTTATCTATTTTTTTTTTCTTTTTAAGGACATCTATAGTTACATTTTTTGAGACAATTTTTTATTTTTCTATTTGTTGTTAAATTGTACTTTTATAAATGTAAGTAATTAATTAGTATAATATATATATATATATAAATGTGTTTTTCTTTTTTAATATATTCATTTCAGAATGTTTGAAGTTTATTGTATATCAGGATGATTGATACAGGTTTAAATAGAAATAAAATAACAAATAAAACAAATAACTCCGGTTAAAAAAAAAAAAGACTTTTAGCGACGCACAAAAGGCGTCACTAAAAGCTAAAAATCAATTTATAGTGATACTTCACATTCGTCGCTAAAGATTGGCAATGCAGTATTAGCGACGCACTCCTCTTTAGCGACTCATAGAGGTTTGTGCGTCACTAATATTATTGGCGACAAGACCTTTCACGACGCCTGTAGTGACGCCCATTCATGCATCACTAAAGAGCTTTAGCGACGCATATGACTATTATTAGCGACGCACTTGCGCATCGCTAATAGTGTCTTCTCCTATAGTGAGAACCTATACCCATATACGTGAGCTACATTTAATCTAAAATTAAAAATTAATAGGTTAGGGAAACCAATGGAGCTTGCATATTCGCGAAAACAAATTTCAAATCCATTGCCCTTTACAATTGCCTCAAAACCAATTAAATTAAATACATCACCTAATGACCAACCATGAGAGATACAATGCCATCCATCACATGCATGAATCATTCAAATATGATGAATAAAATTTAATAAGTATATTACACGTGTTGAGATGCACCAAGATTCATTCTTTTGTCCCCAAGAACCTAGGCAGTCTAAGTCACACTTGAACTTATCTTTTTATACTTTAGGTCTAACCTAAAAGGCATTAAATTATATATGAAAATAAAACACAGCCATTATTTAATGTATGTGTGTGTGTGTATATATATTCATGGAGGACCTACTATAACCATATGTATATATAGATTTAGAAAATTGCATTAAGGGAACTTGCTAAAAAAAAAAAATGGATTACACAATATATTATATATGGAAACAAAAATCTACTGCAGTCTATCTATCTATCTATCTATATATATATATTATATATATTAGTCTGAACCAGCAACAACAAATATAGGTATATATATATATATATATATATATATATATATATATGTAATTTAGACTTAGCAACCCGAGCCCTGCCGCTAAAGAATGCAACACACACACACACACACACACACACACACATATATATATATATATATCTATATGGATGACCAAACTTGCGGCAACATATACATGATCTAAACTCAGCAACCTATATATATAATCTGCCAAAGAAAAATGCAGTAGTATGCTGCTGTATATATATATTTTATATTGGCAAAAAAAAATGCAGCAGTATGCTGCTATATATATAATTCTTTCAAAGAAAAAATGTAGCAGTATACTGCTATAATATATATATTTTGAACATGCATATATATATATATATATATCTATTTATATATAAAACTCTAGGCTCTTCGATAATGAATTTTGTGCATCAGCAACTATAATATGCTTCCTTAAAACAACATTTCTTTTAATTATTTTTGATCTATGAATAGTCAAGAACAATATAAATAAACCATCAAAACTATGGGATTTATGTGACCTATGCTCTGATACCAATTGTTGGTAGAAAAAATACAACGAAAACGATTTTAAAAATTTTACTTTGATCAGATTATTATATAAATCACATAATCTTGATAACGGAGGGTTAGAGATACCTTGTTCTTGAAGTAGGACGTAGCCATTCTCTTCCTTTTGGTCTACTCCTCTTTTCTCTTAGGCAAACTGTATCGCAGAAGAGTGGGCTACCTCTTTTTTTTGTCTAGCACCAAAAATTGTGATAAACGGCTCCCTACATATCATATATATAGGGCTTAACCTAATTAGGGCAAGAGAAAGAATCTAGTGAATCCCACTAAGTTAGCTTCCAATCAGTCAATTAAATCTTAATTATCTCATAATTAATTTTAATTGACTACTTAATTTCAATTAATTCTACTATATAATTGAAATTGCACTCCAACTTAGTAGAATAGAATAAACCCAAATACACTATACTTCTACAATTGGCCCCTCTATATGGATACTAATAATCAGAGTTCCATATTATACTGTCAAATTAATTCTCTAATTATTTTAAAAACCTAATTCAATAATTATTAATCACTTGCAATTGGTCATCATTTCAATAAACAAGTTACTAAAAAGAGCAGATCCGAGTTTCAGTGATTAACCCATTGAATTAGTACAAAGGTGATATCCATCTCTCTAATATTTAGAGTGTAGATTCCATCTTGAGAATATATGTTCCCACAATCTAAATAATGACTTCCCAAGATACTAAGGTGTTGATCTAAAAGACCTAACTCATTGGTAACTCAAAGTAATCACTATTCAGAACTTGAGTTCACTATCCTCTTAAGATTAAGAGCTTACTGCGAATAGTGAATAAGAAACTTATTAAAAGTGACAGTTCCAAATGATGCGTTTCTTATAGTGATCCAGTTTAGTGTATTCCCAATACACCAATACAATAACCTAGAGTCCACTACTCTGATGGTTGAAATAAACCACCTTATCATATAAAGGCTAACCGTATTACAGCTTTACATATAAGATGTCCAGTCTTATCAATAGTTGCGAACAATTCTAGAATTTCCTATATAAGCAGTTCATATCTCCTATGTATAAATCTCATTTATACACATGAACCACTCCTAATGACAATTAAAAGACTAAGCATCGCATGATATAAAGCAACATCCAAACATATGGTAATATGAAACTCAATAATAAATCAAATCTATTAAATAATAATAAAATTTCTTAGATATGATGGCACACATCCTAACACAGGTTAAATAGGAAACTAAAATACTATTGTTTGAATGCCTTTTCCTATACACTCGCAGCATGTAAGGACTCCGAAAAATTCATATGAAAAAGTATTGAACTTGAACTCCCAACCCATCTATGTCAATTCGGCCTTCAATGCTATATTATAAGCCTCATCAACAGTCCACACAACCTGCAAGCCAATTTTATCACGAATTGAAAGCTTGAGTCAATTCAGATGTCACGGCAGCCTTTATCCTTCTTAGCCAGATTGTTACGAATAGATAATCCGTTAAATTCTATCGTGTAATAAAAAACTAAACGCTACCTAGGTGCATTTCTGGTATATCAAAAATAAATACTGCTCATAATTAGGAGAGAGAAATCTATCAATTATGCACTATTTCATCTTCTTCCAAGTTTGAATCAGTTGCTTGCCATGCTGCTGTCGATTTCACTGCAATTGATCCCACCAAACTACTGCTCCATCCTTCAACTTAATTGCAACAAGCTTAACTATTTTTCCTCTGAAACCTCTATCATGTTCAGGAATCAGTCAGTCAAGAAAATCCTCAATGTTAAGCTTTTCGTTGACTGCAACGATGTTAGCTTTTATTCAATAATCCTCAAACTCTCGGTTCCATCTCATAGGTCTACAGATCTTGTAGTCTTCCTTATCAAAATTTGAATCATTTCCAAAAGCAGGTTGCCTTTAGAGATGTTGATTTGGAACGAATCTATTAGCAAGCTAGCCTCAAACAACTCCTTTGACGCAGTTCCTATCAACTTGGGGGTCTCTATTGACGTTGAGATTAAGCCTCATAAACATATCATAGATCTAACCAATCTGATCATTGGCTTGCTACTTATATTCTTCAATCATCGCCCATAACTCCTCCATTTCCCGACCAACATCAAAGGATTTGTGTTCTCGATTTCATCATTTGTTATTGAGCTAGGCAAATTCTCTTTCTAATACTAACTAACGCAACAGGAAAACATAAAAATAAATTGAGCAAATCGAATTCATTGATTACATCAAACATGGGGATTACTCACCCAAACAAATGAAAATTCTCTAAACTCGAAATTGTATTTTGTTGATGATAATTTAAATAATAAAAGTTTAATACATCATATTTGTAAGGCTAAAGAGTACTAATTCAAATAGAAGACTACTAATTCCTTTACTAATCTGATTAAGAAATCACTAGTTCTTTATTATTGTAGAACAAGAAACTACTAATATTAGTCGGAATAAAATTAAAGTCCTATCCAAGTGGTGCAAGTGTCCACTTCCTACACAAATGTCATGAGTTTGATCCTCTTCCCACTTCGTTGTATGAAAACAATCTTTGGAAACAGATATGTAAGAGCAAGAAACTGGAAAAATATTTTCGTGTTATTATTAATATTAATTGTGACTATAATCCAATAAATCATTATGTTACATGACACCTCACTTGTGTTAAACACGAGTTCATATTTTTTATAATAGTTTTTCTTGACTATTGTTTTTCTTTGATTTAATAAAATGACTTACGAAATTCTCTATATCATTTTTTTTAATGCTATTGTAAAAACTAAATACAAATTATTATAGACAACATGTTAAACATAATACAACATGAGAATAAGTGTGAGAAATGTCTTTATTTGTAAGAGACAAGGAATAAGTGAGAAGTGTACCCAGACATAATAGAAGGAGAGATTAAAACAAAAATGTACGGTAGTGTTTAAAATATGTTCATCAAACATATGAATATTTTAAATAAGGCAAATACACAGACAAGTTAGTTTATATGAGATGAAACAATCCATTTATATCATACACACAAATCGGATTCAAGTTATTACATACACACATAAAATTAGAATTTTATCTTCCCCATCGCTTGTATTGAAAAAAAAAAAAAAAGATGAAGTATCCATATTGATGTTGCACTTTTTGATCAATGGAGGCTTTCGCTCTTCGTCGCTCGTTAAGAACTCGAAAAAAGATATTAGAGGGCCACCGAGTTAGCTCCGGTGGTAACCGCTTCGATGATAAAGTCAGTAAAAATAAAAGAGAAACTGCAATTAAAAAAGATTAATTGACTGTAATTGAAAAGCGCGTCTTAAGGTTTTATTTATAAGTTAAAAATCTCCTAAGTTGATTAGGATTTAGAGTTGCAAAGATAAGGATTTGACGATATCCGAATATGGTAGTTGCCATATTGAACTCTACTCTTTGCAAGAGTAGGGATCAAAAGATATCCGAGAATAGTAGTTTCCATGTAGCATTTTGTTTCCTTATTCTGAGGTCGGTAGGACATGTAAGGCTGTGATCAACTCAGGACTCTTTTAGGTATGTACTCTGAGCTCTTTGCTCTGGAGGAAGAGTTTGCGCCATTCTAATCAAGGAGCGTTTAGATCCCCGTGGCCGTCAGATCTGGAAAACTTTGTGTTATTTCTTGACTTGCACATGAAAGAGCTTACATTCACGTGTCAAGCTTGGGTTAGGCTATCATTTTATAGTACATCAGCTACTCTCCCCCCCCTGAGCCTTGGTTCTGTGGGACCCACACAAAACTGAGGTTAGGGTTTCTGAAGGGTCACGCGTCTTCGCATTAATGCGTCGTTCCGCATTCTAAGAAAGTAGTTGTTAACGAAGTAGTTACGGTGCAATCATTACTTAAGTCATCGATTCGATAATCAAGGCCATCATTATCCAACCGTCGGTTGGGATTGGGGGCCTTTAATGACACCCTTAAATGCCTTATAAATAGTTACAGTCTCCCTCTTAGACTCCTTTACGAATCCTTCACTGTTTTGAAACTTTTAAGAAGAGAGAAGATTTTTTGTGCGATTTTCGATGTGCCTGAGAACTTCTCCGTCTCTTGAACTTTCATCTCCGATCGGCGAATGGTAACCTTCATTTCCCTTTATTTTTCTTTTATGTCGTTCTTATTTTTCCTTCTCTTTTCTGCATTCTTTTTTTCTCCTTGCTGTTTTACAACAATGTCGTCCTTTGACACGCGTTCTAAAGATAGAGTAGGGAATAGGGAGATTGTTGATAGCCAAAGGGCATTTCTAGTTGAGGAAATGAGTGATTCCTCTAGTAGTGATTCAGAGGTGATGCTTCTTGAAGCGCACCTCGAATCTAGGAACAAGAAGGTCGGCACATCGGGTCGATCTTATAAAAGAGACGAAGGCGAAAGTGCCATGACTGAAGGCATGTTAGATGCCTTCAAAACAAACTTTGATTTTCCTAAGAATGTCTACTGTAAGATCGCTAGAAGGATAGACCGTCCATTAGATATGGAAAGGGGAGATCTACGCTTACCTCGAATGGTTTGAGGTCGGTGTGCGTTTCCCTTTTCAACCCTTCATAAATGACTTTTTGAGTTGGTTTAAGATTTGTCTTGCTGATTTGAATATCAACAGTTGGAGGCAACTTATGGCTTTCCTAGTCTTAGGTCACCAGAATAAGGTTAAAGTAGACCAGGACCTTATCCGGAGCAACATGGACATGAAGTTCCTCAGGTCGGAGGGGCTGTATTACATGTCATTTAACAAGAGGTTTAAGCCCATGACCTTGGTACCCACTTCCAACAAGATATGGAAGAAGTGGTATTTATTTGTCAACGGCAGTTGGGAACATGAAGATTTTGAGAACCAGACGAGTCTTTTTCCTCGACATACCGACTTTAAGGATGAGCCCACAAACCTTTGGTTTCCAGTCATGATTCTTCTTTTGGTTATGTCTAACTTTGTGCTATTTTCTTTTTTGTGTTACAGATAAGAAGGCTTGGAAGAGATCAGTTTTTACTCCAGAACTTCAAGAGAAGTACCAGCGACTTATACATCAACTAGACTGCCTTCACGATCGTATATTAACCCTCTAGAAATTCATGGACGCTGGTCTGGTGAAGGACAAGTCAGCCGCATTGAAGAAGTCGGTCTTGTTGAGTTGGACACCAGGGTTTAAGAAGACTAGGAAGGCGTCTAGCCTTGCTGTTCCTCCCCTTCCTCAGAAGAAGAGGAAGATAGAAGTGGGGTCCTCCAGTTCTCCTGAGCATACTGTCTCCGAAGAGCTGGCTACACTATCGCTCACAAAGAGTTACCGCCACCTCTAGCCTAGCCTATGCCCTCGGCCCCCAGCGGTAAGGGGAAGTTGAGCTCGGCCCCCCCAACATCGTCTCGGCAGAGAACGGGGAGAAAACCATCAAGACGGCCTACGATAACTTTTGGATATTTGCCTCGGAGCACTTCGAAGGCTTGAAGCCCCGTAGGATAGCCAGAGACCTTTTGGTCTCCCACATGAGGGTAAAACTCCTTTACTTAGCCTCTTTTCTTTTCTTTTTTTTTTTTATCTTACTTTTGCTCGGACTGATTTAACTCCTATCTTCTGCAGGCTGTTCACGCGATGGCTGTGATCATGGACTTCATAGAGGAGTCCGAGCGGGGGGATAAGCTCCAAGCTGAGCTAGATGAGGCCCATCTTTAGCTCGGGATGGCTCATTTTTGCGTCACTCTACTTCGAGGATAAATATAAAGAATCTTTGAATAATGTGGCTATCCTAGAGTTATAGAAGAACACCTTAGTTTTTGAGCCAGAGGTTTTGAAAAAAGAGAAAGAAGAGGTGGAAGCTACAGCGGCACTGAAGCTAGCCTCTAGCGTCCAAGCAGCTAGGGAGGAGACTGAGAAAGAGCTCAGAGAATAAGTGAACTAGCTAGGCAACGAGTTTGTGGATCACGGGTATGAGCTGTTTTGGAAGAAGATCTAGAAGCTCTACCCTGATCTCGACATTTCGGAGTAGACGAGGTTCTGGTGGATGACCTAAAGCTGAGTCCCTCTGAAGCTACCCTAGCGGAGCCTACCGAAGTTGAAGGAGGAGCGGGGTGTTTTTTTTTTCTTATTTTGTATTATTTTTGAAAAGTCGTACTCTTCCACCCTCTGGGTTTATTAATGAAAGATGTTTTATTTATCTCAGTTTCTTGTGGTTAAATTCAAGAACAAAGAGCATTATTTAGACTTGAGACGCTTATAATTAGATCAAGACGTAATCTTCAGAATTAAAGCACTTGTAATTTAAGTCAAGGCATAATCTTCAGACTTGAAACACTTGCAATTAAATCAAGATAAAATTTTCAAACCTGAAACACTTGTAAATAAATCAAGATAAAATCTTTAGACCTAAAACACTTGAAAATTAAATCAAGGTAAAATTTTCAGACCTAAAACACTTGTAATTAAATCAACGTGGAATCTTCAAACCTAAAACACTTGTAATTAAATCAAGATAAAATCTTCAGACCTGAAACATTTGCAATTAAGTCAAGACATAATCTTCAAACTTGAAACATCTGTAATTAAATCAAAATGGAATCTTCAGACCCGAAACACTTGTAGTGGCTGAAGAAATGGACCAGACTTGAGGGTCTGTGCATTCAGATGGACCAAACCTAGAGGTCTGTGCATTAAAATGGACCAGACCTAAGGGTCTGTGCATTAAGATGGACCAGACTTGGGAGTCTGTGCATTAAGATGGACCAGACCTATAGCATTTGTAATAGATATAAGGCTTTTAGGGATCTGTACATTAAAATGGACCAGACCTGTAGCACTTGCAATGGTTGCAAGGCTTTTAGGGGTCTGTACATTGAAATGAGAACACTTAGAAATAAAATAGAAAATTTTTTATTAATAGTATTTTCGTAAGTGTTCAACGTTCTAAGACTTGGGTACAGGCTTCCCAGTTACATCATCCAACCAGTAAGTCGTGGGCTTGACGATCCTGGTTACCCTGTAGGGTCCTTCCCAATTAGAGGAGAGCTTCCCCATGGTGGGATCTTTGGTGTTCGGAATACCCTTCTCAAGACGAGGTTCCCGAGCTGGAAGTTGGCAGCTTTTAACCTTGACTAAAGCTCTTGGCCATTCTCTGTTGGTATGTTTCAGTCCTGATCCTCGCTTGCTCATGTCTTTCCTCAAGCAGATCTAGATTTTCTGTAAGTTAATGGTCATTGGTTTCCTGGTCAAAGGCATCCGTCCTCAGGGTCGGCGTGCTGATTTCGACAGGAATGACAGCCTCAGTACCGTATGCAAGTGAGAACTGTGTCTCTACGGTTGGTGTTCTTTTACTGGTACGGTAGGCTTAGAGCACTTTAGGAAGTTATTCGGCCCATCTTCCCTTGGCTTTTTCCAACCTTTTCTTAATGGCATCAAGAATTGTGCAGTTGGTGACCTTGGCTTGCCCATTAGCTTAGGGATGCCTTGGTAAGAAAAAGTGGTGACTGATGTGCAGGTCTTCATAGAACTTTCCGAACACCTTTTCAGCAAACTACGTACCATTGTCAGAGATAATGACGCAAGGTATGCCGAACTTGCAAACTATGTTATTACATGTGAAGTTTTTTACCTCGGCTTTTATAATGTGAGTCAGAGGCTCAACTTCTACCCATTTAGAGAAGTAGTCAATGGCAACCAATAGGTATCTTCTATTTTGTAGGGCTTTTGGCAATAGTCCTACAATGTCCATCCCCCATTGAGCGAAGGGCCAAGGACTGGAAATAGGAATGAGCTCATGATGGGGTTGGTGCTAGTATGAGGCAAATCGTTGGCACTTGTCGCACCTCTGGACATATTCCTTGGCCTGTTTTAACATACTTGGCCAATAATAACCCTGAGTCAAAGCTCGGTGGGCTATGGTCCTGCCACCGTTATGGTTTTGACAGATTCCTTCATGTATCTCGGCTAGGACATATTGGAATTCCTCTGAAGATAAGCACCTTAGGAGAGGTTGAGTATAGAATCTTCAATAGAGCTTTCCGATTAGGATTAGATACTGAACTGCACTGATCCGAATTCTTAGGCCTGGTTTTTATCCCCTAGAAGCAGTCCTTCTTTAATGTACTGGATGATGAAAGTCATCTAGTTCTGGGTTTGTTTTGAGATTTGGGAAGACTGTACTTCCTCGATGCTGGGTTTCAGTTGGTAAGAAACCCTCACCATGGAATCCCTTTCTGACTTGAGATAGGAGGCCATGTTCGCTAAAACGTCAACCTTGGAATTCTAGCTTTTTTCACTTTTCTAGATTGTAAATTTATAGAAAGAAGTTCTCAACAAGTCCACCAATTCTAAATATCAGACCATTCTGTCATCCTTAATGGAAAACTCCTCCAAAACTTGGCTTACTATAAGTTGGGAGTCAAAAAATGCTTCAAGGTTCCGAGCTTCGCATTCTAAGGCCAGCTTTATCCCGAGGACGAGTGCTTCGTACTCGGCTTCGTTCTTGGAAACTCTAAACCCCAAGTTAACTACCTTTTTAGTTATGATTCCATGAGGGGACTGGAGCACGATGCCCACTCCTGAGCCTCTGTCAGTGGATGACCCGTCAGTATAGAGTTGCCATACCGTGGTGTCTATGTTGGCTTGAGTTTTAGCATGTAACGCTAGAGTGAGTTCTGCAACAAAGTCTACTAGTGCTTACCCTTTGATGGAGGTTCGTGGAACGTAAGATATATCAAATTTCCCTAACTACACAGACTACTTGACCAGTCGTCTTGAGACTTCAGGCTTGTGCATAATTGATTTCAGAGGGTAGGACGTAGGGACATTAATGGGATGTGCTTGAAAATAGGACCTGAGCTTTCAAGCGGATATCGCCAGGGGGAAAGCCAGTTTCTCAACTCTATAATATCTCTTCTCGATATCCAGAAGTGCTTTACTAACATAAAAAATTGGCCTCTGAATCCCTTTGTCTTCTTTAACCAGTGTCGAGCTAACGGCATTTTCTGATACTGCAAGGTACAACAATAGCTTTTCCCCTTGTACTGGTTTTGAAAGTAGCTTGAGGGAGGCCATATATTACTTTAATTCTTATAAGGCTTTTTCACATTCAGGTGTCCATTTAAGGGCCTTACTCCCCCTTAGGGCTCTAAAGAACAGAAGGCACTGATCTATAGATTTACAAATGAATCAGTTCAGTGTTGCTATCTTTTTGTTTAGGCCTTGGATGTCTTTCTTGGTCTTTGGTGACTCTAGTTCGATTAGCGTTTTTATCTGCAAGAAGTCTACCTCAATCCCCCTTTGAGACACCAAAAAACCCAAGAATTTTCCCTTGGTGATCCTGAAGGTACACTTTGAAGGGTTCAGTTTCATCTTGTGCTGCTTCAGGATGTTGAACGTTTGGCTTAGGTGCTGGATATGGTCATTTTTTCGTATGCTCTTGACTACTATGTTATCAATGTAATCCTTCATTATGTTGCCAATGAAGGAGCCAAACATTCTGTTTACCAGCCGTTGGTATGTGGCTCCAGCTTTCTTCAGTCCGAAAGGCATCACTCTATAGCAGTAGAGACCTCATTCGGATATGAAGGTTGTCTTTTCTTGGCCGGGGGGGGACATCTGAATATGATTGTACCCAGAGTATGCATCCATGAAGTTCATAAGCTCATGCCCTACAGTTGCGTCAACTAGCTGATCAATCCTTGGGAGAGAGAAGTTGTCCTTAGGACAAGCTTTGTTGAGGTTTGTATAGTCAATGCAAACCCTCTATTTTCCATTATTCTTCTTAGCCAGGACTGTATTAGCAAGCCATTCTGGGTAGAATACCACCTTTATCATTCTAGCGTCTAGTAGCCTCTGGACCTCTTCGTTGATGATCTTGTGATGTTTAGGGGCGAAGGTCCTCCTCTTCTGTCTCATTGGAGGATAGTCTGGGTCAGTCATTAGCTTATGGGAGATGAAGTTTGGATCTATCCCTTCCATATCCTTGGTCTCCCAAGCGAATACCAACAAGTTATTTTTTAGGAATTCAACAATGTTTTACTGCTCAGAAGGGGACAGATCTGAGTCGATCCGTAAATATCTCTCTCCCCTTTCAAAGCTCACTAGTACCTTAATAGGTTCCTGCATTGGTTTGGCCATGCTGTCTCTTTCCATAGGACTTAATGGCTCTTCGATTTTAGAGAGGCATTCCTCCGTCTCATGAAGTTTGGAAGGTGTAGGACTTCCTTCTTCACATGGAAGCTATGATTGCTAGTTGGGGGCTTTTTCCTTCACCGCGAGAATGTGACATTCTCGGGCAGTTGGCTGGCAGCCCCTGATGGAATGGACCTTGTTATTCTATACGTATTTCAGGCATTGATGGAGGGTCGAGGTGACCGCTCCTATCTGATGAAGCCATGGTCTTCCGATGATAATGTTGTAGGAAGACTTGGAGTGTAATACCCCGACCCGAGTC
Source organism: Nyssa sinensis (assembly GCA_008638375.1). NCBI lineage: Eukaryota > Viridiplantae > Streptophyta > Magnoliopsida > Cornales > Nyssaceae > Nyssa > Nyssa sinensis. The sequence continues at coordinate 116,227 of VIRR01000447.1, forward strand.
AGGTGGGACTGACCCGAATTAGCCGGTACCCGACCTAGTAAACCTGGGCTCTGGCATATAAACCTGTAATTAAAATAAACAAATAGTGTATTTTGACTATTTTGGACGTTCTGAACCCAATGGTAGGGTCCGTTTCATAAGATGGGACTCCGAAAAAATAAGACACGTTAGAGTGTAAATTACCAAATTGCCCTTAGTGCTCTTGAAACCAAATGGAAGTCAGAGGGAGTCCAAATTGACTTTCTTCGACGTCCGGACTCAATGGTGAGGTCCGTATTATGAAATAAGGTACAGAAAAATATGACACGTAAACATGTAAGGTAATAGAATCAAATTTTAAAACTTAAAGAAGCTACTCAGAAAATGTCACTAAAATAGAAAAGAGATATTATGGAATATAACTAGACTTTGAAATGTGATTTTAGGGAACTTCAAAGGAAGGATTTTTGGAGTTAAGCTGTTGGAACACAGGTGAGTATTTCATACCATATTGAGGTAGACATTTTCAGTATAGATATAAATATTAAACTCTTTTATGATATATCGACATATGAAATTGTTCTCCTTTATAACATTTGTTTAACAATTAACAGTTATACTGTATATGTTTTGAATGACATATTGACAACTATATTGTCTTCTTTGACTTAAGAAAATGTGTTCGTAAGATACTCAAACGTTATATAATCTTCTTACAAATGTTGAACTGTTTTAACTAAACATCAAATAAAAAACTTTGATTTGAGTAATTGAACTGCTATTGATGATTTTTGATTTTGGATATGATTTGGATATGATTTTGATGCTTTGAATAGAACACTCTTCTATGATTGGTCACTATCGAACAGGTTGTGATTCATCAAACCCATCCCACAGGGTATATTGTGGTAAGCCGGTGTTGATACGGCATATCAAACTAGCTAGCCCATCGATCTCAGTTAGCGAGGTTCTAATTTGCTGGCCATAGAAGTGGAATATATCATTTTGAATATGAATATTGAAAATCGAACCATGAATCTAAATTATCGAACTATGATTTATCGAACTATGAATTTGGGTTATTGAACCATGATTTTGAATTATTGAACTATGATTTATCGAACCATGATTTTGAATTATTGAACTATGAATTTGGGAATTGAACCATGATATTGAACTGTGATTTTGATTTATTGAACTATGTTATTGATTATCGACTTATGATTATCGTTAAATTGAGATTTATTGGAAGCGAATTTGATACCGTTATCTTGTATTATAAATTAAGATAACATATGATATCTGATCATTGACATTTTCATATTGAATCATATAATAGTTTTGAAACCCTTGGTATATTATGGAATGCTCACGAGCTGGGATACTCACGAGTTGTTGAGCTCATAGGATATTTTTATCCTATTTCAGGTGATGATATCGGAAAAGAAATAGCAGGTTCAGTCAGACTAGTTGGAAGCTTGTAAAGCTATGAACCCTTTTTGTAATAGGATTTTGCTAGTCATGATGTAGTTGCTTTTGGAAATTGTGGACTGTATATCGAATATGACAGCAGCAAGCTTTGGAAAAATTACATCATGTACTTTTGTAAATACTATGGAATGTATAAATAGATGACTAATGTTGACTTGTGTCTTGATTGACGCTTCCGCAATTGACAAAGAAATTTTATTCCGCTGCCTATGATCAATGAAAAATAGAGGAACGTATTGTGAACAGTGAAAAAGGCCTCGGTGGCCGATCACGAGCCCTCAATCCGCGTGGGCCGAATTTGGGGTCGTGACATGGAGTCTAGGACCATGTATTCTGAGATCAACGTCTTCTGGCCATCCTCCTCTCCTGCTGTGATATCTTGCCCAGCGGGGTGCTAAGGTTCCCATCAAATCCTGCCATGATAGCAGTAGTGGCCTTGATGTCGCTGGGGGGTTGAGCTTCATATGTTTGAAGGGCTCATAGAATAGCATATTAGTGGAGCTTCCCGTGTCTACCGGAACCCTCATAAGCTCAAAATTTGTAATCTTGAGTGAGATGACAAGGGCGTCGCTGTGAGGATAGTGTACCTCAGCAAGATCCAGCTTTGAGAACTAGATTTACGGTGCGGGCCTCAGCTTTTTCTCAATGGCAGAGATCTAAAAGACGTAGGGTTCTGCCCTAGCCTCTTGAACATACCGCTTCCTTGCTTTATTGGATATTTCGGTCATCGAGTTGTCAGCATAGAGGACAACAATGACCTAATTATTCTAGTGCGGCTGTTCATTCCAAGCCTCACTCTATTTAGGCCTCTACTCTTGTCTCCTTGGTTGTGGCCTGTCATTACGGAGGTTTTGTCTCTCGTCCTGTAGGATGAATTCTCACAGTCGCCCTTTTCTGATGAGCTGTTCAATCTCTTGTTTGAGGGCTCTGCATTCATCAGTAGTATGCCTATAGTCTTTGTGAAAGTCACAGTATTTGCTTTGATCCCTAGAGTCGAGACTGCTCTTCAATGGTTCTGGTCACCTTAAGTCCTCATACGTCTGTACCAATTGAAGTATGTGAGTGAGGGAGGCATTCAGAGGTGTGAACGTTCCTACCTTCCAGAGTTAGAATTGCTTTGGGTTTTGGGTGTCGTCCTCTTATTGGGTCTTCTAACCCTCTTTTTAGTTGTACTAGCGTCCCTTTTCTAAGCATGGTCATCCTTCTGAGCTTACTCTTTTGCCTTTCAGAAGGACATTTTCGTATCCTCCAAGTTTATGTACTTTCGCACTCGCTCCATAAGTGTTGCTATGTCAATAGGGGGATTCTTTGTCAAAAAGTCCTGAAAGCATCCAAGCCCTAAGCCAAAGGTGAGAGTTGCTACCAAGAAGCTCGGACTGCAGTTTGTTTTCTCTGTGAGCTCGGTATTAAAGCTAGCAATGTACTCCCGAAGCGACTCCCCCTTGGCCTACTTTATGGTTAGCAAGAACTCTGGACCCTTTCTCAACTTCCTGCTAGTCAGGAATCTATCAAGAAACTACCTGCTGAGCTCGTAGAAGTTGATGATTGACTTTTAAGAAAGGCTATAGAACAACTTCAGAGTGGTACCCTTGAGGCTCGTTACAAAGGTTCAGCACATAAAGGCATCTGTAGCCCCATGTAAAGCCATTGTATGCTGATATTGAGATAGGTGGTCCCTGGGGTCCTCAGACCAGTCATACAGGGTGAACTTCAGGATGACAAATTTGTTTGGTCATTTTTCCGCCATTATGGCAAGGGTGAACAGCGTGGCAAACCTCCCGAGCACCTTTCCCAGTTCATCCTACTCTTGAAGGATGTGGGTTCTTCTAGTAAAGATGGTTTGCTCCATGGAGTCCGCTATCTCCTCCATCCTTTGAAGAACTCTGGGCATAACTGGTTGTGGATTTTGGCCCCGTTGTTGGCCTTGTCCTATAGCCTTGGTCCCAATATGTAGAGGATGATATTGCCCAGTTGCGGCAGGGGGACGTTGCCCTTCTTGGACTGGGGGATTGGTACTTGGTGGACGATGAAACTCAGGTGGCGCTGGATTGGCTCCCGAGGCTACCGGAGTTGAGATCCTTGTCTTGCTTTGATAATGGACAGAAGGATAAAAAACAAGCATCTCTCTCCCCGTTGCGGTTGATGGTTGGGGATCACCCCTAAGTGAGTGGTACCATGGGAGTGTACCGACTACACATTGGGGGTTTCCTCATTAGGAAGTCCTCCGCCCATGGTGGTGGTAAGAGGTTGAGCCCCTTCATTAGCTGCATTGGTAGAAGGATGAATGGGATTGTTCTGCTGGTTCTGGGCTAAGGAGGCCAGGGTTTGGGACATGGCGATGAGCTGCTCTTGCATCTGATCGGACTATCGTTGGATCTGATCAAGTGTTTGATGTTAATGATCGAACATTTGTGCCTTCCTCTTCCAGTAGAGGGCTGATTTTGGGGGTTTTGAGAACTTTTCCTTGGACTAAGATTGGGAGCTATCATTTCTTTAGAAGAAGAAGACAAAGAAGTTGTTGTTGTCGAAGAATAAAAAATTAGTAAGAAACGACTTTCGTTTCCCACAAACGGCACTAAACTGATGTTGCACTTTTTGATCAGTGGAGGCTTCCACTCTTCGTCGCTTGTCAAGAACTCAAAAAGAGAGATCAGAGAACCATCGGGTTAGCTCCGGTGGTAACCCCTTTGATGATAAAATTAGTAAAAATAAAAGAGAGACTGCAATTGAAAAATATTAATTGACTGTAATTGAAAAGTGCACCTTAAGATTTTATTTATAGGCTGCGAATCTCCTAAGTTGATTAGAATTTGGAGTCGCAAAGATAGGGATTTAACAATATCCGAAAATGATAGTTGCCATATTGAACTCTACTCTCCGCAAGAGTAGGGATTGGAAGATATCCGAGAATAGCAGTTTCCATGTAGCATTTTGTTTCCTTATTTTGAGGTCTGTAGGACATGTAAAGTGGTGATCAGCTCGGAACCCCTTTAGGTGTGTACTCTAAGCTCTCTACTCTGGAGGAAGAGTTTGCGTCATTCTGATCAAAGAGCATCTGGATCCCCATGGCCATTAGATCTGGATAATTTCGTGTCATTTCCTAACCTGCACATGAAAGAGTTTACATACACGTGTCAATCTTGGGTTAGCTGTCATTTTATGGTACATCACATATATTGACTATACTTAGAAAAATTGGACACTCTAATTAGGACAATATTTATACTCAACTCAATTAGAGACTTATTTAAAATCGACTCATGAGATAAATAAATTAAACTTTAAAATATTTTAAAACTTATTAATCTGCTAACCTCAACTCTATATGAATAAGTTTTACAAACCAAGACTAAAATAGCTATATTTGAACAAGTGATTTATAAGCTATATGAAGAAAAAAAATGTTAATTAGAGTACCACTTGCAAAAACATGCATACATCATTTATGCGTATCCAGATCTTAGGGCCCTCAACTCAATACCATAAGCATCAAAGAGTCTCATTCAAGCCAAACCTAATATTGTACAAGACAAGATGTATAATAACACAAGAAATAGAAATTTGAAAAGGTATGAAAAGCTATTTATATTATTAAAATACACCACCAACAACCCACCCATGTCATCATCAATTACCATTTGAGCTTCCACCAACATTTAACATTATACAACTTGAAGGTGAAAAGGACTACTTGCAGCTTCTTCTTGCACACTTTACAGTCCACACATTCATCAACTATTAATCAAAATGGCGTGTTTGCTAAAGTAATTCTAAAAAGATGACCATTTGATAATAATTAATGATAATAACCATCTTGTTAGCTAGTGTTTGAAGTTTCATTAATGAACTTGCTTGTGATGTTGTCCTGTTGGTGCGGCCAAAACTAACTTCTGATCTCATGGGAGATTTTAGAAACCAACAAAAGGATGGAGATTCCAATATTTATTCATTTATTTATTTTGTAGAATTCGCATTGAATTTGATGATAAGGTCTTCTTTATTCAGGGTATTGTCTTGAGTTTGAGTTGTAAAAATTATAACTTTCACAAAATGTGTATTAGGTTATTGTTATAGATCCGATCTCCAATCTCAAAAACTAACATGTTAAGTGAAGTTATCGCACCAGCTTTATAAGTCCCAAAACATCTTAGAGCCTATTCGATGTGAGACTCTGTGACAGTTATCTATATGTCACTCTCTAAAACTTGTTGGTTCGAGAACTTTGTGCATGTAGGTACACAATTGGAAAATAATAAGATTATTTGTCTCTGGAGTACAAGTAGAAGGAAAGAAACCAGCAAAAAAATTGATTTAAAATTGATTTATTTATTATATATTTTATGAGGGCGTCTCAATTCATTTATGGGTTGATGTTAATATCTACGGGTGTATGATATAATACACAAATAATTTTTGGAATAAGAGTGATGGTAAGATTATCGGTGAAAATATGCGTGCTAAATCTATTACATGTGTGGGCTCTAAAATGACAATGCCATGTGCTTTGGTTGCCTAACTTGGGCTTCAAGAAAAAGGAGACCTAGCTAAGTTGGCTGAAAAAAGAAAGAAAGAGAGAAAGAAAACAGATGGGAAACATGAGCCTAAAATGATGAGGTAGCAAGATGGCTATTTATTTATATTTTTTATAATCAAGCTAATTGTTGGGTCATGGGTAATATAATATCAATAATCTTTGTTGACTTGTTTTGACAGGGACTTGAATCCAATTCTTCCCTCCATAAACAAGAAATGCCAATAGTCACTGCATGTTTTGACAACTAAGTTATTTAATTAAAATGTCCATTTAATGACCCTATATGTTTTTTTTTTCTTTCAATAATTTGGGATTCTACTTTTTAGGTCAACTAATTTAGAGAATCAATTCTACCGTGAGAACAGCGTCTCATATGAACTTGTCCTAAGAAAAAGAGGTACCCAAGTTTGACTTGTCTCTCGGCTACAAGGCGCATAATGATGGGAGAGTTTTTTTTTTTTTGGTAAAAATATTTGGGTTGTCTGGCTTTGGTGGAGATTTGTTTCGTTTCTTTGGTATTTTGATGAAGTGATCCCGAATATTGACGTTGTGGAAGGAGATTTAGTTTTCAATTTTGGTTTTGCAGGAGGTTTCGTTTTTTGTTAGCAATTCTGGAGTTGTGGATCCTTCTTTCCTTTATTTTTCCTTTCATTTGGACTTAGTGCTAACATATGATCGATTCTTATTTGGTGTCAACTTAGTTGGGATGAGACTTGGTAGTGATGATACTTTTTGCACCTTGTTTTGCTATTATTAATGTTTTTGAGTTATATATCTTGTATCCTTTGTTTTTTCATCAATAAAATCTGTTTTTGCAAATAAAAAAAAACACAGGCATCTACTGTGTTTTAACTTGACAGACAAATTCCTTAGTTATTGTCTCCCGCCTATTCAACTACCTCCTTGAAGTTAACGACCGTATATGTTTGACTATATACATGCAGAACTATTCATAATACTAAAATTTTAGACTGTACAAAATAATTATCAATGGCCCCAAATCCTTGAAGATGCAAGTGAATTTCTCCATTCTCATCTAATTTTCAATAGAACCAAAGTCCAAGTTTGAAAAGAGTGATATTGAAAAACATTTGAGAGGAAATGAGTCTCATTGACATTAAAAGTAAAAAATGCTTATATTTCTCAAAAATATAGATAAAATTGTCAAATATTCACTTCTCACTGTGTGTCAAAACCTTGTACAAATTAAACCCAAGTACCCAAAACCATGGGTCAATCCAAAAATGAAAAAATCAAACTTGTTAGCTAGCCTAATTGAGCTGTTTGAGCTCCCAAGAACGCCAATTCATTTTGCATTAAAATAAATGGACGACAATGGAATGCTTTTCTCCGCAAAGAAGATAAGGTTAAAGTAGGATCAGCACCTTTTAATCATGTTCTTTTGTTTTCATGCGTTAGAAAATTAATTGACTGTGCCTTTTTTACTTAAAAGAAAGAGAAAGCAGTCAATATTATTCCTTTTTTCCCTTGCAGTGGATGATATTAATAGAACAAAACTATCATCAAAGTATGGTAAAGTAACATCGACAAGTACAATTTCAAATTTTCTTTTCATAAGATAATTAGAGACAATATGAGGGTTCAATCTTGGGGATGCCGATCCCAAGAAAAAATTACATATATGGCTTTAGGTCCCTATACATATATATATATATATATATATATACTGGCCAGTAACATCAATATATATATATATATATGAATAAATTATATTAACTTTTATGAGATTTTTTGACAAATTATAAATATCTTTATTTTTATTTAATTTTTTTAAATAATAAAAGTGTCTCTTTTATTTATTTTTATTTTTTTGTATGTTCTTAGTTTTGACAAATTTTTTCAAACTTTTTTTTAAAGAATTTTTTTGATTCTATATAAAAAAAAAATTTAAGGTAAATAACTTGTATTTTTTACTTTTGATTAAGAAAGTTTTAATTAATATTTAGTTAAAAATAAAAATAAAATAGTCTAAATTGAAAAAAAAAATGTAAAATAAAAAAATAAAAATGACACTTATGTCATTTTAAGAAAAAAAAAATTACACTGACGAGAGGTATTTGTAATTTATCATTAAAAATAAGAGAGGAGGGATACTGAGTTATAAAAAAAATAGAAAAGGACTGTATTATTTCAGTAACTTCAGAGAAGATATTTATAATTGTCAAAAATCTTAAAAAAAAATGCCAATGTAATTTAAATTCATTTGATAAAAGTTTGCAATTTTTTTTTGACAATTTGTGAGATTTAGTGAAAATTCTTAAAATCCCAATTAAATTCTAAATTTGCAACTCTAACGTTTTATTTCAATTAAGAAGAAACTTTGAAAAGAAAAAACATAAACTGAGGGTAAAAACCAAATAAAAGAAGTATATCAACGAAACTCTCCTTTTCTCAAGAAATAGGTGAGGGCAGAATTAAGAAAATTATTTGAGTGGGGTTAGAAATGTTTTGAAAAAAAATTTAGTAGAAATTTTGAAAATTAGGCCAATATATGGGTGTATTATGCAGGTTGGGGTCACCCGGGCATGTGTCCTCATTGAGTTTTTTAAAAAAATTAGGTTTAATTTCATATTTTTAAATTTATCAAAAATATTTTAAATTTATCCTCACTCAATAAATTTTTTCAAGTTTGTTCTTACTCTATTTGTTTTGAATTTTTTTTTTAATTAATCATATTGTTGATACACACTAGAAAAAAAAAAAAAAAACAAAGTATTAAATTATTAAATAATTATGACATTTTTATTAGTTTAAGTTTTCTAAAAGTGAGGATTTTAAAATAAAATGATATAAAATAAACAGTTCTTAAGCTCAAATCACATTGTTATCTTATAATTAATTGATGTACATATTAATCCACTAATTGTAGACAATCTAGCCGCATGGGAAGAGACTTATTAAAAGATTAAATAATTTAAATACGTATTCTTTATTAACTTAAGTTTGCGTATGGTTTGTTAATTTAATATGTATAAAAAGTAAGAGTCATTGTTTTATTTTTGATATAGTACTTCAATTAATTGTTTACTCTTGATATACTATCATTACACACACAAATTATATCATAATTTAAGATTTCAATATTAATTTTTGGCATTTTTTTAATTTTATTTATTCAATATATTTAAGATTAGACATTAGGAAATGAAATAATGATTTTTTTTCTTCAAAGTACAATTCAAGGGTTTATTCAAAAAAAAAAATTAGTGGTTTAAATTCTTATAATTTGGCATTCGAAAGTGAAAGAAGAAAATATCTATACTACTAAACATTTGACTATATATTTCTTTCTTTTTCATTTTAGATTCTCAATTGAAGGACACATCATCACCAAAGGGTTCTTAATGTTGCTTTTCTTTCAATATTTTTTGACATATATATATATATATATATAGAGAGAGAGAGAGAGAGAGAGAGAGAGAGAGAATGTCTTAAGAATTCTAGGAATTGACTGAAAAATAAAATAAAAGTATCTTCAAAAGTTCTTTGTAAATATTTACATATCAGTTAAACAATTACAACTAGTTTATACTCCATTACTAATTCAAATATAAAACTTTCAAGTTATTAAATGGCTACTCTACAAGGTATTACAAAATTTAAAATAAAAGGATGAGAGAAAAAAATTATCAAAATTAATAGAGAGATATGTGTTTACTGAAAAAGAGAACATTTATCGGAAACAATTAAACTAAGATTTTTGTATTAGAATTATGAATTGGGATTAATATTTTTTATAGTAGTAATGTCAAAATCATGTACAAATATTTTTCTAGTAAATAATAATAAAAAAGAAAAAATACTAAAAAATTCTTAAAATAAATTTTTCAATCTAAAAAATTCATGATACATATTTTTTTTATCTAAAAAGTCCAAAAAAGAAACTTTTAATAAAAAAAAGTCCAATTGTTAACTTCCATTTTAACACCGTTAAAAAATATTATTAATTATACTAATTATTTTAAGGACTTTTTTGTATTTTCTCTAGTAAAATATTTATAAAATTCACCCAAGTTAGGAGAATTTCATGGATAACATGTACGAAGATTATAAATTTTCTAATTATAGAAGAAAAAAATATAATTGTTAGATTCAATTTATTCTTACTTTTTATTAATATTATGATTAAATATTTTATATTTACCAAAAAAATTATTTAAATTTTTGTCCGTCGTAATTATTCGAAATACATTTAGTAAGACTTTATTTTATAGATTTTTAAAATTAAAATCTAATTTTTTTTAGTGAGTGTTAGATTGCCACTACTAACATAAAATCCTGACCCCGCTAAAAGACTAAAGAGCACAAGGTATATAAGATCTTTGTAGCTCCATCAGCCATAGAAAGCAACACAATAAAGTTGAAAATTAAAGGGCCTACATTTTTAGGACAATTTGGTTAAAGAGGGAGAGCAATAGTAAAGTTCATGTCAAAAGGTTGTGGGAAAGAGATTGATTCTTCCACCCCACCTACCTTTAGAAGAAGTTAAACAAAGGGAAATGAAATGAAACGAAATGAAATGAAATTAACATGTAAGTAGTGAAGCTGATTTTTGTAACATGGAGAATTTAAAAGGCTAAAAGGCAGCACAAAGGAAGTGGAAACTGTTGACTTGTTTGTCTACTTTACTCATTGCCGAAAAGATCAAAATAATCCTTTTTTAAAATGATTTTTGAAAAATCTCCAAATTTTCCCAAGTGCATGTGATTGATATGGCATACCAAATCTTCTTATATGCTTCTTTTTATTTTATGATTAAAATATAAAATCCAATGCTAATGCTTTGACCATATGGTTTTCCAAACTACTGAGAAGCTTCTGTGGATGGTTTTGGATAAGTATGTTGGATTGTCCCACATCGCCCGTCTCTAACTCTTCTGGTCTATATATAAGGTCCTCTCTCCCTCTCCTTAAAACCTGGGTTTTAAGGATCGAGCTAATTTAGAGAGTCGTGTTGGATTGTCCCACATCGCCCGTCTCTAACTCTTTTGGTCTATATATAAGGGCCCTCTCTTCCTCTCCTTAACACTTGGGTTTTAAGGATCGAGCTAATTTAGAGTTGGACCTCCAATTTTTAATAAAGTATATTGATTCTTGAATTTTAAGTTTATGTCAAAATAATTAATGCAACTAATAGCATTTTTATTGGTTATTTAAATTTATACTCAAATTTAAATTTGAATAAAAATGACCAAAAATAGTCTTATAATGATTTACTCAAATCTATTTATTTTTATTCGAACCGAATCCCAAATTTAAATAACCATTGGAGACAGTCTAAAAGGTCCCGAACTGATAATATGCCTCCATAAAAGTGCCTAATGCCATGCATGTTTGTGTTGAAGAGAACCAAAACTCAAGATATGGAGATATGATGGGTCCATATCTCCCATCTATATAAGGATTTCCCATTTGCAAACCTACCTAAAATCCAATCTTTCTGATGCTTGTTCCTTTTAGGCACCAAAGATATTTTAAAATTAACTAAAGTAAGTGCATTTAGAAATCAAGCCTTTAAAATGAAGCTCTTTTTGTCAAAGTTGTAGCATAGTAGTGTTGACATGACACCCAAAGACTATAGTGGAGTCAAGGGTTCAATTCTTATTGCAACTGTAAAATAAAAATAAAATTCCAACCCCAAATTAAAGAAAAGAATTAAACACATTTAAATACAAAAACCATTTGGTAGTGTCAGTTTCACAATTAGTAGAAGAGCTCACAACCTTGTTCTTCAACTACTTGAATGGTTCTTGCATAGGGTTCAAATTAAGCTTAGGATATCACATGTTTTGTTGTGGTTGAGCCATGCAAGTGGATGCAAAAGTTTCTTTTCCGAAGTTTGTTCCAGACTATAGCTGGATAACAGAAAACTTGTGAACAAAAGTGCTCAAAACATGCATCATACAACCATTTCTTGCCAATACAGTGCCATATATATATATATATATATATATATGTTCTCTCTATATGTTCAACTGTCTCGGATTGTTAGGGTAATCCACAAACATGGCTTCTCAGATTGAGGTCCACAGTCCACTTTTAACTTTACAATATTTGAGTCCATACTACAAATTTTTTTTTGGGGGGGGGAGTGGTTGGGACATTATATATATACTAGAGATTGATATAGATTTTTTTAAACAAATGATAATTATGTTTACAGAGTACAGCATTTAAAAACAAACTTGGGATATAGTTTACTGTCGAAGATATGAATCCCTGAATAACAATTCCATGCATCAAGGATAGGAAGGAGCACGGGCTAGCCTATGAGTTAGGTTAGAATAAAAAAGTACTAAGTGTTCGTTTGAATGTTTGAATGACAGTAAAAAAAATATAATTTGAGTTAACTAACCTATTTGAATTAAGCAACTATAAAAAGGTGTAATTTGAATTAAATTATTGAGTGTTTAAATAAAAATATTTAATAAATATTTAAAAGATATTGTAATATTTAGACGAGTTAATAAATGCGGAATGAATATGAATTATTTTTCTTATTCTTGTATATTAAATCATATTTAGTAATATATTATATTTTTACAATTATATTATTTTTTAAATAACAAATATAAATAAAATAAAATAAGTGATTATTTATTTTAATATTAAATATATTACCAATGTTATATATAAATATAATATTCAATTATATTTGAAGTATAATATTATTTATCTTATTAGTAAATATAATATTATATATTACCATTATTATGTACCATTCTCTAGATTCCTGTAGTGGCCTACTGGACCTACCAAGCAATTCATTCAGCAGAGAAAAGTGATGGCATCTATGTAATAACCGCAGAAACCAAGGGTCATCACATAAGTGTTATGAAATAGACTAGGCGTGTTTTTGGTGAAGTGTCGATGAGCTACTTATCCCAACAACGCGTTTTGGGTTTCAGCAATCCAATTAAGTGCGGTCTAGTGAACCAAACAACCTAATTTTCTATCAAGTGCGATTTAGGCTTGAAAATGTCTAAACACGCGACTCAAACTCCCATTTAAATATAGTCTAAAAAATGGAATAGATGAAAATCAATAGTGTTAGCTAATCAAGTACAAAAACAAATATTTAACAAGAATGGTAGAAGAATACAGAAGTGTGAAGACTAATAGCAAAGTACAAAAATAGATTTTAGAGAAAGTATGATATGTTGAGGAAATTTACGATCACTTGAAATCATAGGTATTGTGGTGAAAAATTGGTCTATGGGGGAGATTACTTCTGAGACACATTATCTGCGGATCTCGAATTGCGACCCCAATTTGACTCTTTTGCCGAATCGAATCTCATTTGAAACTTGCTACACAATCAGTGCTACTAATATGCAACAACTATTATATCATAACATAACAACGAAAGACTTTAAATAAAAGTTACATGTATATATATATATATATATATATCTGTTCTCTAAATACAGATTTTAAAAAGTCTAATACATTACATCCCCAAGATGTGGATGACATGGGAGAGGTACAAGACTGCACTGAATATTATACATTACATTTATCTCAAAAATGTCTACTGCTATTTAGTAGACTGCTACTGCTACTACTACTGCTACTGTTATTGATACTGCTCCTCTATAGCTTCATTTCCTGAAATATTTTAGTAAGTTTGAAATAAGCTAACAAAACTCAGTAAATAATTCTCCTTTACTCTGTCATGTATACAGGTCAATATAGAAAATGCATAATTCATAAAGAACTAGGAAAATGCAAACATGATGGCCAATCAAGAAATATATAACTCATCAATGAATATCAAATAGTAGGAATCCCAAATGATAAATCAATAAAAATCTGTCTGATAACAATAATCATACTGCTACAGTCATGAGCTGTCTCAAGCATAATCATATGCATTCAATAAAAAGCTGTGTAATCTTATGATCATTCATAAGGAAATAATATGATCATTTATGAATTTTCAATAATAAATATTGATAACAACAAATGTGGATGCACTTTAACTCGGGCCCGGCATACCCCTTAAGCTCATTTTGTTCCCTTTTTCCTCGATCTCTCAACCTAGCACTTAACCCGTCGGTTTAATACTCGACCTCGTAAATCCCACTTTAAATGCCATTTTAATTGCCACTTTAGATTCTTTTTTCTCGACCCATAGGTCTAGTAAGAATCAGATGGAGTTTGTGACTGAGCACAAATCTGGCACTTTATAATATATCGAGATCATGCTAAATCCCATGAAAAGTAAATGCAATATCACTTTTCTCAACAGCGAATATGAAACTGTTGCCTTGCTAGGCCAATATAAACTGGGTTGCTGAGATCATAAGTCTTGCCCCTTGAGAACTATGTACAAAGTGTACCAAAATTATGATCAAGATATATAACAATCAATAAACACTTTCCACAAGATAGAACAATATCAAATGTGGATTCAATAAACTTATGGCATATATGGAATACAATAGATAGTTTATGAAAAACTATTAACATGGCTAGAAGTATCACATGCAGAGATCAGATATTACTTACCTCTTAAATCATTTCCTTTCTTTTCCAATAAAATCAGTCACATTTCCTTTCTATTTGAAGTCCCTATTTCATCAATAGATAATACATCTCAGTTTACCTTTTCATAATTTATGTTTTTCATCAAATTTTATGTCTCTTTACTATTGGTATCTCTTTTACTAAAATAGACTCTATTATTGAATCTGGAACGTCGAATAAAGTCAGTTTAGGTTTTCACGGGCTTTAATTCGCATATCTATACTAAAAAGGGCAAAACAGTCATTTTGTACTTTTACGTGTCTTTATTTCTCAGAACTTATTCTCACAAATCAGACTCCACCATTGAGTCCGGAATGATTAAAATAATAAAATTTCACTATTCATTTACTTTAATCGAAGTTTGTTTGACTCACTTTTGGCTTAGGAACATTTTGGTCATTTGGTACTTCAACAGGTATTTTATTTTTTGGGTCTCTGTCTCGTGAAACGGACCCTTCCATTGGCTTTAAAATGTTTGATACATAAAGAAAATACTAATCATTTACTAATTTTGGACTACAGGTTAATTATCTTTAATTACTCTAATTAAATTAATTTATTTAATTAATTAACGAATTACATAATTTATTTATATCTTGACAGTATATGGTCACATGGGCCTCAATGGCTCAATGTCCCATGTATCCATGTTAAAAGCCATCCCTTGTCTTGGTCCTTAGTTCGAACCGTGGGGGCAGCAGCCCCTGCTATTTTTTTTTTCTTAGGTTTCTCAAACGAAACAGTGGACTAGTGTAGAACAGAAATAAGGTAATCCCATCCCTTATCAATATACCAAATTAATTATATAACCCTATAACCAAACAGTCAAAATTTAGTTTTAAATCAAAACAACCCTATATCTAAACGACGTAGTATCATTCTAATATGACACCATACGACACCATATCAAACCCACTGTTTATCGTTTTCCCACGATTTTCTGGCGAAGCTTCGGTGGGTTTCCGTCACCTCCTCTGACGATGGCTAACATTTTTCAGCCATTTTCCAACTTATTTCAATTGCAATTTTCTTCTATTGTTCATAAGGATTACATATTTAAGCTTAGTTTTTTGTTTAAATTAATAGATCCTTACGAATAGAGAGGAAACCGTAGCTCCGGCCAACTGGTTTTCTCTCTTTTTCATGCCCATTTTTTCACAGTTTTCTCCCATTTCTTTTTCAAATCTCTTTCTGCACTATAGAGGATTAGTTCCTCATCATTTAAATGGAGTTTAAATCAGGAAAACCCTAAGACCCGAATTATCACAACAACCCTGCAACTCCACTTTTCTCTTCTGTTCCTACACCAAATGAGCTGCAGTTTCTTCCTAAATTTATCATTTTTCATGCTTGTTTGGATCCTCTACATTAAACTCAACGAATCATGCTTTAAAAATCAAAAACAGTATTGAATCTCACTTATCAATGTGAGCTTTTGGCTCATAGTTTTTCTCTCCTTTCTTCTAGTTTTTCTCCTTCTTCTTCACTTCTGAATCTTAGAATTACTCTCAGCTTCTCAATTTCCTTTGATGTTTCTTGAATTTCTCTAAGTGAACAACCGTTTATATAGGCAACAAATCACCCATTTAACCCACTTACAGCCCACCATTTTTCTCTCTCTTCCTCCCATTTTTGCCAAAATATTTGACTCACTTTTCCCTTAATTTTCTTAGCTTGACACCTATTATTTTTTGATTTTTCTTAACTTAGATATTTGATAAATATAATATATAATATACAATATACACACACTCACACACTCTCTCTTACACACACTGTCGGTTGTGTGTGTGAGTCATTTTTTCACCTTACATGCATTGCATGTAGCATTCATTTTGTATGTATTTTGCTCGTGTACATGTGTGTGTGTGTATATATATATATATATACCCATACATTTATACTTCATCTTACATATATCTATATATACATATTTCATATATATATACTTCCATATATTATTATACATATATCTATACATATATATTACCATATATATACATATATATATACTTATACTCATGTACATACGAAGATGTATTATATACGTACTTCGAGGCATATACTGGTATATGGGCACAATTCTTTGTACTGTCGAGTCCCTCGTACAGGTGATCCCGGGGTACTTGAATGTGATCGTAATTTTACTCGTGTGTTTGAAATCATAGTATGCTATAAAACTATACTTCGTTCATTTAGAACTCATGTTCAGTTACAAGTCAGTATTACACTACTCAACCGGATCTATCTCGGTTTACGTGCCATATTCCAGGTCAGGGTATTACAGTAATGATTAGTTTAACGATCAAGTCACCAAGTGAGAAAAAATGATAATATTTCCAACAATGGACGTAATTAATTGAACTTAGGTTTATAACATACCTTGTACCTATTTTATAGATGTATCACTATCTTTCTGATAAGGTCTTTGAGAGCAAATATTAGGGTTTTGTTTGGATTTGGATGAGATATGCATGAAATAATAGTTTTCTTTTTAGACTCTTAGAGTCCATACCTAAAGGTTAGGCTTTGATCGTATGATTTTTGGATTTGGATGAGATATGCATGAAATAATAGTTTTTTTTGATCTTGGACTCTAAGAAGAGTCCATAACTAAAAGCTAAGCTTTGCTCATATGATATCGAACTGGGTGGTCGGTTTAGAATAGTTCGAGGTTATGGCACCCTTCCAAACTAATATGAAGACCTTCAACTCAGGATTGCCTCTCGAGTTGAGCCAATAGGTTGGTTGCTTATGATGTTCCTTATTGTTGTTAGGCTAATGGTTAGGATTGTACATGACTTGGGTGTCCATATGTCCCAATCTGATCAATAGCGGTGTCATCTTTAGGTATATCAATTACTTCACCCATAAGCCCTAAGTTTAAAAGTTTATTTCTGACATGAGGTTAGTGTTGTGACATGACTAGCCCCGACAATTATAAATGTGTGTATCTAGCAAAGCGGTGCCATAATTGTCATTGTTGTTCGGCGAGCTTGTGCATGATGATTCATATTTGCAATTAGTACGATCTTGCTGTGACAATTTATGGTCACCTATAAATAGGTGAAAGATCACTTTGTCTCAAAATCTTATTATGCTCATTTGATCTCTAAAATATTTAAAGGGGATTTCCAGCACAATGAACTTCATATTTTTAAGCAACCAAGACTTGATTTTTCGACAATCAATTAGACGTCACCTTTTTCCTCATACTTAGGTCAGATCCTTATTTCCTATTTCTTTTCTTTTTTTCCTTTTTGTTCTTGTACTCATTCTATCTTTTCACTTAATGGCATCCTTGGTTCATTAAGTTCTTCTAGTAGTAGGAATAGTCCCCATCTTGTTAGGTCTATTAAGGTAGGGATTGTAAATAGGTTTGATGATTCCAAGCATGTAGACCCTGAGGCCTTTGATCGCGGGAGACCTAGATACCTTTAGGTCTTTATACAATTATACAATGTACTAGAAACATTCATTATCGAGTTCCCATCGCGTCTAAACATCTTTAGACTCCTAGACCTAGGGAGGTACACGTATATAGAGAGTGGTTCAAAATGGGGTTTATGTTCCCAGTCCACCGTTTCCTTAAACAATTTTTTTACTTTTTAGCCTTTATCTAGCACAGCTTAACATAAATATTTGGAGGGCCTTGATAGGCTTTATCATCTTAGCCTATAGAAACAAAATAGCTTTAGACCTTGACCTCTTGCAAGATTGTATGGACTTAAAGAAGGGAGTGGAATGGCTACGTGTCCTTTAGTTCCCAATATAAACATTTTCATAAGGTGTTAGACTCTAACAAAACTTATAAGAATTATTACTTCTTTGTGAAAGAGGGCTGGTAAGAAGTCCATCACACAAAACAATATTCTAGGATGATTCTTTGAAGCCTTCGAGTTCTTAATAAGTTGAGTAATTTGACTTTTATTACTTATTGCTTTCTTTTTTTATGAATTTGAAACTCATTCATTCACTTTTCTTTTATAGGGACTTATGCTTTGAAGCATCCAACACTCTATGCGAACTACCTTTAAGGCCTACATCAACTATTATAGCCTCTTGATTGTCCATACAAGGAAATTCTAAGCCTAGAAAATTTGTGAGCAATTAGTTTAATAGGCTCAGGACCAATAGATGTGAAGAATAAGATATTTTTTGAGTCCAATCCCAATGCAATTGCCAAAAAGATGCCGACGAGGACTCCATCAAAATGAGGGACGTCTAAAAAACATATAGTTAAATAAGGGATGCCCAAAAAGCTTGTGCTTTTGGACGAGTCCTCCCCCGAAAGGACTGTTTTAAAGACCCTTTTGACTTTGGAAGGGGTGAACGAGGTGAATCCCCCTCTAATTTTAAAGGAATGGGAGGTCAAGAGCTGAGCTCTCACTACTTTTGACAAGGTAGCTAGGAAAATGCCTATATGGCGTGACTAGGAGCTTCCTTTACTACAACTTTGATTCGATTCCCTAGTGCTTCCAACAGTGGAGAAAGCAATGAACAAGGTCCAAGAAGAGGGTTAGAAGCTTATCCTAGGACAATTGGAAAGAGTTGGCATTTCTCAAGCACTTCATGTGGAGTTTGTAGCTCGAGTGAATGTACATTCCCTTTTTTTATTTACCTTTACCTACATTTTCCTGTGCTAAATAACTTAAGCCTTTTTAGGAATGAATTTTTATTTTGACAGGTTATGCACATCATGGCCGCACTTAAGCGAGTCAAGTATGAATCCTACAATCTAGAGAAGCAATTGAGGATCTAAATATGGATGCAAATGAGGTTACTGCTTAAATCAACCAGTTGAAAGGGACCTGAAGTCAACCCATATTACCTTTGCAACTACCAAGTCCTCTTTAAAGGAAAATTACAAAAAAATGGGAGGTTGTTGAGAGTTGGGCCTGTATCAATAAGTTAGCATTTCTCAAGCATTTCATGTGGGGTTTTTTAGCTAAAGTGAAGGTATATTCCTTTTTTTATTTATCTTTACCTACCTTTTCTTGAGCTGAATAAGTTAAGCCTTTTTGGGAATGAATTTTCATTTTTTCAAGTTTTGAACATTATGGTAGCACTTGGGCGAGTCAAGTATGAATCCCGCAATCTATAGAGAAGCAATTAAGGATCTAAATGATGGATGCAAATGAGGTTTCTGCTTAGATCAACCAATTGAAGGGGGATCTGAAGTCAACCCATACTACCCTTGAAACTCCCCAATCCTCTTTGAAGGAAAATTACAAAAAACGAGAGGCTGTTGAGAGTTAGGCCTATATCAATGAGTCTAAACTGATCTTAATTTGGAAAGAGCTAGAGGAGAGCAAGGTAGAGCTATAAAACATGAAAAAGGCATTAGTTGAGGCTAAGGTTAAGGCTGAGGCTGGGGCTAAAGTGCACCATCGGGCTGAGGTGCAGGGTACAAAGGCTGAGGCCAAAAAAGAGTAAGAAGACTACATGGTCGACCTTAGAAAAGAGCTATCGAAAAAAAGGTACAGATGTTTTGTCCGGAGGTTGGCCTTAGGCTTACCTAAGTTCAAACCTTCGACTTTCGATGACATTGAGGTGGAGTTCGATAATGTGGATGAAGCTAAATTCTCTTGTTGTCTTGATTGTACAATACACAGTATATAATGTGTCATCTAGTCTACTGAGGATGTAATTTCAATAGAGGAAATCTGAATGCTTCCATGTCTCTACAATAACAACAATTGTCTATCTGTCTCATTCTCATTCAATGTAGGAGCATTCTTACGAAGGAACCTAGTCAAATTCAATATAGTGAGATAAAAACATTTTTTTATTACCATATCTTAAAATTAGTGTCATTGAATGTCTTTGGGTTTTCTCCATGATTCATAGTCACAAGCACCATAATAGGTGTAGGAGGAGGTGCCAAAATAGTAGTAGGGGTTGTAGTTTGAATAGCCATTTAAATACTACTAAACATAAGTATTTAAGAAATTACTAAAACTGAATTTGAATAAACAAATTATCAAATTTGGTATTAAACTAATAATAGAATAGTAAATAAAATAAAAAAACCAAAATTCTATATTAGAAAACATGGTAAATAAATTACTGTACAAATAAAATTAGAATTCTATCTTAAGATTGTTAGAGAAATAATGCCATTTTTACTTTACAAGTACTATAACCAGATAAAACAAAAACTATTTTATAAACCAATTTTCTAGAACAGTCTGATTTTGAAAATACAGAAACAAAATTCAATAAAGAAATATGTTTAATGAACATAATTTCATAGAAACAGAAAAAATAATTTGGGAAATAAATTTTTATTGAAGTAGAATTAAATCTGAAAGTCAAAATAGATTGTATAAACAAATTGATTATATTGGTACTTAAAGAACTTAGTAGAATTAGGGAGAACGAAATTGATTAAGTCTAATGTTTGACTCAATTTTCTTAAGACAAAATTTACCATCGTACTTGGTACTTACGAGTTAAGTTAACGTCCACCTCCTAGGATAAAATGGTCACGCATAAAGAAGAAGCACAATAATCTCTATGCCTAGTAAACCAACTTATATTTTATACTGTCTTAGACAAACTTTATGGACACACTTTATTCATGAATGTAATGAATGAATAATGTAGTGAGTGTGGTGGTGCATAAATAGACCACTTTACGACTGTACTAAAGCTTGGGTCGCATCGAACCATACAAGAAATGGTTAGGGCTATGCTACATGGGAAAACCATCCCTACATAGTTTTGGGTTGAAGTGGTTAATACATCATGTCACACCATAAACTCCATATGAGCTTTGGACCGATAGAAAACCTAATGTCAAATACTTTAGGGTCTTTGGTGGCAAAGACTATATCTTTAGAGATAAAGAGACCCTAGGTAAGTTTGATCAATGGTGTGACGTTGGCAT
Organism: Nyssa sinensis; assembly: GCA_008638375.1. NCBI lineage: Eukaryota > Viridiplantae > Streptophyta > Magnoliopsida > Cornales > Nyssaceae > Nyssa > Nyssa sinensis. The sequence continues at coordinate 137,673 of VIRR01000447.1, forward strand.
TTTCCTAAGTTACCCCTCAAATAGTAAAGCCTTTAGGGTCTATAATACTAGAAAAAAATGCGTAATAGAGTTAATAAATATGATCACAAATGATAAATGGATCATTCCTAGAGAAGATGGAAGTCTAAGGAGTTTGGAGCTGTTAATTGTTCAATATACGAAAAAATCCCTAATGATGACACAAATGGTGCGGTTGAAGTAGTTAGTACCTCATCTAATCTAGATCGAGGTCTACCTCAATGGGTGAGGAGAGATCATGACCAAGCTAAAGTAATTGGAGATGTTGGCAAAGGTCTCATGACTAGGTCCCAACTCCAGAATGAAGTAAGCTTCCATTGTTTTACTTCAATAATAGAGCCCAAAAAATCAAGGAGGCTCTTCAATATGAAGATTGGATATTTGCTATGCAAGAAGAGTTACTCTAACTTTCAAAACTTGATGTTTGAGAGCTTGTGCTTAGACCATCTCACTCCAATGATTAATTAAATCTTTACATAATTTTAAATTTGAGTAAAAATCATCAAAAACACATCTTTAATGGTTTATTCAAATCCATATCAAATCTATTTTTTCTCAAATGTGTAAAACACTATTCATTTACTTAAATCACTGTTGACAGTCAAATTTAAAAACATCTTTAACGGTTTATTCAAATCCATATCAAATCTATTTTTTCTCAAATGTGTAAAACACTATTCATTTACTTAAATCACTGTTGACAGTCAAATTTAAAATATTTGGAACATGATAGGAGTTTTTTTCAAAATATTTGAGTAAAACTATATGTAACCATTGAAAAATTTCATATAAAAAAAAAAACGTTTACTCAAATTTGAGTAACCATTGAAAATGGTTTTACAACACAAACACAACTCACTAGTTAAATTAGCAAACATCTTTTGGAGGTGGGACTAAAATTTTCTTTGATACATCATACATGAAGCAACCTCTTCATCTTGTGACATAGAGCATGCTAACAGAATTGTTTGGGACCAATTGAAATCACCAATTTTTTTTTTTTTTCTTTTACATGGGATGTTTCAAGCCTTTTTTTATTCGGACTAATTCCATCTAAAGGTATACGAAACAATTGCATATTCCGTATACGAATAAGTTAGAATAAGTACAAAATTCGAATGATCAATCACCGAATTTACGATATGCCTCACATCCCACTCGTGCTACACCTAGGGTCACCAAAAGTTCAATAAGTAAATTCTGAATTCGGGTCTAACACTCTCAATATAGGGTTGAAATATTAATGGTTAAAAATGACATGCTAAATAAAACTATCGCTTTGTCACAATATAAACTTTTTGTGGGTCAAATTTTACCATGTAGGTTCTAAAATTGATAAATTTACTAGTTTTGTTATAACTTTTGGTTATGAAATTCTGATTTTCTATTACGTATTTATTAAATAATTTTCAAACTGTATATATATTTCGTGTTTGAATCAAATTCAATATTTATATTTTAAATATATTTTATTATTATATACTAAAAATATAATACCAAACATATTTATCCTTGTAGCTTTCTTCTTTGCACGCGTACACCACTTCTAATTATACCAAAAATAGAGTTGGCTTTGTTTATAAAATATGGATATGAAAGCAACAATAGACAAATCTACGTAGGCATTCTAATGGGATGTTTGAAATGTTGGGTCCACTTCTAAAGATATGTTGAGACATTGCCAAATGTCCTCAACCCAACAACTGTCCCACGTATCACTAACAAAATTGCTATATTTATTGTTTGCAGATATTTAATACAAAATAAATGTTTAAAATCAAAAAAATAAATTATATTAATATGTTATAAAATTTTTAAAATTATACTAATTTTACATGTAATTTTTAAAATTATATTAATATTTTTTATTTTATTTGAAAATATATTAATATTTTTATTTAATTTTTTAAATAATAAAATTATCTATTTTATTAATTTATTTTTATAATTTTGACCAATGTTTTTTCAATTTTATTTTAAAAATAAATTTATGATAAATAATTTATTTTTATTTTATATAAAAATAAATTTAAAAATTTTGTCAATATTTATTTAGAAAATAAAAATAATTGTTCAAAATTTTAAAAATTTTAAAAATAAAAAATTAATTTTATTATTTAAAGTAATATTTATATATTATTAAATAAAAATTACTATAATCTTTTTAAAAAATATAATGATAAAAAATTTCAGATCATTATAATTTAACCTAAAACAAAAAATTTAACAACACGGACGAGCGGTGACCGCGCTCTATCCGCACGGGAACTCATTCAATCCGATTGATTGCCACGTCACGTGGCCCGAGTTTTGTGTCAGTGTCGCGTGCTTTTTTTGAGCAGCGCGTGTTTTACACCAGTCAGCCAATGAGAAAGTGCCACGTCAATTGGTTGAACAGACTTGATCATGAACGCGCCTTTAGAGAAGCGTGGTCATAGTAGTGGAGATATGTACCATCTCCATCATCATTTCGGCCGGGAGTGCACTTGTAGCCTAATAGTGACTGCTGGGGTTGCCCATCTCTTTCTCTCTCCTTTCTTCTACATCTCTTTCTATTCTACTCTCTCATGGTCTTCTCTTTCTCTCTCTACTTTTTACCTGCGTTCGCAATTAATGCAGCGTCTTTATTTTAATATTAATTTCTCTATCTAAAACTCTTCTCTCTGATCTCAATCTTAGCGCTTCTTGTGCTGAAGAATTGGAAGGTAATTATGGAGGGAAGTCTCTTTCTCACTCTATTGGTTCTATTTTTATGTTTTTTTGTTGATTATAATTTTATTTTTTCTCTTCTTTTCTCTCGCTTGAAACCTGTACTTCATTTGCAAATTTGAATGTTTGAAAGCCTGGAATTAAATTTTTTGCAGTCTATTTTACTGATAATCTATGTGACTATTATGCGTGTTTGTTTGAATTTATGGTTCTGTGTTCTTATTGAAGTTTTTGCTTGATGTTCCGAGTGATGGAAGATCTGCATTTCTTCTGGTCATTTTTCTATATCCTTACTCTCTGTTTGGTTACTCAGAAAACAAAGTAAAGGAGAAGGAATGATATGATTTTTATTTGAATTTTGTGTTTTCAACTAAGCCAAAAACACTTATATTTTGTCCCCTGTTTCCGGATTTCTAGTGTAATTCATAAGTGCTCATTTTGTTTTCTTTTCCCTCCCTCTCTCATCAATCAAACGGAGCATTTACTTGATTTCTAGTTTCTCTTTTTCTATATTGCTTTCACTTTGCGGGAAGATCAAGTTAAATTTACTTCATCCCTGCTCCTGCTTTTTGGCTTCTTTATGATTTCGTTTGACGAATCCATACCTTTGTTTCGTCTTTTTCTGCTTTACCATTTTGCTTTTTCGTCTCTCGATTTTGATTTACTTTGAAGGGGGAAAACAAACGTTTGAGCGGACTTTTCTTCAGGAGATTGAATAGTGAGATATATATATATATATAGCAATTTGCATCTCTTGAGTAGATTCTGCCTAAAAGTCAAGGTTTTTTGGGGTTCTGTGATAATATTAGTCTAGGTTTGTTGAAATGTCTCTTCTTTCTCTTTGTATGTCAAAGGTCATATTTCTATATATCATCTGGAGATTCTGATTGTTCTTTTGCTTTTTTGTCTTTCTCAAAGGGGTTGTAAGGATAACTTTCTTTGTTAGAGATAGATGTAGCATTAGTCCTTGTGCTATTGCGAGAAAAAAATTTCTCTACTTACCTAGTGTGTATCGAATCGTGGTGGTTAGCGGATGAAGTTTGGACTTTGAGATCAGAGAAAATTTTGTGCCTGACCTATAATTGTTTGACAACTAAATAGGTATCTCGTTTTCTGGATTGTTCTTGGATTATATTTACCGGATTCCCGTTTTTTTTTTCTTCTTCTTTATCTTCAATATTATATTTAAAGTTTGTGGTTATAATTCATAAAATTTTGTTGTGTGATATATATAAATGACATTCCCATTGAAGGACAAGGGATCAAGACAGCCTTGCGTGTTTTATATTCCTCGATCACATGCAAAATTTTTGGAACTATGTTTTGTTTGATCTGTTAAGAGTTAACACTCTGCCTTCTATTGAATTATGGAATAAACAATTCAATTAATTAATTAATCTTTTCTTGTTTTGTTTAGCTGGTTTCGTTATTGATTCACGTCTCCTCTAATGGATCAACATTTAAGATAAACAGACTTTAGTCTTCTATATTAAGGTCCAAAGTTCCCTGGTTTGGTGTGCGGGAATCTTTGGAGTTTCATTAGTCTTTTGCTTGGTTGACCATACAACTTGGTTTCCGAATTTCACGTGAGATCTGTTCTTGCAAGAGGAGGAACCTCGTCTCTTATTTCAATCTGATGTCATCTTTCCAGTACTGAGCAAATGGGGGGTTGTGTCTCCACCAGCAGTAGGACCCGTTGTAATAGCAGGAGCAAGAGAGAGACTATATCTCCATCTTGTCTGGACATTGGATTGTGCCGGCGAAAGAGAACTAGAAAAACATTTTCTGACCATGTCACTAATTTGCAGCATTTGTCTTCCATAACTAACCGGATTTTCGCAAATGGAAAGAGCCGAACTTCTTGTATATTCACTCAGCAGGGTCGTAAAGGCATAAACCAGGATGCCATGATCGTTTGGGAAGTAAGTTCTGTCTTTTTGTTTGAGAATGATATCTGGCCACCTTTGGAGGTTAACTCATCAAGTTTTGAATCTTTGTAGGATTTCATGCCAGAAGATGTGACTTTTTGTGGTGTCTTTGATGGCCATGGCCCACATGGCCATCTTGTTGCCCGCAAAGTAAGGGATGCATTGCCATTGAAGCTATTGTCGTTATTGTACTCTTATGAATCAAAACGAAATGGGTCTAGTGCTACTTGTTGCAATGGGAATTTAAAATCAGATGGAGGAGATTTTGAGAAGGATGGCACTATGGAGGATAAAGTGGATTCTTTATGGAGAGAAGCTTTTCTTAAATCCTACAAGGCCATGGACAAAGAGCTGAGGTCCCACCCTAACTTGGATTGCTTTTGCAGTGGTAGCACTGCTGTCACAATAGTGAAACAGGTATGGCAGGAAGCACTGCCCACACTTTTCCATCTCTTTGGTTTAACTTATTTCCTCTTATTTGGTTTTGCTCATGTTTTGATTGCAAGGGGTCAAATCTTTTTATGGGGTATATTGGGGATTCTCGAGCAATCTTGGGATCTAAGGACAGCAACGATTCCATGGTGGCAATCCAGTTGACTGTTGATCTAAAGCCTGATTTGCCAAGTATGTTTACCATGATTTGGATTTTGGGACTGTATGTTTTTATGTGGAGGTAGATGTGTTGATCTGGGTAATTGTTAATAGGGGAAGCTGAAAGGATTAAACGGTGTAAAGGAAGGGTTTTCGCATTGCAAGATGAGCCTGAAGTGCCAAGAGTTTGGCTGCCATTTGACGATGCCCCTGGCTTAGCAATGGCTCGAGCGTTTGGTGACTTTTGTTTGAAGGAATATGGGGTGATCTCTATACCCGAATTCTCTCACCGGATTCTTACAGACAAAGATAAATTCATTGTTCTTGCTTCGGATGGGGTAAGTTACCACCTCTGCATCTCAATGTCAATTCTGAATCAGTTACTAGAGATTTCTTTGGATCTGTGAGTAATGCTTAATATAAACAACTTAAATAATAAGATAGGATTACAATTTACAATTGAATGAAGTGAGAAAAATATGATATGACATAGAATTCGTGAAATGAGAAATCGAAGTTGGAATACATTTTTGCAAACCAACTTATGTAGCAAATTAACTGCCACACATGACGGATTAGACTCTTTTTTGGGGCTCATGGCCAAGTTTACAAGTTCGAGAAACTTTGGCACATGTTTGGGAAGAAAAGATATAAGATGAAAATAATTACTTACCAAATAAAAAGATGGAAATAATTTTTGTAGTTAGTTGAAACTGGCTACATTTTTTGCGTAGTATTTATACCTGTGAGGTATCACCTGGAAAGTAGTAATTGACACCTCTTAGAAATATCAAAATCTGGATGGTCTTTGTTGAATTTGTATCTTTTCCAAAAAGCATGCCATAAAATTTTCATTTGCTTTTAGACATATGAAAGATGCCTCTTCAGTTTTCCACACAATCAGAGTTACAAGTAGATGCTTGTAAATTCAATTTGCTTTGGAGCATGCCTCAAACTTACCATATACAATCTTGTTAGGTCCTCATGTACCCTTTTAGGCAATCCATGTACTTCTATATTTGGCACCTGGGGCTATTCAGGTTATTGATGCACTTAGTTTAGCGTGTTTGGTTTAAAGTAAGAAAAAAGGGGTAATATTCCACTTCACTAATTCTAATAATTTTATCATTTTAATCTATGAAAAGGAGAGAAGGAAAGGGAGAAAAAAGAGAGAAATACTTTCTTTGAGATTTTATTCTATTAACTTGAGAGCCTTAAATCTAAGGGTTGATTAAAAATTATTGTGTTCCTTTCTTAAATCTTATTCAGGTACCTACTTAGGTACTTTATTCTTCTTTTTCTTATTGTTTATGTAAAGTTATCATTATTAAAGCCAGGATTGGTTTTGAAGAGTGAGATTTATTGAGATGTATCCTCTAGTACTGCTAGTGAAGAGTAAGAAACATTTTTTTGTTGCATACGGTGTCATAGTTGAGATTGTTTGAACTTGTCGCAGTTTTTAATTCCAAATTAAAAGGTTTTTATGTTTGTCTAGTTATTTCTTCTTCGTTTTGTTTTTGTCTTTTGTTGGTTTTTTTTTTTTTTGGAGGATGGGGGGGAGGGGCGGTTTGGAGAGAAATTTTGTTATTCCCCTTAGCCACTTGTTTGATATGAACTAACCTTGGAAAGTTGTGGGTGTTACCCAGCAATTGTATTCTTTTGATTTGAGTCCTTAAATTTGTTTCACTTAGTTTAGCATTTTATTTAAAACTTTGCTTTCATTTGATTGGCCAAGAAAGCCAGGCTTGGGAGCATCAGTTCTCTTGGTTGGGGGTCTTCTCCTCAGCCAATCAGGATTTCAATGTCTATTTTTTCTTGTGGGTGGTGGCGGCATTGTTCTGTGTTCTTGTTCAGTTTTGCCTTTTCCTTTTTCTTTTTCTGTTTTTTCTATTGTACAAGGAGGATGTTGCTATTAGCAATGGTGTACCTTGGTCAGATTTAAGATCATTTGGTTAATAGCTTGATGGGCAAACCAATGAAGAGATCACTAAAGGCTGCAGTTATCATGAAAAAGTACACCAATTGCAGCAGCAGCACATGAATTCCCTCCTACATTTATGCATATATGACATGTCAGTAGCTGAATGAATTAAACATATAAAAAATTTAAAGCTTCAGAGTCAGTTACTTTTATTATATCTTGTTGACAAATTCCTACTTGATTCAGTTGACTCAGTAAACAGGGAAACAAATTCCTATTTGATTCGGTTGACTCGGTAAATAGGGAATTTATTTCCCCTTAAAACTGAGATTGTACAACTTGTAAACTTTGATTTTTTTTTTTCTTTTATAACTATCGTTAATTAGACCCTAATTTTTAGAGATTATTTCTTGATTTCATATAGATTTACTAAAATAGTGGCCATTGTACTTGATATGTTTTGTATTTTTTCATCAGTTAAAATATCGGAAAGATATCTATCTATATGGTATCAAAGCCCTAGCTTTTTTCTCTTCCCGTTTCTTCTTCTATACTGGGAATTTTTTTGCTGCACAGCCTTCATTGCTGATTGCAGAATATCTCTCGACCTTCATTGCTTGTAATCCCTGACCTTCTATTGTCTTTAAATACTTCAGTCTTTGTCTCGAAAAATCTCACAATGTCCGTCACATCTGAAACCATTGTTTTAACCAACATCGAGTCAAATCAATCTGTCCAGACTTCACATGGTGAATATCAGAACCTACAACCATCATACCGACTCAAGGTAAGAAATTATCTAGTATGGTCCCAATGGGTAAGGACATATTTGAAGGGTAAGGGACAACTCAGCCACCTGATTGGTCTTGTGCCGGGTCAAGATGATCCAAAGTTCAAGGCTTGGGATGTGGAAGACTCCTCAATTATGTCATGATTCTGGAATTCGATGCTACTAGAAATAAGTGGAATCTACATGTTTTTGACAACTACCAGAGAAATATGGGACACTGTGAAGCAGACCTACTCTAAAGTTAAGGATGTAGCCTTGGTTTATGAAACTAAAACCAAGATTCTCTCAACAAAACAAGGTACAAAGTCTATTACCGAGTACTATAACATTTTGAAAGGCTTATGGCTTGAACTCGATTACTATCAAAACATTAAGATGAAGTGCAATGATGATGCCGCTATGATGTTAAAATTTGTAGAAAGCGAAAGAATTTATGAGTTCTTGGCTGGACTCAATGTGGAATTTTATCAAATTCGGATGCAAGTGCTTGGAAAAGAAGCTTTACCTCCTTTGAATGAGGTATTTTCTGTCATACGCGTTGAAGAGGGAAGGAGAACCGTGATGTTGGACACTCTTACTAATGAAGGATCTGCCCTGGCCGTGGTTAAGCCACCATCTCCAAACAAATTCAAAGGCCTAAACTCAAATAATGAGAACCAAGGAGAAATGTACAGGCCACCAATCAATAAAGAGGACCTTTGATGCAACTATTGCAAGAAACCAAGGCATACTAAGGAGATGTGTTGGAAATTGAAGGGAAAAACACCATTTGGCAAAAATAACACCACCCAACAGTGATATGCTCCATGGGGCGGCCAAGCAAATATTTCCTTTGTTGATGATAAACCTATCCAAGACTCAACTAGTAGCAGCTCGGAGATGGGTGAACTAAATAAAAAGGAAATTGAGAAACTCCGGAGCCTCCTCACTTCACTTGACAAACCGGTTGGCTCATGTTCATTGGCATACTCAAGTAAGTATTCCTTATCTCAAGCCCCTAGTGTTTCAAAGGACTGTACTGTGCATGAAACCTGGGTAATATACTCAGGTGCCACAGACCACATGATCAATTCTTTACCCCGTTTCACAACATATACCCCATGTCCTGGAAACCAAAAAATCCTTGTTGCTGATGGAACTCTTGCATTCGTGGCAGGAAAAGGAACCATCAATCTTACACCTTTTCTTGCTTTGAAATCTGTTTTCTATGTGCCTAAACTTTCTGTAAATCTTTTGTCTATACATCAAATTACAAAAGACCTAAACTATAAAGTGACATTTTTTTCCAATCATTGTGTCTTTTAGGAAACCGGTTATGGGGAGGACGATTGGGTTTGTTAAAAAGAAGGAATGCTTCTACTTTCTAGATACCTGTGGTAGCAAGGGCAGTGATCTTCTATCTTTATCTCATTTCTCATAAAAATTCTCACCAAATAAAGCACAAATTTGACTTAATCACTATGGTTTAGGGCATTCTTCTTTCTTTGTGTTAAAGACTATGTTTCTTGTTTTATTTCATAATTTGGATGCTAAGTTTTTTCATTGTAAAGTATGTCAGTTTGCCAAATATCATCGTGTCTCATTTCCATTGAGTGATAATAATATCCTTTTTCATACTGATGTGTGGGGGCCTTCTAGGATTCCAAATATTGGTGAAGCTCGTTGGTTTATTTCTTTCATTGATGACTGTACTCGTGTTACTTGGTTATTTCTTATGAAAAACAAATTGACGTTAATTTTGTATTCCCTATGTTTGTTAAAATTATTCAAAATCAGTTTGGTGTTCAAATTAAAAATATTAGATTAGACAATGGAAAATAATACTTTAACCAGTTTTTGTCACCATTTTTCCAAAGGGAAGGGATAATACACCAATCATCATGTGCAGATACTTCACAACAAAACGAGGTTGCAGAACAAAAAAACCGTCATCTTCTTGAAACGACTAGAGCCCTTTTATTTAAGAAACAAGTGCCTAAATCCTATTAGAAGGAAGCCGTGTTGACTGCAGCTCATCTCATAAACCGTCTACTTTCAAGAGTATTAGGCAATAAAACTCCAGTCAGTGTCCTTTCACAATTCTATCTTGAATTCAATAAGTCTACCCAATTACCACTAAGAATATTCGGTTGTATCTCTTATGTTCACATTCATGCACAAAATCGGGGTAAATTGGATCCTAGAGCCCTTAAATGTGTCTTTCTTGGTTATTCCTTAGCCAAAAAGGGGTATAAATGCTATCATCCCAGTTCAAAAAAATTCTCTGTCTCTAAAGATATAACCTTCCAGAACAAGTCCTTTTTTGGTGAAACTTATTTCCAAGGGGAGCATTTATCAGAAGATAAGTTTAATTTCAGTCTCGGTTTTGATAATCTTGACATTTCAGCTCCTAAAACACTCATTCCTTTTATTGGTTTTCTTTCTCGATTAGAAACATTTGGTTCTTTTTCTTCAGTAGAAACATCCTTGTCTCTAGCTGAAATCGAAAAAAATTCTTGATGAGAAAGCAAGTAGTGATGGTACTACCTTGCCATTATAAGAGTATTCAAGAAGAAAAAAGTCTAAACCTAAACTGGTGCAAGCCCAAGAAGTCGAACCTATAACAGGTACTGAAAATCTTTCTCCATCTCAAAATCCTCTTTTTATAGATTTTGATACACCAATTGCCCTTGGGAAAGAAGCACGAAAATGCACTCAACACCCCATAGCAAATTTTATCTCCTTTGATTGACTCTCTCCACTACATAAAGCATTTCTCACAGATTTGCATAGCATTAAAATTCCACAAATAGTCCAAGAGGCATTTAGGGATGAGAAATGGAAAAAAGCCATGAGTGAGGAAATGAGAGCTCTAGAAAGAAATAAGACATGGGATATAGTTGAGTTACCAAAAGGGAAGAACTGGTAGGGTGTAAATGGGTGTTTACTGTAAAGTATAAAGCTGATGGAACCTTTGAGAGATATAAAGCTAGACTTGTGGTCAAAGGCTACACTCAGATATATGGAGTAGACTATTAGGAGACATTTGCCCCAGTTGCAAAAATGAACACTATTAGAGTACTATTATCTTTAGCAGCTAACATTGGGTGGTCCTTGCAGTGATTTGATGTTAAGAATGCGTTTTTGCATGGTGATTTAAAGGAAGAAGTCTATATGGAGGTGATTTAGAGGAAGAAGTCTACATGGAGGCACCTCCGAGTTTTACTGAAAACTTTAGAGACAACAATGAGTGTAGGTTGAAAAAAGCCCTATATGGATTAAAACATTCCCTTAGAGCATGGTTTGGGAGATTTACCAGTGCAATAAAGAACATGGATTTCAAGCGGAGCCATGGTAACCATACACTCTTCATCAAACGATTGAAATTGGTAAAATTACAGTCTTGATTGTTTATGTTGATGACATTATTGTAATTGGAGATGACTTTGGAGAAATTGAGAAACTCAGGAACCAGTTAACCAAAGAATTTGAAATAAAAGAATTGAGAAAACTGAAATATTTCTTGGGAATTCAAGTAGCATACTCTAGAAATGACATCTTTATTTCTCAACAGAAGTATATCATTGATCTCCTTAAGGAAACAGGTATGCTTGGCTGTAAGCCCTAAGACTCTCCTATTGAGCAAAATCACAAACTAGGAGAGGTTGCAGATGACATGATGGTAGATATGGGGAGATATCAAAGATTAGTTGGGAAACTCATTTACTTGTCCCACACAAGACCCGACATTGCCTATGCCATGAGTGTAGTCAGCCAGTTCATGCACTCTCCGAAAAGGATTTCCACTTGGAAGCTGTTCACCGAATCCTACAATACTGGAAATCTACTCTTGGGAAAGGCATCCTCTTCAAGAATAATGGGGAACTAAGTCTAGAAGCCTACACAGATGCAGATTGGGCTGGATTGGTAGTGAACTCCAGGTCAACATCTGGTTATTGTACCTTCTTAGGAGGAAATTTGGTGACTTGGAGAAGCACAAAATAGGCCGTGGTGGCTAGATCAAGCGTTGAAGTAGAATTCAGAGCTATGGCACATGGAATTTGTGAACTCGTGGCTAAAGATTATCTTGGAAGACTTAGGAGTCAAGTGGGAAGGAAGCATGAAGCTGTACTGCGACAACAAGTCAGCAATCAATATAGTTCACAATCCAGTACAACATGATCGTAGAAAACATGTGGAAGTGGATCAACACTTAATCAAAGAGAACCTGGATAGTGGCTTAATTTGTACTCCTTATGTTTCAACAAATGGGCAACTTACGGATATCCTCAACAAAGGACTAGTGAGTCACTCATTTCAACATATTATAAGCAAGCTGAGAATGGATAACATCTATTCACTAGCTTGAGGGGGAGTGTTGACAAATTCCTATTTGATTTGATTGGCTCGGTAAATAGGGAAACAAATCCCTATTTGATTTGGTTGACTCAGTAAACAGGGAATTTATTTTCCTTTAAAACTGAGATTGTACAGCTTGTAAACTTTGATTTTTTTTTTCTTTTACAACTGCTATAAATTAGGCCCTAATCTCTAGAGATTGTTTCTTGATTTCATGTAGATGTAGTTTCCTAAAATAGTGACCATTGTACTCGATATATTTTTTTATTTTTTCCTTAGTTAAAATATAGGAAAGATATCTGTCTATATATCTTCAAAGTATAAATAAATATAGGGAACTCTAATTTTTGTTGATTTAAAGCTCTGTCACTGTATGTCATTCTAGTTATTTTTTGTTTATATGATCCTTAAGAATTATATTTTTCTCAAGTTTTAGTTTTCATTTGCTTTTATTGTTAGATTTCATTAGTCTCTTATTTTACAAAAATGGATATGGAAAATAGTGAGGAAAAGCTCGCCACCTCGGGCCTCAACCTGATTCAAACAACCTAGCTAGTGTAAGCCTAGCCTTAACTTGGGTTGAGAACCTCAAAATCTTGGGCTGGCCGAGTTGGGCAGTAGGTTTTCCCTTTAATCCTTAAAGGGGGCTAAAGGGCTTAGCTTTGCCCTGCGAGCCTTCATCAAGATGGTTGGGTGGGCACTGGGCAATAACTCTTTTGATGTCTATATTGAAAGAGGATTATGGGTTACTACCTAGTAGGCTCTGTTGAGTATGTTAAGTGTATCAAAAACCAGTTTAATTGATGATTTAAGTTTTAACCATCCAACTTTTTCTTGGTGTATGGGATAAACATGATAATGTTTATGAAAAATAATATATGGCAATCAGATAGTTAAAACTTATCCAATCGAGCTATTTTTTGGTACAATTCATCTACTAAATAAAACATATTCAATAGTAGTTCCCAATTTGTTGTTGATTTTTATTTTATAATGTTGAGATGCTGGAGTTTTGTCAGTTAGTTACTGTTCTTGACGAAGACTTAATCATCATGTTAAATCTTTTTTCCTGTACCCCCTAAAATGTTGTTTTCTATGATTTCCTTCTAGGGTTTGCTGTTTTGTGGACCTGAAATCTATGCTATTTCATGTAAAACCATCAATCATTAAAAGCACTGAATTTTGTAGGCAGATGCAGGAAAATATATATTGGGTATGAAAAGAGATCTATGTTCCCCTTATAAGAGGCTGAATAGCCTGAATTGGTATGAAACTGAAAGAAAGAGAGGGGCAGTTGCATATAGAAATATACTTATATTGACTTGTGGAATTTCCATCTCAGATGATCAAGTCTCTATGGTTCAAATTACTGTCTAGATTTCAGTACAAGACCTGACCAATTTTTTTTTACCGCCATGTAGATGAGATCATAAGATTTATGCTGACATGAATCCCAATCTGAAGGATTTTGTAGACTTTTGTATTGGGTTGAATAGTTTGTGACACAGTAGACAAGCAGCAGTTATGCTTAAAATGGCATCATTTTTTAAGGGTGTTATTTATGTTATAATCTAAAAAAAAAAAAAAAAATTCTTGTAATTGTTTTGGTCATTTGTTTCCAAGGATCTGTCTTCTAAGGAATAGAACTCATGACTTGGGGTATTAGAACTATTAGTTACATTTTTTCTTTCAATTCTCTCAATAGTTCCTGTGTATTGCTTTTCTAGGTTTGGGATGTCTTAAGTAATGAAGAAGTAGTTGAGATAGTGTCAACAGCTCCAACCCGGTCGTCAGCCGCAAGGATCTTGGTTGACTCCGCAGCTCGTGAATGGAAATCCAAATACCCAACATCAAAGATGGATGACTGTGCGGTGGTTTGCTTGTTCTTGGATGGGAAAATGGACTCGGAATCTGATTATGATGAACAAGGGTTCTCTTCTGCAACGCTTCAGAGCAATCATTCTGGTAATGCAGTGGAATCTGACGATGGCCAAAATTCCGAACCATGTTTGCAGAGGAATTTTACTGTGAGATCATCTGAAGAAAATGATTCGTACAAAAGAGTACCGGTTGAGGTTGAAGGAAATGGGGAAACTGTGTTACCCGAAGATCAGAACTGGTCTGGCTTGGAAGGTGTCACACGAGTCAACTCCCTTGTTCAACTTCCCAGATTTTCTGGGGAAAGACCAAAAACTTAATTTTGTTGGTTTATGAGAAATCAAATGGGATTATGCCTTGTTGCAATACCTTTGGCTTCTCAGCCTCACAAGTTGAAGCAATAGAAAAATCTTCCTGGACTGGTGGCATTGCATTGATGAGTAGTGCAAAGTATTTTTCAGCTGCAATATTTCATTTGTTCATTTCCTGCAAAATTGAATCAATATGGTGCCATTAACGTATAATTATTACAGATTGCAACTCCAGCATTGAGATTTTTGTGTAGTTAATATGAGCACCTAGTGGTTAGTTTCGAACTTGGCTAATGGATCCAATCCCCAGTTGGGCATCCTTGCCATACGAACTGAATGGTTTGAATTGTACGTTTGTAGCTTAAAATCTTGCTGCACGGCCCAGGACGCACCCCATCAGTTTGATTTTTGACACGGAATTCGAACTCTGATCTAAAGGATTGGGAGCCTTGTTGATGTCCGGATTCTGAAGTTTTAACCTTGGAGGGTCAATTAGAGATAATTCTAGGCCTAATAGGAGAGAGAAAAGAAAAGATTGTGATAAAATGATAAATAAATATCTCATTTGGATATTTAAGTAGGAAAAAGAAAATTTTAGAAATAAAGATGCTGCACTTCTCTAATTTTTTTAAAAGGCAAAGAGTTTCAGAGAGAAGATAAATTTTTTAATGAATTTTTTAAAATACTAAATATATTCTTAAATATTTGTATTAAAAAATAAGTTTTTTTTTTTGGTAATAAAATATATTTAATTGTTAAATAATTTATACACTTTTTTCTCTTTTCTCTTCTCTCTTACTAACTGTTCAAATATAGAATAGTTATTTTGGTTTCTTTTCTCTTCTAAATATTCAAATAGCTTACACTTTTCTTTTCTTTTCTTTTCTATTTTTATTCTATTTTAAGTTATTATTTCTTTTCTCTTTTCTCCAAAACTTCCAAACAAGCCTTCTTTGGAAGTCTCCAAGATAAAAGAAAGGATAATATAAAATAGAAGAGAATAGAAGTGAAGAGAGGAAAATAAATTGTTCTTCTTTATTTTCTTTGAATATTTAGGAGATGAATGAGAAGAAAATAACTCTCTTATTTGAATAGTTAGTAGGAGGGAAAAGAAAAAAAAATGTATGAAATATTTGATAATTTAATTCATTTTATTATAATTACCCTAATTTTTAATACAAACATTTGAGGGTATATTTGATATTTTAAAAGATAATTAAAAATGTTTTTTTCTCTCTATTTTTTTTTTTCATTTTGGAGAGATTGGAAAATGATCTTTATCATTTGGTCTTTTCTTCAAATCTTTTATTTTCTATTTAAAAATTTAAGTGAGATCTTTGTGTATCATTTTATCTCAGTCTTTTCTTTTCTATCCATCCAAACAAACTGAAATGAGTTTTCTTTTTTTTATATTAATGAATATTTTTATTTAAAATTTAATTTTCTCATTTTTCGGATACAAAATTACTTTTTTTTTCTTCAAATTTTGCTAACATATTCTTTTCAATTGACTTTACTTTTGGTTGCAAAAGGGTAGATATGAATGTGATTTAGGCATGTATATAGCTCCTTTAATATCACAATATAAGAATATTTTTTTTATTAAATTAAAGAGTTATAATTACTAAAAATAATCAAAACAAATAATCCATAAATTAAACTATTAACTATATTTCAGTTCAAAAATTAAAAAATCAAATAAGTTATAGTGAAATACTAAAACTTTATTTTTTTTTTTAAATTAGTATGAATCAATAGAATTATAGTAACATCAAGATCTAAAAGTATATATGAGATAGATCATATATGATTAAAAAAGAAAACAAAATATAAGTTTTTGAAGTAAAAATGTCAAAATAAAACATTTTTGTATTATAATAAAGTCAAAATATAAGTTTGGTATGGATGAAATAGCATTGAGCATCATAAATGCTCTAACAAAAGTTGTTTTTAGCAATTATAAATGGGTATTTGGGAAAGTAAAATCAAAATATATTCAGTTTTAAAAACTTAATCAAATGATCCAATATGTTTTTGGAAACAAATTTTTCAAAGGATATGAATATATAAATTAATCTATGTTAGAGTTAGTACAAATAGCCCAAGTTATTTCTTTAGTTAATCAAATGAAATTAACTAAACAAAACAAAAATTAGTGATCTTAAGTGATAAAACCAAATGATCTAAATCTCAATTAGATTCAATTTTAATTACTTTCCCAACTAAATTTGTGGAATGAATTAATAACACAAATAATTAGGGGGAAGTATTACATTGATACTAATGAAACAATTTTGCACAAAAACTAAGAGTGAGGAGTTGTTTGCAAACGGGCATAAGTATTGGGTCTGAAAGCTTACAATCCAATTAGGTCAAAGAAATGTAGAAATTATTTCATATAACCGTCACAATCATTTTAGTATTTTGTAGAGTTGACCTGTGATTTATTATATTACTAAAATCAAAGAAGTTCAAGGAATAGCTTTAGATAAAATAGTGGTATTTTGGGTAGTGAAATTGGACAAAATAAAGTTGTCAATGGAGCGGATCGCAATCCGATCTGATCTGTTAAGTCCGGATATGGTTTTAGAAATAGTGATCCGTGACTTGATCCGATCCGATCCGAATCTAATTATCCCAAATATAAACGGACCAGATATGATATAGGCTGATTCGATCCGTTTATATATATATATATATATATATATTATAATTTTAAACAGATCGGACCGGATTAACAGATCGAAAATTCGGTTATTAAACGGATTAGATACGTATCAATATTCGAATGATCTGTCGGATAAACGGATCGGATCGGATTTTATATTAAATAGATCAGATTCGGATCAATTCTGATCCGGTCCAAATCTGATCCATTTATAGTCCTAAACTACAAAAGAGGCTAAGACGCACAAACACTAGAGCGTTTGCTCATCGTCTAAGAAGTTGCGAAACCTTAATTTTCAGTTGAAGACACTTGTCGCTGGCAATTGTGTGTGTAATGCATGCATATGTATTTGCATTATCCATAGTAAAGAAACCATATCTGAACTCTCCGCCACTAAAAAGCCTATAATGTGCGGTCCGGTGCTCTGACTCAACAATTGGGGCACTTGATTTAATGCACCAAAATTCTAGTTCCATTGAAAGACATGGAACAACCCAGACCTACTTTCACTCGCAACATTGACATTGACACTGACATTTGGGCATTTGAATCATCTTACAGCCAACACTCTTGACTGTGGTCCTTTCTTCACCACAGATTTGCAAAAAGTAGGTACATTCAGTGAGCATACAATTTATTCTTGAAATGATGTGCCCTCGGGCCTCGGCAATGTGATCAAGACATGTCCTACAGCCAAATTCATTTCTACAATATCAACTGATTAGTGCAAGTTCAGACTTTAATTCACTCTGCTTCAACCTTCACATAGCATTTCACTATAATGACCAGAATACAATTGTAGTATCAAAAACTATGTTTTACAATACATGAAATCAAAACATACAACGTGATGAGCAAATCCCAATGCAGAATATCATGGAAGCAACATTGATTTATTGTTTTTCATAATGCTTTGAAAACCCCCATTTGCTTTTAAAGTTCAACAGAGAATTTAAATTAATGCATGTTTACAAGTGCCATCAAAGAAGCTAATAAATACACCTCCAACCACACACAGATGTATGTCACAAACTAACTTTGTTTGCTATGCTTGTCCAGCCAAACAAATGATATATAGCAGTTTGGTTGTCAAAATCAGTCTTCTAATAATGTGAGAAACCCCCAAGACACCCTTAAATGCATGTGTTAACAGTTACATCCCTAAAAGTCATTTCCTTCCTAATCAGACCATAGACACTTCTTTCCCAACTCATTTTTGGTAATCTTGAAATAAACAAATGCTGCTTGCAATCCCCATCAATCTCCATTTCCATCCTTAATACTTGAGCTATTCTGAATTATATCAAGGGGTGTAAGATTAACCATATTCAACCACCAAATAAGAAAATCATCCATGGAAATAAATTAAAAGCATTAACCTTTCCAAGATATCAATGCCATCAATTGATCAAGATTTCATTCCAGAGCCCTACTAAAACTGCATTATCAACTGATAAATATTTCATTTCAGAGCCCGAATATCACTGCATTTTTTAGAATTTTCTTTGAAAATTTTAGACTTATCAGTGTCATATTGTATTCAGTGATGTAATTGTTGGCAAAAATTAGTAGTAAAGATCAGTTTTATCTTAACAGTATAAATCAGTTTTTTAGAAAATACAGAATCTGTTTTTGGTAAAGAAGAAATAGAAACTGGTTTCTGTAAAAATGCAGACAACCAATTACAGAGAACAAAGAACTGTTTCTATTCTAAATTTTAAACAGAATTATAAATTCTAGAATTAGAATTTAAGAGAAAGTGTAAACAGATTACTGTTATAAGCAATATACAGAATTGGAATTCAAATTGAATTCACAAAACAACAACGTTTTAGTTTTAATAAAACTAGTAACAAATACGACGGGGATTTGATTAGAAAATTTAGATAAAAAATATTAAATAAATTTTTTCCAAAAAAATATATACACAGCGGACCAAGGACCAAAGCCCAAACCGGGACGGGGCGGCACGCGTTTGTATATTTTCTTTAAAAGTCTTGTACCCCTCCTACGTGGAATACAAGTTTTTCATAAGTTTCAAGCTTTTGTTACCATTTTCAAGTAGTGATGTTTGGAAACAATTTTTTCATTCACTCCTTAATGATTTTGAGCAACCCAATACATGATCTTAATTTCTTCATGGAGAGAACACATTTTCATATAGACCCATCAAATTAATGTGTAGGACTCACTTTATTTTAACTCAAAGATAACTAATTATTATGTTCAAAATTCACTTTTCCTAACAGTAATTTACACATTTCTCATGGTGAACCAAGGAAGATAATCCCACTTTGATTTGCAAAATAAAGGAAGCTTGACACGCACAGAAGTACTTAATTTGCGATTTCATACATTTATTGGCCGTTTCAATCTGTTGAAGAAATAAGAGAGAACAAGAAGCTTGACCCAATGCATGTGTGTGCGTGTGCGCGCAATGCATGCATGCGTACCATATTGCAGTGTCTTGTACAGAGAAGCCATCTCTTAACTCACCGCCAAAAGTTCACCCCAACTATACTCTAAAACTAAACTATAAGAAGACAATCTTCTCTAACCGTCTTCTCCATCACTAAGCCTTCTCTCTCTCTCTCTCCTCTCTCTCTCTCTCTCCTCTCTCCACACACACACACACACACACAATGGCTCACAACCCTCATTCAGTCCTCGCTTTTTTTTTATCTTCAACATCCTACTTGCAATAGTCGGGCATGCGGTTGCAGGACGTGACATAACAAACTCCAAAAACACAGACAAGAAACAGCCTGAGTCGTTCATTGGACACGATCGCAGTGTACTCATTCCAGGATTTGGCCGTGTCATCGTCCCAAAATTTGGTCATCCATTCACCACCCTCCAAGGACAGGTCATCCATTCACCCACCCTCCAAGGACAGGCACCATTGGAGGAACTGGCATCGGTAGCACTGGTGGTGGCAGCAGCACCGGATCTGGGGCGGGGCAAGCCACAACTATGTTCCAGGTGGTGATGATACATTAGTTCCAAACCCTGGTGTCGAGGTCCCAAATCCCGGAAGTGGTGGTCAGGTTCCTTCAGCTGCTCGTCCTTGAGTTTAGTCAGCGTTTTTGTTTTGTCATCATTTAAGCAATAAGCATGGTGGACTCATCTATTTTGAGGTATGCCATGTAATGGAGTCTGCTTCTATTGTGATTCAGTCTTAGAAATCTTATGTAAGCTTTATTTGTAGAATCTTTCAGTTTTTTATGAATAAGACTTGGTTTCATTTTGCATGTAAGCAGTAGTATCTAAATGCAAATTTATTTTCTTTTGTTGTCAGTTGTGGAATTTTGAACCTACATTTTACACAGACAGAATCAAACATTACATGTGTTTACATGCGCGCGCGCGCACTGAAACACACACAGATCTATATAGATAACTGAACAAAGCGAACTTCATTTACTGCACCAAAATCCCATTTTGGATTCTAGCAAGAAATTAATAAACCAAACCTACATTCACAGACAGAGCCGACATTTGCAAATATCATACGAGCATTATGATCTTATGATTGTCTCTTTACCAGAGATTTGAGAAAGGAGATTCAGGGAACATATAATTCATTCATTGAATGCTCAATAAGTGAAAAGATTTGCGCTCAGGAATGTGAGAACATGCTACACATGATAAAACAGCAACTTCAAATTCCAGAATATCACCTTACGAGAGCTGATCAGTGCAAGTACACTTAAGGTTGAGGTGTTCAGACTTGGACCTACTCTGGGCACCCGGTACTTAATACTTGTCCCCCTCCGTGGTTGACATAGCATTTGGCCAGAAGTTGGTGCTCTAATATAGATAGTTTATAACATCATAATCACCTAAAAGATAAATAAATAAAATTCCATCAATTAATGTCATGCAAACATAAAGTAACCCATGCAGAACGTAATGGATTGTTTCAGTTTGGCATGTGATATGGGATGCAAATTATTTTCATGCTTCTTCAACAACCCCAAACTTGCTTCAAACTTCAATAAACAAGTAGAAATTAATGCATATTAGATGCGCCATCAAAGAGACTAATAAAATACACAAACAACCGGAGAGCTGTCACAAACCTGGTTTACATTTTATGGCCAGCTAAACAGGGAGAGTAGAACTTTCGTCCACAAAATCAGTTTTGTATCCATGTGAAACACCCTAAGAGTCAATTTTTCCATGATGAAATGACCTAAGACACCGAGTAATGAATTTGCTTTACCTTGAAACAAGTAAATGCTGCTTGCCAGTCACCATCAGTGTCCATGTCCATCTTAAATAGTTGAGTCCTCCCTCATTCAACCAAGGGGGCTAAAATTCTTATCTTGGGTGATTACCATATCAAACCACAAATAGAGATATCACCAATATAATTTGAAAGAATTAAACTTTCAACATAACACACCCAATAAAGTAGTCCTTCAACCTAAAAAGATCTCATTTTCAATACCCCAATATCACCGTATTGTTTGGGATTTCCTTGAAAATTTATTGAAGATTGTCTTTTAGATTCCATATCTATTTCAGTGATGTAATCACATTTTTTTTCTTGAGGTGAACACAACAAAATATTCTTGTAGCTAAATACAGACAAGAATATATTATCAAAAAGAGACCAGCACTCGGATCATTTCATTCACAAAACCGCATGCTAGTTTCAACAAATTATATAAAGTAAGCTCCATGACAATGAATGTTATGTAATAAATTTCTAAGATCACCAAGGCACAGGGTACTCCCAAGCCAATAAAAACATGTGAATCTGAGATTAAATAATCTGACTCCGACCAAGCCAATGAAAGTAAATCCCTCGAGAGAGTAAAAGCTGAATCTACAAGGAAACGTGTCATAACATTAACCTGCAGAAAACAGAGGAGAAAATTATCCCTTGGTAAGCGAGTAAATTAGCAATAATTGAAAGCTTTTTTTTTTTTTAAAAAAAAAAAAGCAATAAAATGCATATAATGTGAGACTTCTGGTCTGGTTATGCTTGGAAGGTTTGCCTCTGATGGCCAAAGAAATGAGACTCATATGTGCACCACATATGTCATGCAACCCAATCATGAATTTAACCCTCAAAGTTTAAAGTCTAAATGTCATCAGGCTTTTCCAAACACGCCATAATAAAAATCATCCCCAAGAAATAATTGATAGAGCAAAATAACTACTAGGCTTCATTTTATTGGAAGTAAATGCTTGATTAAAAAATTATGTACAGAACTTGTCCTCAGCATCCCCAAAAAGTTTCCACTTTTTGAGTGTGATGAGAGAGAGACAGAAGAGAGGGAGCTAAAATAATCTGGTAACTCAAGAACCAATAGATTTTAAGTAATAATTACTATAATTAGCTTTGAAGGAAAAACTGAGGCAATTCTCATCTAAAAGAAAAAAAAAACCCTAATCTCTTTACTACTCTGCCAGCAGAAGCTTTGGCACAATACAATCAAGCCATTTAACAAGCATCAACAACTCAAAAAAAATAATATATAGTAAGGGTGTTAGGGGTCAATCATTCAACTAGCCCAACATTAAATATAATATGGTGCAAATTACAGTCATTCACTCATCATATGTTATATTGGTGAGCTGAACTCTGATTTGAGAGAAAACATACATAATGTACCTCGAAGAAATAATGACAGCAAGTTTTGTATCCAGAATATCTAAGGTTAAAAGAATTCAGTTTTTTTTCCTGTTTTAGCAAGCAATCAATTGATCTTAAAGTATATTAGCTGATGTCTTTGTTGAAAAGTACACAAGCTAACAAAACTAGATGCTGAATTGATGTATTTTAGGTGTACATTGAATGATCCTAATAACTAGACCACCTACCATGGACATTCCCCTTCAGACAACCAAAGGACATACAGGGATTAGGTCAACGACAATTCTTGTTATTTACTAATCATGAGAAATCACTAATGAACCTTGTCTCAGATCCCTGGAGTCACAATTTCACTGATTGAATGAAAATAAGCCCATAAATAATTGTCTCACTTCCTAAAAGTTATTTCTAGTGCAATCAACATCCAAATAATCTAGGACAATTCAAACAAGTTTGTTGCTCCCAGAATAAACAGTTTTCTTAAACTTGAACTAAGCCTGGAAGCTAGATCAAGTCTCCATCATTGCTAACCCCCATCACTTTAATTACTTGAGCTACCTATAATTAAGTCCAGGCTGTCAATTACATCTCATGTGTGAATACCATCACCACATTACAGAAAAATTGCCAGCATAAGGTTCCAAAATAAGTCAAATCTTTCAAAAAAATCCATACCTAAAATTCATTTTTCTTACACAGAATAAATCTGGATGGTTTAAACTCATCATGCTCTATGAAGAATCAACAATTTGCTCCACATCTACATAACAATGACGTGGAAAGGTAATCCATATCCCTTGCTTGCTTTTGCACAAAAAGAACATGGGATACCGACTCAGTGTGAAGACTGAAGCATGGACTGCAGAAATGAAAAATTCTTAAAAAGAATAGGGCATGGACAAAAATTGTCACCTATATAGCTATTTTTTTATTTTCAATGGACCAAATCTCCTGAAATGATAAATTCTTAAAAGAATAGGGCAAGGACTAAAATTGTCACTATATCTTCTTCTTTTTTTAATTTTCAAATGGACCAAATTGTCACTATAATGCATAGTTAACAGGGGAAAAACTTGTATAACCATTTCACACATCTGGCCATGTGTCAAACAAGTCGTACACTCATTGGTAAAGCATCAACATTTGACACAGACACAAGCACCTGAAGTAAGGTTGGGAAAACAAATTCTCACAGCTAATCACTCATTTCAAAGTAGTCTAATAAATGAATATGTGCGTGTGTGTGTGTGAAATTGATGTTGTCTCTAAATGATTGTTTAGCACGAATAACAAAATCTGAATTTGGCCAAGTAGCCTGCCAACTCTGTTAGGTGCTTTGAGCTTAAAACTGGAACTTAAACACAGAAATGCCATGAAAATGTAAAGAATACCAAGATGGCCTGCCAACGAGGAGATTAGGGAAAAAGGAGGGGGGAGAAATTCATAGATATGTGGATGAAGTGAAAGTAATAAAGGCTCAATTTAGTAACCAGAAAAAATAGATGGTGAAGACTTGCACTTGTTAGATGAAACAGACTCAAGAACAGAACTATATTCATATTGTCAACAAGTGCACATACCACAATTACTGTCATAGTAAGCAGACATTAATAAACAAGGAGCTACTTTAAATCATTTTAAAGAAAGTTTAATATTATCATAAAAAAGGTAACTATCTAAGATTTTAATCCCTTCCTTTTTCTGATAAGTAAAGCAAATTATAGAGTGCCAAGGGGGGGTGCAGCCCAAGTACAAAGGCAGCATGTAAGAATAATTAAATATCAGTAGTCTCTATTTGCACATGCATAGGTTAGGTGTTTCTCCAATACCTTCTCCAAAATCTACCATTCACGGACAACCAATAGTACAGAAAGAGCAGGACAGGGTTTTAGAATTTCTCATCACTCTCATATTTGTAGCATAGAAGGCTGAATTTTTTAGCAGTCCAAAATGAAGACAATTTCTTCTGCTACTAGCAGTAAGTTGCACTTCAGAATATAGCCTAATTATATCAATCCCTTTGTCTCCTATATGCATTGCTCAAATAGTTACAGTTACAATAAAAAAAGTAGCACCATTGGTGGTTTTTTTTTTTTTTGGAACCCTTCAAATCAAATTCTGCAAATTTACGAAACACAGAAAAAAAGTGTAACTTCTCTAGGTGTCAGTATGCCCAACAGAAATTACTGGGTATTTTCTTAGAATGTATACCAACAATGACTCACATAATAGGTCTTGAGATATGAGTCACTGTTTTGGTAAGGATGAAAATTCAAAAAGGAGACTTGTGCCCGTAGATTAGAATTGAAAAATAGGATGAAAGTGATGTAGGAGAGGGAAAGAGAAGAGAGAAGAAGAAAGAAGAAGAATAAGAGAGAAGGGATAGAAGAAAGAGAAGGGAAGAGAGGAAAGAGGAGAGAGGGAAAGAGCCGAAGGGGAAGAAAACCGGAAATTCTATTAATCAATTCAATTCAAGTCTAAGTACCCATCTATTACAAGCAATGCCTTTATAGAGGCATATTGAAGATATATTCAAAAAATTAGAAATTTCATACAAATCTAAAAATAAGAAACTAAAAAATATCTTATATCAAATCAAACAAATCCTAGATAAACTAAATCTTAAAAATAGAATAAAATAAAAATACATAAAAAAATAATATCCACCTAGATCAAATATAAATGACCCGTGAAGTCCTTCTTGATCCCCATCATTTCTCCCCGGCTGAAAAAAACTCAACTCCAATGAGTTAAGATGACGGGGTTGTTGTTCAAAGTTGTTACCTGGAACATAGATCGTTCTGGTACATGGAACGAGAACAGTAACGTAAATCGTCACTTGTTATAGAACACGGTACATTAAGGGTAGATTTCTTTGGATTGCTTTGTTAGAACGAAATACATTTACTTGGAAAGTGATATGCTTTTTGATTGTACTTGTCAAAGAGTTTTTATTTATTGGAGTTCATGTCCTATTAGAGTTAGGAATACCTAGAAGCCTAAATATAACCATGTAATGTTGCAATTGAAAACCGAATTTGTTTTAGAGAATTCTTGCAGCAGTTATGCCCTTTGAAGACTAGGTGATACAATTTCCACCCAAGAAGTGATAACTGTGTAAACTTACGTTTGATGCCTGACTTCTTATTTCTTTCTTTCTTTCTTTAAAAAAAATTCCTATACCTTTCTACTTACAACCAGAATTAATTAATTTATTGTTTTCATTCCAAAACATCTTACTTTGACAAGCTTAGCAATAAGATTCAAGCCTAACAAATTCTACAACTTTCACCCTAAATAAATAATCAAGCCTAGCAAATAGCAACTAAGAGAGACCACAAAAGGACCAAATTACTGTTAACAGCCACCAAACTGTCCCATTCATTACTCATTTCATGCTTAAAACTTTCACCCTTTTGCTCCACCTTTTACAAATCCTAAAATCCAATGTTTTTATCAATTGGGTAATGCCAAGATCAGCAGAGGAGGCACACAATTGTTGGGAGGGTGGCAGAGTTATTCGGAAAGCTAGAGAGGTGCGGAAGGTTGCCCTATTGTGTCTTTCGTGGCATATATGTAGAGAAAGAAATAAGAGATTTTTTGAAGGAGTGGAGTCCCCATTACTTGTAATTAAGAACATCTTCTTCAATTCCTCTTTTTTTGGGTCACGGGGGCATGCTCCTTGAATATGAATTCCTTCATAGATTTCTTAGATGGTATGAATTAATAGTGATGCATAGCATATGTAAATGTATTTATTTATTTGTTTTGGGGTATGTAAATGCATTTATTTATTTGTTTTGGGTGTACACGGGAGCACCCCCTTTGGTGCGTTTATAAATATTATCCTTTACTTACCAAAAAAAATATATTCCACCAACCTTTGGCAAGAAGAATCAATTAAAAAACAACCAAAAAGCCCATCTTCTCGCTACGCACATCAACTTTGATGTCAAACTTGTAAGAGAATGGGAGGTTCACTAATTATTTGATGGTCAGTGTATGTGTTCTCCAGAAAGAGAAGGGTTCAATGACTATTCATTTGCCGGAAACCAGAAGTAAATTTTTTGATTGTGATGTCCCCACTACATCACATGCCATTTCCTATTTTACATGGATCAAACACTCAACAGTGACTTTGTATATATACATTAAAAAAAAAAGGGTGAATTGGGTTCTGTTTCCACTACAAAAGCCTTATCAATATATACCAAAATAAATTTGTATAACAATAATTAAGTAATATCAATTCCATGACCAAGGTGAGAATACAAATACAGAAGCAGTGTACCAACGTTAGCAGCATAATTTTCATGAATGACAACTATGGAAGTGATTTTACACAATTAAAGATGTAAAATCTCTCCTTCCCGTGGGATTGGGCTCATTTGTGTAATTCCCATTCAATTCTTATATATTTCCTTATCTGAAAGAATAAATATAAGTATACATTCATATAGGTATTGGTATTTTTGGTTACATAAGATTTATAGATTTGCCTCAACAAATTACATAAGTTGCACTCAAATTAGCTTTAAAAAACAACAATGTGCAAATGGGTATTAAAAAAAAATTCAAATATATACAAAAGAAAAGAGGTTCAACAATCACCTCAACTAACAAAAATCAAATTCCGAGCATCTTGAAGAGTATGAAGCAGAGGAAACCAAAGAAAATGAGGAGGAAAAGGTAATCTACGAAGACGAAGAACTTTGTCGTCCCGTAGTTTCTCTTCACCTTCTTCTGCTGCTTGGGTTCCTCCACTTCTTCGAGCTTTGCCATTTGATCTACCAACACAATTCCAGATCAGGATCCAGGGCTTCCAGGTAGTGATTTCGGATCTCTCCCCCACCAGTCTGCGCGCGCAACACTCTCTCTCTCTCTCTCTCGGTTTTCTATACAAGTAGTGGACCCCGGCCTGGCCCAGATTGATTTAAGTCAGTGTGGGCTGCTATCCTGCCGGGCCTGGCCCTTGCAACTCTTCAGAGTTGGAGTCCAACCTAAGGTTGCAACTGAGTTGAGTCTTTGATTAGTTAAAATAAATAAGTTCTAAATTATGATCAAGTTAAATTATTTATTTTTTGCATTGATCTTGAACAAACTTTTAATTGAGTCGATCATGAACCAGGCTCGAGTAGCCTGATATTTTATACAATATCAGACTACTTTTTTTAACTTATTAAGCCAAGTTCAAATCTAATTCAATAAATTAACAAGATTCAAAATACGTTCAAACTTGACTTATTTATTATGTGAGTCAAGCACGAATGAACATCTGACAGAGTAAATTATCAGTTAAGTTTGAATAACTTAATTCGTTTTACAACCCTGATGAGTGTATGCAGATGAAACTAAGTTCTTTATTTTGATCCAAATTGAAGAAAAAAAAAATTTCCTATCCCTTTTTGTAGGTCCTTTTTCTATTGAAACTACATTTTCCATTGTAGTTTTTTTTTGTAATAACAAGTATCATTTCGTTGCTTCATAATTGGAACGCATGGTCTTTCCTTAACTATGCTGTCTAGTTTGAACAGTACAGTAGAGAAGGAAATCGAGAGTTACTTTCTTAAACCTTATATATATATATATATATATATATATATATATATATATATATCTTTACAAGTTCTCAGATTGTA
Organism: Nyssa sinensis; assembly: GCA_008638375.1. Classification (NCBI taxonomy): domain Eukaryota; kingdom Viridiplantae; phylum Streptophyta; class Magnoliopsida; order Cornales; family Nyssaceae; genus Nyssa; species Nyssa sinensis. The sequence goes on from VIRR01000447.1 coordinate 166,072, forward strand.
ATTCTTTGTCATGCTCGGTCCATTTTGGTGAAAGTTATGGTATCTAAATGCCATGCATGCACTTGTTATGGTATTTCTTTCTTTCTTTTTTTTTTTTTTTTTGATACGGTGACAAATTTCGCTCGTCTTTCACGACTTCAAAAGATTTATTGTCGTTTATCGAAATAGAATTGAAAGACAAGTCCCCGAGCACGTGCATTGACCCCACACCACACGCAATATTTAAATCATGAAGAATACATCGACAGGATTCAAACCTATACCAGATACTTTGACTTGACACATTCAACACTTGAAACTCATGGGGGTTGCTATGGTGTTTCTTGAATAAATGGATTATTTACATGTCATAGTTTGTAGATTGTTCTGCCATTGGCTTGACTTTTCTTGTAAATATTGTAGAGTTATGTTAAAGTGCTATATAATATTCTATGGAATAGTAGATATATAAATGTAGAATTATATGAATTGTAAGAGTTCAACAAGAGGTTGGAGTGGTCTGTAACCTGCATCTCAATTAGTTGATTCATTTTAATTATAAGATTAGTTCTTAATTATTAAATGGAGGAGGTAGATGTGAAGCCATTCAAATCCAACCAAGTTCTCATATGTTAACTTCATATACATCATTAGTCCATCCTCCAAGTTTAACTTCATAAATTCTTTCCCTTTTGTACACATAAAAAAAGCAACCTTTATCCACAGTCCCTTCCTTTGACATACCCTCAAATTTTGGTAAAAAAATCATAATAGAAGGCATCTGGTATACTTCCAAATAGAAGTCATTACACAAAGATTGAAAAGGAATGAGTTTCAAGCTTTCTTTGTTCTATACAATCAATGGCTTGTGTCCTAAAATAAGTGGGCACTGCCTCATTTTGGATATTTGGTTGGACAGTTCAAGCACCATTGAAGAGTGACTAAAGATGTTATTCAATTAGCTGTGTGATAAGTGAATAACAAAAAAGATCTCAAATGCAGTAACCAGCTAATTATATCTTCCATTACTCCAAAATATACATGAATGAGCTGATTGTTAAGGCTTCTATCTTTCAAAACAAATATTAAACTGAAGGGAAAGAAACAGACACTACTATGGAATGTTTCAGAAGCCAGCTTGTAGGAGTCTTGCATATGAAAACATAACTATCATAAGATGAAAATGTGACAATAAAACAGGCGTATGGGTGCGTGCGTGCGCACAGAGAGAGTAAATAACATGTGTCTTGTATCATATACAACAGATACTCTTCCAAGCTGCATGTCAGTTGGATAAGGGAAGAGTGAAAATAAAAATAAAAATAAAAATTGTGCGCAATATTTTAACTAGCATGACTTGGTACAACCTATTTGCACCCCAAAAAAAGGGGCTGTTCTTTTCATAACCCTGTGGAGGCATTTCACCAATCTGAGCACATTCTCCTTATAACCGTGTGTTTTTCTTCAAGCAACGGAAAAGATGATTCGGTCATTGGCTGTCTCGGCTATTTATTAGATCATGGGACTGAGTAGTTTTCACTTAGAGATTCTTTCAATTCATTTATTTAATTATTCCTGTCATGTGACCAAAAGAATAGAAGCATGTTAGTGTTCTATTATGCAGGAAATAATACTGGGAAAAATTGCAGCCAGGGGATAGCCTGTTTGAGAAACTGAAGAATTGGGTCACCCAACCAAGACCCTGGCTGAAAATCAAAAATTCCATTTGGTTAGAATACAGGCCAATTTCCTGCTTCATTCATTCATATATATTCCAATGAATGAGCTTTTGCCATGCCCAGATGCAGTTGGCCATAAAAGGTACAAAGCTTCTAGGCTCTAGTGACAATGCAATTATCATACCTTATGGAGACTGCTTGATGAAGAACTGGACTTCGCTTCCGTTGATACCTCAGATATTCGTCCTTCTGATTTTTCATTTGAATAACTACAAAATAAATTTTAAGTGTTAGAGAAATTATCCCTCTGCTCAAACATTTTCTAGAACCATTACATATCCAACAAGCACACGAGGAGTTAGTTAAAAAATACCAGTCATCACAGACAATCAAGACAACCTCTAAACCAATGGTCCTCAAACAATTTTTTTTTTGTTTTTTTTTTTGGCGGGGGTCGGGGGGTGGTGGTGGTCCTCAAACAAGTAATATATCCTCAAAGAATCTAAACAAAATAACAACAGTAAACAACTTCACAAATTATTATGGTTTCTTATAATATGGGAGAAGATACAAACAAACCACAAAGATCTAATGCCAAGGCATAAAACTGACCATTTGGGATATGTCAACAGAGAACCCAAACTTGGTTCAATTTGCTCAGCCATTTCTTAATGAAATCTACTATAGTCTACCCACTAACCAAAGAAATACTCTACAGTTTGGCTGATAATTTTATCCCTTGAGGGTAGAATGTTTTTCAATTTCTCAATTTATTTTCACAATGGTTGTTTGGGTTGCCAAATTGATATAGAAAACAAAGAGAACATAAAGCCAAAAAACATAGAGATATTGAATATCACAAGTTGTGGTAGACCTAGACCATGGAGTTTGGGGGTGGGGGGGGGGGGGGGGGACATAGAAGTTAAAATTTTTGGGAGGCAATTCCTAACTTTTTTTGAAAAAAATCTTAAGGAAATAGGGTTAAAAAAAAATTCAATTGGAAACACAATGGAAACGATTAAAAAAATAAAATGCTTTAAAACACTTGGAACATAAAGTATAATACATGAATGTGTGAAAAGAAATTTATAATTAACAAATTGAACATATTTCAATGTGCACATCCATACACACAAAAGGATACTATGGTGAAATTGAGAAATAAACATAAACATACATTATTCAATAATACCAAATAATTCTTGACTAGTTAAAAACAAGTATAAAAAATTTAAAGTTTTTTTTATGTAATATGAATTTTTTCTAAAAAAAATTCTTATGAATATTTGAAATTATAATGATTAAATACGATATTATAACATCATACATATGTAAAATATAATATACACGAATTAGACAATTTGACATAAGTTACACATCAAATAATAATTGAAGTAAAACAAATTAACAAGTTAAGCCTATTATAAAAAATAACTTAGTATTAAAGTCAATTGTTCACATAATTTTTCATTTCCACTACACTAGTTTTCTTTATCTACCGTTATTGGGGAAAAAAAAAAAGAGATATCTTTTCTAATATGTGGTCTTAATCCTTCAGTATCCTACTTTATTTGAGAAAGAAAAGATATTATCTTTTATCAATTTCTT
>VIRR01000448.1:0-154696 GCA_008638375.1 Nyssa sinensis
TATTAAACTTTTGGCCATCTTCCGGCGACATTATTCCATCCTGATTGCAGCCTGTTCTCTTTTTCCTTCCAGTAAGTCGAGGTTCTCGGTTAACTGAAGCGGATTTGCTTCTTGATTGAAGGTTTCTGTTCTCCATGTGGGCATACCGATTTCTACGGGAATGACCGCCTCGGAACCATATGTGAGTGAGAATGGTGTTTCCTAGGTAGCACTGCTCCTCGTCGTTCGGTAAGCCCAGAGTACTCCAGGAAGTTCTTCTGTCCATTTTCCTTTTGCTCGTTCCAGCCTCTTTTTTATGCTATTCAATATCGTCCGATTAATCACCTCGGCCTGCCCATTTTCCTGTGGATGTCCTGGTGAGGAAAAATGCTGACTGATACGGAGATCGTCACAGAATTTTTTAAATACCCTTCCTGTGAATTGGGTACCGTTGTCTGATATGATAGTTTGTGGTACCCCAAACCGGCAAACGATATTTTTCCATGTAAACCTCTTTACATCCACCTCGGTAATATGAGTCAAAGGCTCTGCTTCTGCCCATTTGGAGAAATAATCAATTGCAACTAGCAAATATTTCTTGTTTTGTGGGGCCTTTGGCAAAGGTCCCACTATATCCATCCCCCATTGGGCAAAAGGCCAGGGACTTGCAATGGGTACAAGCTCTTGTTGTGGTAAATGTTGATAGGAAGCAAAACGCTGACATTTGTCACATTTCTTTACATACTCTCTGGCTTGAATCAGCATACCGGGCCAGTAATAACCATGGGTCAACGCTCGATGTGAGATGGTCCTACCACCATTATGATTGTCGCATATCCCTTCATGAATCTCGGCTAGTACATACTCCGATTCTTCTGGAGATAGGCACCTCAGTAAGGGTTGGGTGTAAGATCTACGGTAGAGTTGCTCATTTAAAATCAGATACCGAGCTGCTCTGATCCGTAGTTTACGTGCTTGATTCCTATCTTCTGGGAGTTTTCCTTCTTTCAGGTATCTGAAGATAGGAGCTCTCCAGTCGTGACATTGTTTCAAGATGTGAATTTTTTGAACTTTGTCAATATTGGGGTGATTTCGGGAGGAGATAGTCAATTCTGAATCCCCTTTGGTACCGAGGTGAGAAGCCATATTTGCTAATGCATCTGCCCTTGCATTCTGTCTTCTCTCTATTTTATGAATACGGAAAGTGACAAATGATTTTTGTAGAAAACTTACCATTTCAGCATATTTGATCATTCTGTCATCTTTCACAGCAAATTCACCCAGAACTTGGCCCACCACTAATTGGGAATCAGAGAAGGCTTCGAGGTTGTGAGCCTCATGTTCTAGGGCTAGTTGCATGCCAAGGATTAATGCCTCATATTCAGCTTCATTGTTTGAAGCCGTAAACCCCAAAGTAACTGCTTTCTCTGTAGAAATACCATCGGGAGATCGGAGGATAAGACCAACTCCGGACCTTTTATCAGTGGAAGAGCCATCCACATATAAATGCCATGTGGCCATGGTTGGGTTAGCGTCTAATTTCTGTTTTAGTGCCGGGGTGAATTCGGCAATAAAATCTGCCAAAGCCTGTGCTTTAATGGCAGTCCGAGGTGTGTATGTGATATCGAATTCTCCCAGCTCTATTGACCATTTCACGAGACGACCTGAAATTTTAGGTTTATGTAGTACGGCTTTTAAGGGGTATGAAGTTGGAACTATGATTGAATGAGACTGAAAATAAGGCCTGAGTTTTCTGGCCGATATGACGAGTGCGAAGGCTAGCTTTTCTATCTCGGGATACCTTTTTTCTGATCCAAGAAGTGCTTTACTCACGTAGAATATGGGTTTTTGAATCCCTTTGTCTTCTCGGAGTAACGCAGAGCTTACGGCATTTTCAGATACCGCGAGGTATAAGAGCAGCTTCTCTCCTTTTATTGGTGTAGATAACAGCTCTGGAAATGCCATATATTTTTTAAGCTCCACAAAAGCTTTGTCGCATTCAGAGGTCCATTCCAAGATCTTATTCCCTCGTAGAGCTTTGAAGAACGGAAGACAGCGGTCCGTAGACCTTGATATGAAGCGATTCAGGGCCGCAATCCGGCCATTCAAAGTCTGTATCTCCTTCCTAGACCTCGGAGGCTCGAGTTCTGCCAAAGCTTTAATTTGGGATGGATCGGCTTCAATGCCTTGTTGTGAGACAAGAAAACCCAGAAACTTCCCACGGCTGACCCCAAAGATACATTTAGATGGATTCAACTTCATCTTATGTTTGTTCAGGATGTCGAAGGTCTTTTTTAAATGTTCAACGTGGTCCTTCTTCTGCTGACTCTTGACCAGCATGTCATCGATATATACCTCCATCGTATCACCGATCAGAGATGCAAACATTTTGTTGACCAAACGTTGATAGGTGGCTCCGGCGTTTTTTAGGCCGAAAAGCATTACTTTATAGCAATACAAGCCTCGTTCAGAGATGAAGGAGGTATTTTCTTGATCAGGAGGATACATCTGAATCTGGTTGTATCCTGAGTATGCATCCATGAAGCTCATCAACTCGTAACCAGCAGTTGCGTCAACGAGTTGATCAATTCTTGAGATAGGGAAACTATCCTTAGGGCAAGCTTTGTTAAGGTCGGTATAATCAACGCATACTCGCCATTTCCCATTTTTCTTTTTAACCAGGACTGTGTTAGCAAGCCATTCTGGGTAAAATACCTCCCTGATTAGCTGTGCATCTAGTAACCGCTGGACTTCATCATTAATGATCTTATGTCTCTCGGGAGCAAATGTTCGTCTCTTTTGCCGTACAGGGTGGCAATCAGGGTTTGTTGTGAGCTTATGGCAAATACATGAGGGATCGATACCTTCCATGTCCTTAGTTTCCCATGCAAAGGCTGATAACTGAGTTTTCAGAAACTCAATTATAACTTCTTGTTCTGATGGAGACAAATCGGCACCCACCTATAAATAATGCCCTTCTTCCTCTTGTCCTACCGAGATCTTAAGTGGCTCTTGGACCGGAGCAGCCATGCTATCTACGCCACGCGGGCTTAAAGGCGCGTCAATCTCGGTAGGACAATACGTATCTTCACCTCGGTCAGATAGGTCGAGAATCATTTGCCTCCGAGATGTCTGTAATTGCTATTGCTGGTTGTTACCTTTGAGCGCAACAACATGGCATTCCCGAGATGATGATTGGGAACCTCGAATGGTGCAGACTTGATCATTCTGTATATATTTGAGGCATTGATGAAGGGTGGGCGTGACGGCCCCTATCTGATGCAGCCATGGTCTTCCCATGATTACATTGTATGGAGATCGGCAATCCACAATCACATATTCTGATATCACTGTTCTTTGTTCCTCACCGACTCCAATAGTTGTTGGGAAGTCAATACCGCCCATGGGAGAACTTAGATGTCCATCAAAACCAACCATTACTGCCGAGGTTTCTTTGAGATCGGACACGTTCAACCTCATCTTCTGGAAAGGCTCATAAAATAAAATATTAGTGGAACTGCCTGTGTCTACCAATACTCTAGAGATGTCGAAGTTAGCGACACGAAGAGTAATGACTAGCGCATCGGCGTGTGGGTGATGTACGCCAGCTAGATCCAGTTCGGAGAATTGGATTTGTGGTGAGGGTTTCGGCTTTTTCTCCAGAGTCATGATTTGAACCGGAATTGGTGCCACCTTTGCTTCTCGCGCATAGCGTTTCCTTGCCCGATTCGAGATGCCGGAGAGAGAGTTAGCGGCATGGAGGACGAGGATAACATGAGTATTGGCTTGTGATAGTTGACTTGTCCCAGGAGCGGACCTCTGATCTTGTCGTGGTGGCTGAGGCCTGGGTTCCTGCCGAGGTTGTTGGGATTTTTGAGTCTGATTATTTGGTCCAGACTCTCGTTGAACGAACTCTTTCAGTCGTCCCCTCCGAATTAGCTGCTCAATCTCTTGCTGAAGATGTCAACACAATTCCGTAGTATGTCCGTGATCTCGGTGGAAATCACAATACTTACTACGATCTCGGTGGTCAGGATCAGCATATAATGGATCTGGACGCTTGAAATTTTCATGTGTCTTGACCTGATTATAGATCTCAGATATAGAAGTAGTTAGGGGAGGTAGTGGCACACTCAGAGGTGCGTATGATCTAAAGTGTCCCGAGGTGGTCTGATTTTGACCTCGGGATGTTGTTTTCGTCTCAGGACTTCTTTGTCGTTTGCTGGTATTGCCAGTACTCTGCATTTGCGACTTCCCCTCATTTTGTGTTTATTCCCTGGCAAGACGAAGGGATGTTCTGGTGTCTTCCAAGTTAATATGTTTTCTTGCCCTTTCCATTAATGACGCCATATCGACTGGAGGATTTTTTGTCAGGGAATCATGAAAACGCCCTGGCCAAAGTCCAGCATGTAAGGTGGCCACCAGGAAGGATGCACCGCAATCAGTGATCTCGGTCAGCTTGGCATTAAAGCGAGCAATATAATCCCTGAGGGATTCTCCCTTCCGTTGCTTGATGGACAAGAGAAATTCCGGCCCCTTCTTGAGCCGCCTGCTTGTTAAAAAACGATCAAGAAAGCGCCGGCTGAGCTCATAAAAATTGGGGACGGAATTTGGAGGGAGGTTATGGAACCATCGAAGGGCTGCCCCTTTGAGACTCGTCACAAAGGTGCGGCATAGAAATGCGTCAGTGGCGCCATGGAGGGCCATTGTATGCTGGTAATTAGAAAGATGATTACCAGGATCATCCAATCCTTCATAAGGGGTGAATTTTGGGACAATAAACTTACGAAGACGCTCCTCAGCTAATATAGCCGGCATAAACGGAGTCGTAAATCTTCCGAGAAGCTTTGCTATTTCGTCCTGTTGAGGAGGTGGAAGTCCTTCTCGAACAGGAACTGCTTGTCCCATGGAATCTGCCACTTCTTCTGATCGCAGTGGTACTCTGGATGGGCCAGAATGCTGAAACCCTGGTATTCCAATCTCTAATCCAGTGGGTTGAGGATTGTTCTGACTGGGGATAGCATGTTCGGACTGCCTTTGAATGGACGCAGGCGCCGGTTGAAGTGGTGGTTCGGATTGCACCAAGTTAGCTTCGAAATTTGTAGGACTAACAACATGGCCCCTACTATAAACAACGTTGTGAGGTTGCACGTTGGGTATGCCCCTCAAAACGTCTTGTTGAACTGGAGCCATCCCCTGGGGAGAAAAGGGACGAGCGCTAAGACCACCCTCCTCATATTGCCTCCTTTGCGGGGGAGATAATAATGGATATCTGCTTTCAGGAACTCCTGACTGAGGGAGAACTGATGGATTTTGCGTCAACGAGGCCAAGACTTGAGATATGGCAAAGAGCTGAGCCTGCGTTTGATCAGATTGTTTCTGCATCTGAGCTCGAATTTGATCCAATTGTTGCTGCACAGGATCAGAAGTTGCAACTTCTTCATCCTGAGCGAGTGGTTGAGTGGATAGTGGTGCAGAGCGACAGTTGGAGGCCATGACGACCAAACACTTTAAACGGAGGGGAAAAGAAGATAGAGAAGAACGCTAAACGTTCCCACAGATGGCGCCAAGCTGATGCAGCTGATTTTGGCTCGTCATGGAACTGTCCGTCACCGTTTGCCTGAAAAGAAATGATACGTAAAAAGCCACCGGGAAAGGTTCCGATGGTAACCTCTCCGATGGTTAAATTAGTCTCCTTTTATTTGATCAAAGGTTTGGCTCTTTAATCAAAAAATAATTTAGATGCAGATCCCTTTTTTCATACCTTCTTCAGGGGAATTTATAGAATGGAGAAGCGGTGAGTTTGTCTTCTGACAGGCGGTGGGTATTCTGTTCACATTTAACTTTCCAAATTCACGGCTCCCTTTACACGTGTATGTGTAGAACTGGTTATCAAACCTGTATCTCCTTTTGGCAGGGCTAGGGCTCACCGCCTGTCAGGCTATAGCAGGAAAATCATGAGTTTTCCATCATTCTTTTTGTCTCTTCTACATTTCATTATTCCGATGTCGGTCTACCGAGATTGACCTCGGTATACCCTTCGCGAGTAGATATATATATAAATAGACTTACCCTTTTGGTACATGTTTAAATCACTTGATGTAAGTAGAATCCTTTTATGACGTATCAACATGCATTCTGTTTTAGATAATCGCACAGATGAAAGTCGTATATACAATTTAGAAGAAGATCTTTCGTATCTTTCAAGATCCACCCTACAATATGGGGTTAAAAAAGCTAAAATAAGTGATTTTAGCCCAAGAAGGAATCGGCAGAGAAATTTTATGTTATATATGGTAATCCTCTTGATATCCGAATTGGATCCGAAACTTCCTATTTGTAAATACTTTGCATTCAGGTATCTACTTCAAAGGAAACTTGAGTCCTATGGAGAATGTGGATAGAAATTCATAACAGACTACACCACAACAACAGAATTGATTATCTTTATGCATAAGGATACTACAAGGCATACGATTCAGAGCAAATATTTAGTAGTTCCTTAGAATTGTTGTCCCAACAGTTAGATAAATAGTCATATTAATAAATTATTATTATACAAGCACATGTAACTTAGGGGGTGCACATGGATTGGGTTGGTTGGATTTTAGTGAAACTAGAACTAGACCCGACCCGACCCGACCCGACCCGACCCGACCCGACCCGACCCGACCCGAAAAAATTTGGTTTGGATCGGATTGGGTCGGTTCGCCCGTTTGGGTTAGCTTTTTTTTTTTGGCCTTCAAACTAATCCCAAAAAATTATGTATTCATATAATGTATATATAATTTTTGTGAATCTAAATTAAAATTAATTGGACAATTTGTCTATATGTAATATATATATTCAACACTTACAATGCTTGAATATATATTTTAAGTTAAACCTAGTAAAATGATAAATTATACGACCATGACAATTAATGAATACTTCATAAGCAATTTAGTAATTGTGAAACTCAAAATTCATTCTCTTTTCTCAAAAATTGATAAACTCTTAACTATTTAAAAATATTAATGAGTAGTTTCATGTAATTATACATGTCATACATATATAGTATATTATATATATATATATGTATTGTATACATATGTTTATATCTAAATATATATGACATATATACAATATATATATATATATATATATATGTATACAGTGCATACATATAGTGTGTATATATATATAATACAGTATGTATATATATATATACAATATACTATATATTTATATACATACACATATATACAATATATTATATGTATAATACACATTATATAACATAGGATGTGTTTATATATATATATATATATAATATTATATATATTAATTTTTTAAAAAAAAATTGTGAGAGTTCGGTTATCGGGTTAATTTGGTTTATCCTAATTTTAAATCAAAACCGAACAGACTAAATAAGTTTTAAAATCAAACCGATCCAATTTTTTTAGAACCGAATTGACCCAATCCATTGAGGTCAGGCTTGGATTGAGTCGGATCGATTCTATGGTTTTTGATTTTTTATGCACCATTATAACCTATCATCATATCTTTGAAACTATTACAACCGTACCATCCAAAATTTTTCGTGTGGATACAAAGACTTCTGTCCTTGGATAGTGATTCAGATATAAATTTATAAAAAATATTTTTAAAAATTTTGTAATTAATTTTTTAAAAACTGTAAATATATTTGGTTATGATAATCTAAATTATAAAAAATTATAAAAAAATTAAAATTAGTAGCTTGCCAAACACGTATTCTATATTTTAAAATTCAAAATTTGTATTTAAAAACCTAAAGTAACCTAGGATATTGACTTCTTCAAGATTCTTCTTTATTTCTTTCTTTTTTGTTAATTTTTTTAAGATTAGAAAATATGACTTCTTCATCGCTTGTTATTTTCTTTGAATTAAAAAGATGAACCATAGTAACCTAGGATATTGAAAATACTTCCACGATAATGTTAAAGAGACTAAGAAAATTTAGATTCACACACAAATGCATGTCATGTCATGCAATCAAACTAAGGCTGAGGCTATATATAATGACTTTTAATAAAATATTTCGTTATACATAACATTTTTTTTTCAAATTAATAGACTTTTTTGACCAAATTATAATAAGAATATTTCTATGCTTCCCAATTTATTTTAAAATTTTAACTCTCACATTGATTAGATTACATCACTTACATCATTTAACATATTATAAAATAAAATATTATCACATTATAATAAAGCATCAAAATTTGATGAAAGAATTTGGGAACAGCATGCAATTTCTTATAAACTTCAAAGCTAATTAAAGTGGAAAATGCACCGTCCAAAATAAATGCAATGATGTCATCAACAAGTTGACATCATCAACCTATATTAGCAATATATCTTATAAATACAGATTATTTTGGTACCCACGAGAGGAAAAGAAAAGATATAAAGGGGAAAATAGTCCCATGGAACTAATAATGTTGAGGAACCCTAGAAGAATATATTGCAAAATGTGCTTTGACTATGGAGAGGAAATCTTCTCCCAAGACATTCAAAACCTTCCTTTTTCAGACCCCTATCTCCCTTCGAAAAGCCAATGTCAAATCAGTGGCCACAAACAAGTAGAACCACCATTGCCCTTTTTGATCCGTGATAGATAAGAGGATGACAGCATCGAGTCCCTAAATGCTTTTCAACCCTCATACATATCCCTTGAAATCTCTTTTCCTTTTCAATTAAAACATTGTTTGGATAGCCTATCTACTCATTGCCTATGAATTTGGATAAATTACATTAAATCTCGTAAAGTTTTTAACCATTGTATTAACATTCTTTTAAGATTTTTAAACTTATACTCATCTCTCTTATTTTTATTAAAAAATTATTTATATTTTTATTCAGTTAATCTTTTTTTAAAATAACAAAATTGACCCTTTCATTTTACATTTTGACTGATTTTCTCTAACTTTTTTTTAAATTTTTTTTATTTTATATAAAAATAAATTTAAGATAAATAAATTATTTTCATTTTATACAAAAATGAATTAAGGTTTTAATCACTATTTATTTGAAAATAAAATAAAAAATACAAAATATTGGTCAAAATTGAAAAAATATAAAAAAAATAGAAGGAATAGTTTTGTCATTTTAAAAAAAAATGACTAGAGATATTATTTATAATTTATCAGTAAAAATAGAAAAATTTAGTATAATTTTAAAAATTTTAAAAAATATTAATATAATTATCAAAAATTTAATTGAAAATCAGTATAATTTATCATTCGATATGTATACAAAAATATTACTATGATTATTAATAGGGTCAGTAGTTTAATATATAACCTTTCAGTGATCTAGGTTCTGCAGCTAATTAATAGATGTCGGCACTTTGTAAAGCTATTAAAGATGTCTTCTTTCCGAGTCTTGAAAAAGGTTTTTCATAGCATACCATTCCAGTCAAACATGTCTTCTTCTAAGTTTTGTCAAGTTGGGCAGGTGAGTGGGTATTAACCAACTTTAGTAGCCATGGGCCAGAGCTAGACGAGATTAACAAGATCTAGTAGAAGGCTTTAGCCAATGCCTATGTTCTAACTTCTAAGGGTTTGAGCAAGTGGGAACAAAAAAAGGCAATTGTGGCCCATCCGTGCGTAGCTCACTTGGTAAGGGTAAGAGTCTTAGGAGGCATAAAAGTTACCGGTGTCGGTTCGACTCTCTCAGTTGCAGCAAGTCCGTGATTTACTTGATGCACAGGACTTATGGACAGTTTAGTGCATCCGGGGTTTACCTTCTAAGAGTAGCCTTCGGTCGAAGGCCCTGACTGTCATTAGACTAAGTCCTTAGGAGAGTTCCACGTTATCAAAAAATAAAAAACAAATAAAAATAAAAGGGCAATTGTGGATGCCATTGGACAAAATTACAGAGATATAGTATTAAAATTTTGTCAATAATTCATTAAGGCATCATTTGGAATATGTAGTATTACTCAATTACTTCTATACTTGTAATAAATTACATACTATACCATTACATATAGTTGACTTAAAATTTTGGACTAAATAAAAGAACTCGTTCATTAAAAAACCAAAAATGTTTGCCTTTGTAGTAAAAGAGAATGGGGAAAGATGGCCAGCAGAGACTTTCCCTAGGCTTGTTGGACATTAAAAAAACTTGTACCATCTTGTTTATAAATAAAAATTAAAGCTACTAATGGAACAAAAATTGGATCAACTGGGACTCCAGTCAAGTAAACACGACAAGGACAGAACACATTATGCTATTTGGTGGCATCACTTCTATAATGGCTGAGAGGAGCAGCTCTTTACCTTAACATGAAGCATCTTGTCCTACTCTTGTTCAAGTTAGACCATCTTTCACATTAAAAAAAAGAAAGAAAGAAAGCAAATATGTCTTTTGATGTCATATATACAAATTTACTACTTTCATTTGTTATTTCTAAAATTTGACATTCTAATAAAAGTAACAATTTATAATAAAATTTATTATTTGCTATTTTATTAGGATTCGATCACAAAAAATTGATTTCCAATTCACAGAGCCTTTGCAGGCTTGCAGCGGTATTGGTCCACAAATTTTTAATATTATTTGGTACATTTGCTGTGTGGGTGGAAGAGTATCAAATTTGCTTTTTTGTCGTGAGTAGTAACAAATTTAACTTTACTTTTGCTATATCGGTTGAAGTTAAATCTGACGATATGATTCATTTGTCGGAAAAAATGAATTTTTGAGTATAATAATTAATTATTTTTGAGCTAAAATTAAAGTAGGTCTACATGAGAATATGTTTTCTTTCATGAAGAGATTAAGATCATATATTGGGTTAGGGGTGTCAATTCGTGTTATTGTGTCGTATTCGGGTCGTGTCAAGGCATACATATTCAAAAATATGTATAAACCCAAACCCGACACTATTAACTAATCGTGTCAAGTTTCAAAACCCAAACCCAACCCATTTATTAAACAGGTTACACGTGTCACCCACTTAACCCGTTTATTTTAATTTTTTAATCTTTTAAATAAAAAAATTTACCTATCTTTTAATATGTATAAATAATTTTTAAGTTTATTAACTTTAGATATGGGCCAAATCAAAGTAGAAACCTCTTTCATTAATAAAAAATTTCAAAACCTTGATAAATATTTGATGTGAGATAGATTACCTTAACTCATAATATATTTTATAATTAAACGTGTTAAGTCGTGTTAAACGGGTTGATACTAGTAAAACTCAAATCCGACCTATTTATTAATCGTGTTATACACGTGTTAACCCGTTTATAACCCAGACCCATTTATGCTAAACCCAAACCCGTTAACTTCGTGTCGTGTTCGAGTCGTGTTGTCGTGTCTTGTTAAAAATTGACACTCTTATATTGGGTTGTTCAAAATCATTAAGGAGTGAATGAGAAATTGTCTCCAAACATTACCACTTGAAAATGGTAACAAAAACTTGAAACTTGTGCAAAAAACTTGTGTTCCACATAGGATGAATACAAAGCTTTTAAAAAGTATATATACACTTACCTTGGAGAATGGTTTGGGCCATGAGGGGTATTCAAGTTTTGTAGAATTGGGAGGACCTAGCACATCTTGGTTCACCACACACGATTGCCACCCCGCCCCGCCCCGCCCCTCACTAGGTCAGGCTTGGGCTTGGCCCATCTTACATATATTTTTTTAGAGAAAATTAATTTAAATAATTTTTCATTAAACGTCGTCGTTTTGTTACTCTTAAAAACAAATTAAAATGCCGTCGTTTAGTTACTGGATTAATTAAAATCCAAAATGTTACCGTTCTGCGAGTACGTTTTTTGGTTTTAGTTTAAATTCAAAACATCATTTTGCGATTGCGTTGGTTTGAATTTTGATTGAATAGTCATCTTCTTCATAGATGTGACTATGTCTGTTCACCATAAACAGACACAACGGAAACTTTATGACTGTATCAAATGGTCATGAAGAAGTCTATAAACATATACACATTCATTGCATATAGATTCATTCAGAAATATACATTCTGTGCGCCAGTTTTGAGAGAGTTTCAAGTCACTGCTTTCTGGTTCGTTGTGCACTGAAGTTTGAGTGCTTCACCTTCAAGTACGTTAATCATTGTATCTTGGGAGAAAGACGACCAAGAGCTCATAAGCACCATTGCGAGAGCCGTAATTCGTCTTAAAGACATTGTATTAAACACAAGCTTTGATATTCTTCTGGTTTTTCAGTTTCTGGAAATGTTTACAGGTTTTTTCTTGTATTGCAATCATTGCATATAAGTGTTTACTGTTCTCTTATTTACATATCATTATACTATTTCTTTTTTGTTTTAAAATAATTTATTGTAAATTTTTATTTTCTGTAAGTTTCTGTGTTTCTATAATTTCTAAATAACAGATCCTGTTTTCTTAAAAAAATAGTTTCTAATTTTTTTTTATTTAACAAAACTTTTTTAATTAATTTAGATTAACACCCTCAAATACACATCTCCCAAAACTTTGACATGCGAATTGAAAATGGTCTTAGAAATCAAGCTCAACTACTCAATGTAAATCTTATTAAATTGACAAAAGTTGATTTGAAAACAAAGAAAACAAACAACTTGTCGTGGCTTTGTATTAGAGGGTCAAAGTTCATGCTCATCAATGGAACTTAAATAAAATACTAAGAGGAATAAATTGAAAATAAACATGACATTTGACATTTTTTTTGGGTAAAAAGTGAATTTTATATATAAAGAAAGAAGAAGCTATACAAGATACAAAGGGAAAAACCTAAGGGCCATCACAAACCAAAGAAAAAAAAAAAGAAAAAATATTGAAGTGTTCATGTAATAAAATTTTCAATTTAAAAAGTTGTTGATTAGTTTTTTCTATCTAAAAAATCCTAATAAGAGATTTTTATTACAAAAAAGTCTAATTATTAACTGTCATTTTAACACTGTTAAAAAATATTACTGATTAGACTAAAATAACCTTCAAAATATATTTTAAAACAATAATACTAAAAAGTATATAAAATAAATTCTTCAATCTAAAAAAAATCATAACATTTTATAAAATGAAAATTTATTTTTTAGACCTTCTAGATAAATAAAAAATGTTATGTGTTTTTTTATATTGAATAATTTATTTTATAAATTATTTACTATTTTCTAAATATATCTTGAAGGCTATTTTAGTCTAATTAATAATATTTTTTAATGGTGTTAAGATAAAAATTTACGATTAGACTTTTTTGTAGTAAAGGTTTTTTTTTTTTTGGATCTTTTAGATATAAACAAATATTCAAGAACTTTTTGGATTAAAAATTTTATTTTACAGACATTTTAATATTTTATTTTTTAAAAAAGAGTCCATTACCAGGCTAAACTGCCATACAACAAAAGAGAAGAACAAACAAATGGGCCAGCGAAGAGCATCATTGAAAAATAGAGTCAGGAACCATAATTGCTTTTGATGCACTTGACAGTGAAATTGTTTTTCACACAAATATGAAGAAGAAAAAAAATCTTGCAATGGGTGAGAGAGAGCCACTTGGCTTCAATCTCATTTGTCAATATAAATATCCAAAACAACTGTAAAAGAAATTTCATTTAGATGAGAAAGCTCACAAAAGAATGTATGCATAATGCATCATTTCATATATTAGTCAGAAAGTCCAAGTGCTAATGTGCTATGCCAATTTCCCCTTCCTACATAATTAAGTTTTGGAGGAAATGCAGTTGCCACTATCTGTTGTTTCAAAAGATGAATGTCATTTTTACTCATTAGGAAGAAATGTTTTCACTATGGATTTTGCGTAATCGCAACTTAATTTTCTTTATCCCCCAAAACGTGCGCGCGCACACACCAACCCACCAAAAATCACACATATTAACACCTAGACATTTTTTTCCTATATAATATTTTGTTATGAATGGTGTTGTTAAAACTTACCTTTTGATTATGTTTCTTTAAGAGGATTCTTATTATTTGGAGTTAAACACTAATGTGCAACAAGTAATGTAAGAATTCATGAAACAATCCAAACAATGAAAACAAAAGAAATCTAATTCTAAGTCAAATTGACTTGTGACGATTGTTGAAAACGTTTTCTCAAAATGTTTTGACATGGTGATTTTTATATAAATATACCCAAAACTCTTATATTTGATCCGATACCACCCACCAACCAAAGCTCAACGTTTTATTATGACCTATGTTGCTTTTTGATCAAATTTACGTTTTTAGGCCTTCAATTACACATTTATTATTTTTAAAATATATATATATATATATTTTATTATTTTTAAATGTATTTTGAAGACTATTTTAGTCTAACTAATAATATTTTTTAATAGTGTTAAAATAAAAGTTTACAGTTTGACTTTTTTAGATTTTTTAGATAGAAAAAAATAATCATAAACTTTTTGAATTAAAAAACTTAATTCAGAAACTTTTTAATTTTTTTTCCTAAAAAAAAGAAGGCAATACCAGGCTAAACTGCCATACAACAAAAGAGAAGAACAAGCAAATGGGCCAGCAAAGAGCTTCATTGAAAAATAGAATCAGGAACCATAATTGCTTTTGATGCACTTAACAGCGAAATTGTTTTTCACACAAATATGAAGGAAAAAAAAAATCTTGCAATGGGTGAGAGAGAGCCACTTGGCTTCAATCTCATTTGTTGAAGACAGAAAAAAGAAAATCAATATAAATATCCAAAACAACTGTAAAAGAAAACTCATTTAGATGAGAAAGCTCACGAATGAATGTATGCGTAATGCATCATTTCATATGTTAATCAGAAAGTCCAAGTGCTATGCCAATTTCCCCTTCCTACATAATTAAGTTTTGGAGGAAATGCAGTTGCCACTATCTGTTGTTTCAAAAGATGAATGTCCTTTTTACTCATTAGGAAGAAATGTTTTCACTATGGATTTTGCATAATGGCAACTTAATTTTCTTTATTCCCAAAACGTGCGCGCATTACACACCAACCCACCAATGACATGGTAATTTTTATATAAATATACCCAAAACTCTTATATTTGATCCGATACCACCCACCGACCAAAGCTCAACGTTTTATTATGACCTAAGTTGCTTTGTGATCAAATTTACGTTTTTAGGCCTTCAATTACACATATTTTTTATTTTTTAAATATATATTTTTTAATTATTTTGAGTAGAAAATTCGAATTGAGTTACGGTTTGCAGAATCTTCATCATATGATCTTATTTAGTTTCCAGTTTTGGACATAACTCAAATTTGTGAGATTGAGTGTGAGGGTGTATATCTTTAGGAAATTCAAATTGTTTTTACTTTTTTAATTTTTCTCTTTCTGTGGGATTGAGTGTGAGGGGTATATCTTTGGTGTTGATATTGCATAACTCTAAGCAAATCATGTAAATATTTTGCTTTCCTTGTTGTGCTTGTTTTGTTTATTTTTCTACTTGTAATTGATTATATGTGTGTGAGTTGAAAACTATTTCCCCATCATGGTATATATAAATGTTTTACAAAATAAATTAATCACCACTAACACACCATTATGAGGACAATTAAACAATTTTGCTATCAAGAATGGGGACTTAATAACCAATATGTACTAGCCTTTCCCACAACCACAGACATCCTTTTAGGGACAACCATAAACACATTCTTCTCCAGACCACCAATATTAACTGCTTCCACCATAATAAACACCACTTATACATTGCTATTATCTTCCTCCAACACCTCCACCTTCATCATTGCTATCTATGCCTTATCACCATTTAATTGGTTCATTAATACTAATATATACCAACACCTCATATTACCATCAAGACTGAGTTATGATCATTACTACCTCTACAAATAAGACTACTTACATCACATTTATACAGTGATAAAGCCTGTTTTTAATTTTTGCTAAGTAATTGACTAATTTTTTAATAATCTCGTAGAGGCAATTTGATTTTCACTACGAAATAGATATAAAAAATGCAAATACATTGTTTCTTTAATTTTTTTTTTTAAGTAAATTACACTTTTCACCTCTAAATTTGAGGTAAATTTCATTTTGGCCGGCCTATTACTTTCTATTTGAATAAATTGATTACTAATTTTTTTTTTTTGTAGTAAGAACTCTTTGTTAACTTAGAAAAAATAAAATAGAAAAGCCAAAATGACATTTTATACTTAAAAGGTGAAAAATGTAATTTACTTATATTAAAAAAAAGGGTGAAAATGTAACTCAAAATACAGAACTTTAAAACCCATCACTAACAATAACTTAAGTTGCAAAAAAGTAGATGGAGGAGGGTTCATATTTCGCTGCAATATAAAGTCTAATGTTCTTTTTGTTCAAACTAGAAGTATAAAGGATTAAGGTGAAATTTATTTGTTCTGTTTTTTTCCTTTTCCAAGAAAGCCTTGTCACACAAACACATTTGGTATAGCTACAAAGATACATATACAGATACACATATATTCATACACTCATCTATCACTAGAGTTGATTGTATTAAATCTTTACTAATCTTCTTTTCTTTATCTGTACGAAAACTTAAACTTTATTATTTTCTTTATAAATGAACATATAAAGTCATTAGGTCAATACTCATTTAAACTCGTATACATAAAATTAAGTACTATCTACAAAATTATTCTCCAAACAGTGTTATAATTGAAATTTGAAATATCTACCAATATACATATTTATACACACACATATATATATATATATATGTATATATGTAAATTAAGTGCTAAGTATGTTGATCACTATCTACTTAAATTACATATCCTCGGAACAGTAGTTATAATTGTGTTTTTCTCGGCTGTACATTTAAAGAACCAGATCCAGAGACCATACATAATTACTTGTCTGTGTGCTAAAGAAAATAGTTGGTCATGGTTTCTATTATATTTTCATGAACCTCCTTTGACATTAGAAAACAATTTCGTCCTAAAAGTAAAAGCACTAACAAATTCAAAGCTTAATTTACATTGCAAAAACCTGCATGTCACTTCTTTTGGTAGCAATAATAGACCCAAAAACAAATATATAATAATATTTTCTCAGTCAAAAAAAAAAAATAGCATACATGTTTAATTAGTTAACTCAATTGAATTTTCATCCATGTCAAGTCTTCTTTAACATAATCAAGATAACTGATCTAATCACTGGATCTTACCCCTCAGACTGAAGGATTCCATTGAAGAAGAAGAAGAAAGAAACACATTTTTCTTAGTTGTTCATATCAGTTACTGTTCATGTGCTTGCATGAAGTTGATCTAGTTCCGTGAAAAGGTTTGATTAAAAGAAAAGTTCAAAAAAAAATTCTTAGATACATACTTGGGAAATTAGACTTGTTATATACTACAGTATAATGGGATTTCTACCAACCACTAACGGACAGTGCCAATCATATGGTAAGCTATTAGACATGCCTGTGATGAATTGGTCAACTAAAGGAGAAAGTAAAAGACATTAAATTAACTTTCTTATTATTATATATTATATTACATGTATTAAGAATTTTTGACGTACAACAATATCAACGAACTCACTTATTATATATTAAAAATTTTTAATTATCACGGTTACTAATGCAATTCTAATTATATAATCTTAAGATAAATAAATCTAATTTAATTTCAAGATGTACAAATTAATCTTACGAAACTTAAACTCTTAATTTTTTTAAAAAGTCATCATTTGACTAGTCCCAGATGATAATGTAGTTTTGACATGTCTTCAGGCTCATACTACTTGATCAATATAGGCAATTGGCATTTAAAACCTACTATATATGATCCCAGCCTTTTATTATTATTATTATCCAATATTTAATATTATAATATCTATCAATATCTCTTTCTGCACCCCTAGTGCTACCTAGTGGTAAGAGGGCTAGATCCTAGGCTAGGTTGATTTCATTTCCTATGCATCTGATAAAGTTAATTTCACCACTGTAATAATCTGTGGAAAAGCCTGTTTGCTTTTCCCCTTGTGTTGACAAACATTACAGGCATTATATAAGCTTTCCCCCCTCCCCTTTATATATAGCTATTTGAGGTTAGCTATCATTTGCAGACTGTAGAAGTTTCAATTGCAGGGGTTTTTTCCTTTACTTCCACACAACAATTGGAGAGAATCACCCCAAACCTGTGTCCATGGCTGGTGGTTTTTGGTTTGTCATGATAGTTGGTTTGGTTGGATTTTTGTTGGGTCTCATCTTAAACCATTTCTTGCCTTTGTTCTTGAAGTTTGGTCTTGTCCCTAAAGGAACCTTTGGGTGGCCTCTACTTGGTGAAACCCTTCCTTTTTTGAAGCCTCACCCTTCTAACTCTGTTGGGATTTTTCTTCAAGAACATTGTTCTAGGTAAGTAACATACATGCTTGCAATATAATGATTTTTTTCTTAATTAACATCAAGCTGTTGACAGATAATTTTGTATCTAGTTCATTATTTTTTTGCAAGAGATATATACAAGGGTTTATATATATAAACCCACACAATCATATGGACATCTAAGAGGTTGAAGGTTTTTGGAATTTTCAGGTATGGGAAAGTGTTCAAATCCCATTTGTTCTTCTCTCCCACAGTGGTCTCATGTGACCAGGAATTGAACTACTTCATACTACAAAATGAAGATAAGTTGTTCCAGTGCAGCTACCCAAAGCCCATCCATGGAATTCTTGGGAAGAGTTCAATGTTGGTTGCAGTGGGTGACACTCACAAGAGGCTCAGGAATGTTGCTCTCTCACTGGTTAACACCACCAAATCAAAGCCTGAGTTTCTCAATGACATAGAGAGGACAGCCCTTCAGATACTGGATTCATGGAAAGATAAACAACAAGTCAACTTCTGTGAAGAAGCTAGAAAGGTGAGTGTTTTTTATCATAAGAAATTCTACCAAAGTCATAAACTATAATACCATCTTCTTAGATGAATGATCATATCAAAGTATCCAACTATATATATGTGATATTATATATATATATATATGTGTGTGTGTGTGTGTGTGTGTGTGTGTATAATCAAAATGATAATCTTTTTGAATTTATATGTTACAGTTTACATTCAATGTAATAGTAAAGCAAGTGCTAGGTTTGACACCAGATGATGCCCAAACAACAAAAATTCTTGAAGATTTCCTCACTTTCATGAGAGGACTGATTTCTTTTCCACTCTATATTCCTGGAACTCCATATGCAAGAGCTGTTCAGGTGATCATATCCACCTCTCTAGCTAATATGATTTCTTCATCTGCTTAATAGAAAGTTTTTGAGTTTAGATGTATAGCTTTCTTTAATACACAACAAACCATGCTTGTTTAATTATTTGAGATTGCTTTTCTTTCTTTACTGCAAAAAAGTAGGCATGTGATCAACTTTTTTTGATGACATCTTTACAGGCTAGAAGTAGAATATCTTTCTCTGTCAAAGCAATTATAGAGGAAAGAAGAAGAAATGCTGGTGAATTTAATAAAATGAGTGATTTTCTTGAGATACTCCTTTGTGTTGATACCTTATCTGAAGATGAAAAAGTTAGTTTTGTTTTGGATTCTCTTTTGGGTGGCTATGAAACTACCTCTCTCTTAATGTCCATGTTGGTGCATTTCCTTGGGCAATCACCCACTGCCCTTGAACAATTAAAGGTGACCTTTTTACTTAGTCATCCATTTCAAATTCAAACTGAGCTCATAGTTTTCCTGCTTTTAACTTTTCTATTTTTCTTTTATATATATATATATATATATATATGTTGTTTATCTAGGTGGAGCATCAGAACATAAGAAGCATGAAGAGGGAAAATGAGTTTTTGAACTGGGAAGATTACAAGAAAATGGATTTCACTCAAAATGTAAAGAGTTTTTCTTATTGTTTTTACTTTAAAATCACTTGTTCTTCTAATATTCCATTTGATTTTAGGAATGTTTGCAATGATTCTGTAATCCAGTTCTTCTTATGTATTTATTACTTTGATTGTAGGTCATTAATGAAGCTCTCAGATATGGGAACATAGTCAAATTTGTGCACCGAAAGGCTCTCAAAGATGTCAAATTTAGAGGTTCACACCCACCTTTGATGATAAAAAAATATAGAAACAAAAGGAAAATGCATTACCCATAATCATGCATGCAGGAGCTTTTTGTATTGTATATGTATACTTTAATTATCTGTACTAACAAAAGATCCTCTTATTATCTGTACTAAAAAAGACCCTCCCCTTTATATATGTATATGTATGTTTCAGGCTATCTGATTCCATCTGGTTGGAAGGTCCTACCAGTTTTCAGTGCAGTTCATTTAGACTCATCTCTCCATGCAAGTGCTCTCCAGTTTCATCCTTGGAGATGGGAGGTAATTCTATCAATCCCAAAAATCTAGTTGGACTGTCCCACCATGGACCCCTTATTCTAGCAAAAATCTTCCTATTGACCACAATAATCTGGTTAAAATCTGGGCCCTGGCCCCTGATTTGCATCAAGTTTTGCAAGTACACTTTGCTAAGTTTCCTGCTAAATTATGCCATTTTAGCAGAACAGAAGGGATTTGAATAAATCATACAATGGATTTGACTTAGCATCAAAATAAGTAACATACTTCCAATCAAATATTGAATGTAAATATCGGCTGTTTGGAAGTTTTCCAATAAAGTTTAGTTTGGGTATACTTAGGTTTGGAATTTAATTTTCCTTTTTTTATTATTTAGCACCAATTATGATATACTGGTTGTAGTGGAACTGTGTAATAAGGAAAATTCTTGAATGAGACTTGTGGTGATGCACCTTTCTAATGCTATCACGTCATGTATGAGTTATTAAACACATCATTGTCACTTGTTGCTTCAGATGTTTAGATCCACTAAAGAATGCTCTGTGTAATTAATGGAGTTTAATTTTCTTCCCCAGTGTTATGTATAATGGATTTTTTAACTTGCAAACACAAATAAATAGGTTCTATGTGCACCTTCACGTCTTTAGTGTGTAAGAGTAAGAAAATGCAGTAATCCGTTATATATAGCATCACTATGTTATATATGTCTTATCAATAAATGTTGAATTGATTTGATGAACAAAATTCAGACCCAAGATCAAACATGCAAGAAATTCACTCCCTTTGGTGGAGGATCAAGATGCTGCCCGGGATCTGAACTTGCCAAGGTAGAGGTTGCATTCTTTCTCCACCACCTTGTACAGAATTTCAGGTAAATTCTTATCTTATCAATGACACACATACATACATGTCTATATATATATATATATATTCTTTACCTTCTCAATTTCTTTGTATTAAATTTGGAGGTTTTCCCTTTGTTTGTAGATGGAGAAGTAAAGATGGGGACCAACCAATTGCATATCCGTACGTAGAATTTCAAAGAGGATTGGCACTAAATGTGGACCACTGTTCCACCTAAGACTTCTCCAATGTCACTTTCTTAGGTGGAAAATGATTTCTGATCTGATATTGAAGGTTTGATCAAAGCACCATTCCATTATCAAACTCATTAAAAACTTCAAAATCAAATGGGTTCCCCTACCAAAAATTCTTTGATGAGAGGTTTTCAATTCCATGTTACATGTTGTAATTGTAGTCTTTTCTTTTTCCTACAACATAATAATCCTTAAAATTCCCAAACAACCTTGTGTAAATTTGAGGTGGCAATGACAATATTGAATCTATTAAGTCAGAATGAGGGCCTGCAGATTTTCCATGGAAAGGAAAGAGGAGTGGGAAAACAGATATGTTGAAATCCTGCCACATGCATAACTTGGCTTTAAAGTACATGGCAATTGTTAGCTTGATATATATATATATATATATATATATATTAATTGTTAGCTTATTTTCTTGCACCCTAAACTTTTGAAGCAATTGTCATCTAACATGGCATCATAATTTTGATTTTCAGTAGTGTTGAGTTCAAGTCTTTTTCTTCATTTATTTACTGAAAAGTCTATATTTTTACACTTTGTTCTTTCAGATTAGGACTCGTAATCTATTTTACTCTTCACCGGTAAGAAGGGGTTATGCGTATGAGAATATATTGACTTAATATATATTATTTATTTATTTTCTAATAAACCAAGCAGTGATTTATTAAGAATGATAAAGATATAAATACATGTGAATGAAAAAAGAAAAGCCAAGATGAGTAAAATGAAATTGATGATGAACTGTAGTGTGGTGTGACTGAAATGAATACAAATTATACTGTTATTAAATATTTTGCTTTTCTAGCCTTGTTTTGGGCTCTGTTCTATCATGTGGGCCGGGTAAACACCATACCAGGGTGTGGGTGGACCCATGACTACCTGCCCGAGCCACGAGACAGATTGGCTCAAGTAAAGCGTGGGTTTTTGGAGAAACTAGGAGGGATACAATTTGGCTTTACTAACTCGAGATCAATTTGAGCTTAGTTTAAATTTTGTAGGACTTGGACTTTATTTCTTGCATTTTTAGATGAATTTGTGCAAAATAACTCAAATTCAATCTAAATTAGGGTTAGATTTGGATTGAGACTTTAAAACCTAAATCCAAATTCAAACCTAATATTTTGTAATATCCACCATTAGATTTGGAGGTTTATATGTTGAGATGGGCTTGTGTAAAAGAATCCGAACTCGATCTAAATTAGAGTTGGACATGAATTGAGATTTTGGAAACCAATATTCAAACTTAATATTTTGTATATTTATCATTAGATTTGTAGGAATATTTTAAAAGAATTATTATTTATATTTTTATAATTTAAAAATCTAGTTGACTTTTAATTTTTTTTAAAATTAAATTATGTTAAATGAATTATTTTAACGAATTTGGATTTTTTTGAAAAGAAAAAATGGAAAGAAATTATTAGAACTTTTAGTATCTAATCAAAATAAGAAAAAGATAATAATATATTGAAAAAATTGTGAATACAACTTGAAAATTGGAACTCGTAATCTAAATTTTTGAAATTTTGTCGAGTTTGGATTGATTCTATTATTAATAAATTTTAATTTTGGTGGGTTTGGATTGGATTGTTAAGGTTTAAGATCGAATTCAGATTAACTGTTTTAGAATTTGGGGTAAACTTGGACATGATTCAGTCTGAATTCAACTTGCATGAGTTGCACCCCTAGCATATAGTTGTGCCCCTAACATATAGTTGCGCTTATAAAATGCTAAGACCTCGTGAATAAAGTCCAAGAAATTATTCATATGTGATGGTTATTGTGATTTCATTATTTTGTGAGACTAACTTATACTTCTTTCTATGACAACAATGTGGTTGTGTCACATGAATACTAAATAAGAAGGGAGTTAATTTAAAATTCACTATTAAAATTAACTTTGATTTCATAAAATTTATAAAATTTAAGTGTTAATATATGTAACCCTAATAATAAAAAGAAAATAATTGAAAATTCTTTAAAACAAAATAAAATATAATAGTCATAAATAAAATTTTTAGACAAGTTAAATTCTAAAATATAAACAAAATAAGACTTTCCTAAAATTACTTCAACTAGCAACTCTAGTTTTGAAATTATTATTTTCTCATCCACATCTACTCTTTCAAGTTTCAACCAAAAAATTAAAAATAAATAAATTAATTTTGATTTATATTTGTAAATATAAAAAAGAAATATTTTATTTTGAACTTAAAAATGTGATAATTGATTTTAAATATAATACTGTCAATTCTCTAATAATTATTCAATCTTAGAAGAACCAAAAATTATTAAAAAATAGAAATATTAATTATTAAGATTTTCAATATTTTTATTAATGAAGTTTTTTTTATTACAAGTGCACAACTTTTACTATAAAAATAGGAGATGTATTAATATTTCCAAGGGTGATGTTCATTTTTCTTTAGAAATTATTTCAAAAGTTGCTAATTATTAATTACTCATCAAAAAACAAAGTTGATTTCTTAAAAAAAGTTATTAATTAATAGAAATTATTAACTTATTAAATATTAATTACTGAAGAGTCAACTATACGTATTTGTATCCAAAAAAATTTATATAAATGCAAGAATTATATATTACACTTTAGACTTACAAAAATTAAAATATTTTATGATAATTAAAATTTATATGTACAACTTTCTCTTCCCTACTCTAAAATGTAAGAAGAGATTTTAAGAGATTCATAACATCAAATTCAATCATCAAGAATAAAAAAATTCAAAGACAAAAATAAAATAAAAGATTATTAATTACTCATCAAAGAACGAAGTTGATTTCTCAAAAAAAAAAAAAAGTTATTAAAATATTATCAATTAATTAAGATTATTAAATTATTGAATATTAATTATGAAAGAGTCAATTGTACTTATTTGTATTCAAATTTTTTTATATATAAATGTAAGAATTATATATTACACTTTAGACATACAAAAATTAAAACATTTTATGATAATTAAAATTTATATGTACAACTCTCTCTAAACTTCCCTACTCTGAAATGTAAGAAGAGAATTTAAAAGATTCATCACATCAAATTCAATCATCAAAGAATAACAAAATCTCAAAGACAAAAACAAAAACCAAATATAAGTATAAATCAAATAAATGAAGTCATTAATATTTGAATAGATAAATCTCTTATTTAGTAAACACATATATCTCTCTTTGTTTTGAAGGTTTTTTATCTCTCTTTTTTCTTTCTTCTTCTTTTTATATTTTTTTTAAAACCTTTTAAAGTTGGCATGTGAATTAATTTAGAAATTTCATATTTAGATAAGTTATAGGGTAGAAACTAACTATAATTGCCTAATTGGAATCCAAAAATTTATTAAAGTTATTGGGGGTACTTTTTATTTATCTAATTTTTGTAATCAATTCTCTCTCTCTCTCTCTCTCTCTCTCTCTCTCTCTCTCTCTCCCTTTATATAGATGTGTGTGTGTGTGTGTGTTACTTACCAGAAAAGTGAAAAAATATATTAAAAATATCCTTGTGTGATATGTCATTCAATGAAAATTTGGATAGAAAAAATATAAAAAGAAAGACATAAAGTTTATTTATTCATGTGTGTGTGTGTGTATATGATGCTGCAAAAAACAAAACCGGTCGATTCGATGTGATTTGGCAAGAAGGACCTGCAAAAAAGAAAAGGAGGACCCTCCGACGATCAAGTCAGTAAAGAGGGAATATAAAAAATATGTGTAAAAGAAAGTGATTGTATATGTCCTTGAATGAATATTTAGGCGTACCTGGCCCCTTTATTTATAGGGTTGAGAGTCATTAATTTTAGCAGTTTCCTATATTGAATAGAATTCCTTTCCTTGTTTGACAAGGTTAAAAGATATGTGATAATCTTCCCTAATTGAGATAGGATTCCTTTCCTATCTAAAAGACTTGCACTTCAAGATATATTCCTTATTCTGAGGTCGGAAGTCTATGGAAGATGGTGACCAGTTCAGAACTCTTCCTGCTCTGTAGGCAGCCCTGCTGGTAGCTGCTCTGGGGGCAGCTCAGCTCTGGAGCCAGTTCTACTCTGGAGGCCTGCTGGTAGCTGCTCTGGAGGCAGCTCAGCTCTACTAGTAGTAGCTCTGCCGGAGGCAGCTCTGCTCTGGAGGCAGCTCTGCTCGTAGCTGCTCTGGAGGCAGCTCTGAAAGTAGCTACTCTGCTAAGTCTGTTAGCTTTGGAGACGCATTTTATGGCTCATCAATATATATATATATATATATATATCATCCTTTTCATCTTTCAAATGCCAGAACCTTAATCTTTAAGCAATTAATGAAGGTTTCTTAAGCATATCCATGAATGTTCTTGAAGAAAGAAAAGGAAAAAGGGCATTAATTCTTACTCTAATCACTAAATGATGAGACAAAATACTTGAATAAATAAAATTAGGAAAATAAATCTGTCAAAATTTATTGCTGAAACAGAACAAGAGCAAAGAAATAAAGTAGCAAAAAGCAACATCTCTAACTATCTCTCTCTTTTTATTCATTTTTTTTTTTTTGATCTTAATGTCCATTCCCTAATATGACTAATTAGAAAATTTGTAAAAGTGGGGCGAGTTTAAAATATTTATTTAGTCGGGACAAATTTCAGAAATTTAGAAAACTTATAAAATATTAAATCAACCCCAAATTTTTTGCAAATGGCAGGTGGCCCCACTAACCCAATGGGAGGGGTTAATGCCCCCAACTTATAAAAATCTATTATTTTTACCATAATTTTATATAAAAAATTTTTTAAAAAAGTTAGGAATTGCCTCTCCCAATTTTTTTTTATTTTAAAAAAATATCTTCTTAAATTTTATTACTTTTATTTGTTTCTCTTAAATTTTTGGTCTAAATCTACTATCAACAATAATCATTATTATCTGTGACGACGAGTGTGACATAAGTCGAATAATTTCACATAACACAAAGCGTTATTTTGTGTTGACCAAGAAAACTAATAATGTATAGCCCGGTGGGGCGAGTTATTTTGTGTTGACCAAGAAAACTAATAATGTATAGCCCGGTGGGAGATTCGCCCCGGATGCTAGGGGATAATGCCCCCAACTTATAAAAATCTATTATTTTTACCTTAATTTTATATTAAAAAAATTTAAGAAAAAAAGTGAGGAATTGCCTCTCCCAATTTTTTTTTTTTTCAAAAAATATCTTCTTAAATTTTATTACTTTTTATTTGTTTCTCTTAAATTTGTGGTATAAATCTACTATCAACAATAATTATTACTATTTGTGACGATAATTGTGACATAAATCGAATAATTTCACATAACACATAGAGTTGTTTTTGTGTTGACCAAGAAAACCTATAATGTATAGCCCAAGATTCGTCCCGGATGCTAGGGGGTAATGCCCCCAACTTATAAAATTCTATTATTTTTACCTCAATTTTATATAAAATATTTTTTTAAAAAAAGTTAGGAATTGCCTCTCTCAAATTTTTTTTTTTTATTTTCAAAAAATATTTTCTTCAATTTTATTACTTTTATTTGTTTCTCTTAAATTTATGATCTAAATCTACTACCAGACAATAATCATTGTTACATGTGAGGACGTGTGACAAGCATGCGTTTAATAATTTGACATAACACAGAGAGTAATTTTTGTGTTGACCAAGAAAACCAATAATGTATAGACAAAGTAGCTTTTTAACATCATGCCATGGACTGGCTTTCAATACAGAACAAAGCACTTCATATCGATGAGATATCAACTTTACATACAGCAAAAACATCAGTGCCCAGTCCACGTTTTAGATTTTCTATATTTTCTTTTGTACTATACTCAAGATTTTGTTTTCTTTCCTCATCAATTAACAGAATTTCCGATGATTAAGTGAAAAAAAAAGTTTAATTGTAAAATAGTATGAAAAAAATTCAGTGATAATATAATTTAAATTTTAATATATGAAAAAAAAAATATAAATTAGAGTATCATCGTGATATTATTCTCACCACAAGTTTAAAATTAATTTGAATTCATATTATTTTATCATTAGATTTTTTTTTTTTTTTTTTTTTTGTGTACGACGATTTTTATAATTTTAGCAAAACAATAAATCTCACATTACTTCTATAAAATATTACAATCATATAAATTGTCACAATATGTGACAGATTCATTGAATAATTTTAGCATGAGTGTCTCTTTTATTTATGTAACAACGAAACAAAACTTTCTACTAGAAACAAAAACTCCCCCCCCCCCCACCCCAATGGTTTATGAGGAATGCCAAAGAACCAAATTCATGTTTTTTTTTTTTTTTTAAATCAGACATGAGTCGTTTTTAACTTATTTTTCAAATTTATGTTTTTTTTTTTTTAAAAAAAATGGTATCTTGAAAATTCGATTTCAAGATAGACTCTATTAAAAAAATACTATTGAAATCGCATCTCAAGATGTAATTTAAAAAATAACATGAGTTTAGAAAATAAATTAAAAGCAACTTAGGTTGGGTTAAATCACTCCAAAACAACATGGATTAGATAAACAAATTGCCTGTATAGAGCTGCCAGCAAGGTTGAGATGTAGCCTCTCCAAAGATGTTGCAAAAACTATTCTTAGTTCACACAAACTTAGAACAACTTCAACGTGGAGTACCATCTGGGGTGTCAAATTCATAATCGTCGAAATGGCATCCCAAATGACAAAATCTGAATCTTGCCATGGATTCTCGGTATGAAGATGAAATGGGAGAAAAGCAGAGTACTGTTTTGAACAAAAATAACTAGCGTCCTTAATCTGATTACATCATCCTATTTATAGTAAATTTGGAAGTAACTAGTAACTAACTAGTTAAACAAACTAACTAATGAGAATAAGCCACATCAACTAGTAAACAAATCAATAAAATTGAATATTGTATTCTAATAGTCCCCCTCAAGATGGAGAATAAATGTTAATAATTCCCATCTTAGAGAGTAAGCTGTGAAACTGATTGCAGTCGAGCGGTTTGGTGAAGATGTCACTTAGTTGATATGCTGAAACAACATGCAGTGGTTTAATGAGATTCTTCATCATATTCTCTCTAACAATGTGACAATCTATTTCAATGTGCTTTGTCCTTTCATGGAAGACAGGATTTGCTGCAATATGGACGGCAGCCTTGTTATCACAAAACATCAATGCAGGTTGAGGATGATTTATTTGAAAATCTTTTAACAAAGCAAGTAGCCATGTTAGCTCACAAGTGGTTGAGGCCATGGCCCTATACTCGGCCTCAGCTGATGATTTGGAAACAGTTTGCTGCTTTTTAGATTTCCAAGAAATCAATGAGTCACCAAGGAAAACACAAAAACCTGTGACTGATTTTCTTGAGTCCACACAACCTGCCCAATCTAAATCACAAACGGCTTTGAGATGAAAATCTGATTTTGAAGGGAAGAACAAGCCTTGAGCAGGTGCACCTTTCAAATATTTCAATACCCTGTGAGCTGCATCAAGATATGGCTGCCGTGGTTTGTCCATGTATTGACTTAAGACTTGGACTGCTTAAGTCAAATCTGGACGTGTTATAGTTAGGTATCTTAACCTCCCTATCAACCTGCGGTAGCTAGAAGGATCACTGATTAAATCACCATCATAAGAAGATAATTTTGTGTTTTGTTCCATTGGAAATTGGACTGGCTTTGCTGCTAACATACCCGAGTCTTGGAGGATGTCTAAAGCATATTTTCTTCGGCACAAACTTATGCCTTTATCAGATCTGGCCACTTCTAGTCCTAAAAAATATTTAAGAACACCTAAATCCTTTATCTTGAACTTGTTGTCTAGAAATGACTTTAAATCAGCAATGGAATTCAGATTATTGCTTGCTAGTATGATGTCATCTACATAAACTAGTAAGACAATAAATGAATCAGAAGAGGACTTGATGAAGAGAGAGTGATCAAATGCAGATTTTGTGAATCCATACTCAATTATGGCAAAGATAGTTTAGAAAACCATTGACGTGAAGCTTGTCTTAAGTCATAAAGAGACTTAGTAAGCTTGCATACCCGAGTGTCTCATTTTGTTGCAAATCCTAGTGGAATTTCCATATAAACTTCTTCATTAAGTTCCCTATGTAGGAATGTATTATTTACATCCAACTGATGTAAATGCAAATTCTTAGCAGCAGCCAAAAGCCAACAAACATCTCACTGATGTTAACTTACCAGCCAAAAGCCAACAAACATCTCACTGATGTTAACTTACCAATGGGAGAAAAGGTCTCTTGAAAATCCAAGCCTTCCACTTGTGTATAGCCCTTTGCTACCAAACGGGCTTTATACCTTTCAATACTCTCATCAACTTTATATTTAATACGATATATCCACTTGCAACCTATAGGTTTCTTTCCTTTAGGCAAGGAAGTAAGAGTCCATGTTTTGTTTTGTTCAAGAGCTTGAATTTCAACATACATGGCTTCTTGCCATTCGGGTATTTTAATGGTTTGATTGAAAGATTTTGGCTCAACATGAGATGATATTGACAAGGTGAAACATTTATGAGAAGGTGAAAGTTTGTCATAAGAAACAAAATTAGAAAGAGGATAATAAGTACCTTGAGGATTTTCTGCTATGAAATCCGATTGTTGAAAGTGAAGAGCTTGGTTATTTTCTGTCCAAGCTAACTGACAGTGATAATCTTGCAAATAGCTTGATTGTTTTCTTTGTATTGTGGATTGTCTAAGAAGATGAGGAGGAGGAGGAGGAGGAGGAGGAGGAAGATTATTTGAATCAGAAGTTTGTGATTCAAAGGATAGGGAATCTGTTGACAGCATGTTGTCATAAGGAGCAGAAGTTGTCATTTCAGAAATGGGATTTGGTAAGACTAAGAAAGGATCAATATTTGAAGAATTAGATTTAATGGAAGAAAATGGAAAAATGTATTCATGGAATACTACATCACGAGAAAGAAAAGTTGTATGAGATTCAAGATGATACAATTTGTACCCTTTTACAGCAAAAGGATACCCAATAAAAACACACTTTTTGGCTCTAAGATCAAATTTGGATCTATTTCTAGTGAGAGTAGAAGCAAAGCACAAACATCCAAAAACTTTTAAATGTTTGTATGATAGAGGACATGAATGAAAAACTTCATATGGTGATTTATTAAGTAGCAAAGGTGTAGAAGTTAAGTTGATTAAATGAGTTGCTGTTAAAATACAATCTCCCTAAAACTTTAAAGGTAATGAGGCTTGAAATCTAAGAGATCTAGCAACATTCAGCAAATGCTGATGTTTTCTTTCAACCACACCATTTTGTTGTGGTTTTTCATCACAACTCTTTTGATGAATTACACCTTTAGCTAAGTAAAAGTCAGTCATACTAAATTCAATCCCATTGTCTGTCCGAATATATTTGATTTTGGAATTGAACTGATTTTCAACAAGGCAGAAAAAAGATTGTAGGTATTTGCCTTATTTGTGATTTTTGTTTCATTAGGTAGACCCAAGTACATTTGGAAAAATCATCCACAATTGTAAGAAAGTATTTAGAACCATCTAGAGAAGCAACTAAAAATGGTCCCCATATGTCACAATGCACAAGATGAAAAAGACCTAAAGAATTATTATTGTTGGGTTCAAAAGGAAGACATTTTTGCTTTGCCAAAGGACAAACAATACATGGAAATGAATTGAAAATTTTAATGTCAGGTACAGACTTATTTAGAGCTTGTAGTTTAGACAAAGAAAGATGACCTAGCCTATAATGCCAAAGATCAAATTGTTAAGTGGCTGTGAGAGCAATGGATGAACTAATTGAAGGTATTTGCATTAAGTGATATAAACCAGCTTTTTCTTCACCCACTCCAATCGTTTTCCATGTAGACAAGTCTTGTACAAAGCACAAATTAGAGATGAAAATGAGGCAACAATGACTGTCTTTTGTCAATTTGCTTGCTGAAATGAGGTTGAATGAAAATGAAGGGACACAAAGAACATTATGTAAAACCAATTCTTTAGTTAGAGTTACGGTTCCTTTATGAGTAACCGAAACTAAATTATTATTTGGCAATCTAACAGATGAACAAACAGACGAAAGAATTGAAGAGAAATAACTAGTGGAACAACCATATGGTCTGTGGCTCCAGTGTCAATAATCCAAGGAATTATTGGAGAATTGACAGAAGCAAGAGCCATATTAGTAGGAAGATTAAGAGAAAAGATTGAAGAATTTTTACTTGATAAATTTTTAGAGTATTGAATGTTCGGTGTTGGAAGTATACCAGAAGATGTAATAGGCAGAGGAGAAGCAGTTGACACTTGATTTGCTGAATGAAGAGATTTGGTGGGAGGGTTGATTAAGGCAAGAATTTGCTTATGTTGCTCTTGTGTAAATGCTAACTGGGGAAGCTCATTACTCACTTGATCTGCAGGAGAACAAGTTACTCGATTTTTCGAATGGACATTGGCTTTCTTAGATTTAAATCCTGGTGGAAAACCATGTATCTTGTAGCATTTGTTTGATGTATGACCTGTATAGCCACAATGGCTACATATAGGTCTATCCTTACGGAAATTAGACTGTTTGTTTCCATTCTTAGTGGTAACAGAAGAATTCCTAGTTGTAGTTGTCACAACAGCAATAGAGTCCAAACTTGGAGTAGAATTGACCTTAATCTCACGTTGTTTTTCATCTTGCACAATAAGGGCAAACACACGATTCATAGAAGGTAGGGGATCCAATAACAAGATCTGTCCTCTTATGGCAGTAAATGACTCATTTAATCCCATTAAGAATTGTAGAATATACTCTTCTTGTTGGAATTCTAGGAAATTCTTAACAACTCCACATTTACATTGCGGCAACTGACGATAATTTGCCAATTCATCCCAATAAGACTTTAACTAAGTAAAGTAATCACTAACCGTCATTTGATCTTGAGTTAAAGAGTTGAGCGCCTTATTTAACTGGAAGATTCTAGGTCGATTTCCTTGTGAAAAGCGTTCTTTCAAGTCTTTCCAAGCATCTACGGCAACATCAATGTACAGAATACTGGAGGCTATATTCTTCGTCACTAAGTTCAAGATCCATGATAAAACCATATCATTACACCTTTCCCATGCCGAATACAATGGATCGAACGGATTTGTAGGCTTCGTTAGGGTTCCATTGACAAACCCTAACTTGTTCTTCTCACTAAGTGTTTTGGACATAGCCCGCGCCCGTGTAGGGTAGTTATCTCGATTCAGCTGCTGCGATACAAGCATCAAACCAAGATTTTCTCCGTGATGTAAGAAATAGGAATCATCGATCGAGTTATGTGTGGGAGGAGGATTTTGAGGTGTGACTGAAATCGGTTCCTCCGCCATGTTGATTGAGTTTCAATCCAAGAAATCTATGGAGAATCAAATCAATTGAAACAATCAGATTGCTCTGATACCATGACAAAATCTGAATCTTGCCATGGATTTTTGGTATGAAGATGAAATGGGAGAAAAGCAGAGTACTGTTTTGAACAAAAATAACCAGCGTCCTTAATCTGATTACATCATCCTATTTATAGTAAATCTGGAAGTAACTAGTAACTAATTAGTTAAACAAACTAACCAATGAGAATAAGCCACATCAACCAGTAAACAAATCAATAAAATTGAATATTGTATTCTAATACCAAACTTAAAATTTTTCACTCTAACGAGGGTAACATCTACGGTTACAAAATGACACTCAACGTTCTAGAGTGTCATTTTTACAAACTTTGGAGAGAGAAAAGATAGAGATGTCATTTGACGTTGGGGCCATTTTCATTTTTACTATTACAACGGCTATCATTCTAACGACTCTATTTCAATAAAGAATTCTATAAATATAGGAGATTTGTGAAGAAAAAATTTATCAAAGCCCGAAAAATCACTTTGAAAATCATTCTATAAATTTAGGATGATTTTATTTATTTAACTAATTTTTATAATTAAATAATTTTTATAATTTAGTTAATTGTTAGAATTTAAATTAAACCGTTATGTAAATTATACCTGTTAAAATATAATCATTAAGTTTAATTATATTTTTCAATAAAAAAATATTAAAATATTAAAATGGCACCCTATTTTGATACCTACCAATTGAGCGAATTTATAATTCAGGAGTACCATAACATTGTTTAAAATTGTAAATAAATTTTTTAGTACCCTAAAATGACAACTCCTTTTAGAGTTGCTCTTAGAAAGGGCTAGCCCAATTTCTGGTAATCGAACAAGTGACCTCCAACTTCACTGTTGTACCAAATCCTGCCTTTAGTTATTTATACTTCTGAATAAAAATAAAACACAGTGGATTTACATATCTCCAGAATGGATTAACATGTCATTATATTCATAATTTAAATTATTTTTCAAATTACGAGACTATTTATCAAAATAAAAATACAAATCATAACTCCACCATAAGATACCAATCTTAATGAGCCCTACATTTTAATTTCCTAATTTGCTAATGCATTCATGTTTGGATTGTTCTTATTTTTTTAAATAAATGTAAACTTGGAAAATTAAGGGACTGATCATGTATGCTGTAAAGGGATTAATCATGTATAAGAGTGTTATTGTTATTTTAAAGAAAAGAAGTGACAACTTATTAGAATAAACTTTGAAATAATAAAAAAAAAAGATAATTAACTGTCTTTCAATTTAAAAAAATAAAATATACTTAAACTTTATAATAATTTAATATTTTTCAAAGGAATTTAAGCTTAATTAACTCACAAAAAAAAAAAAATTGTATGATATTTCAGAATTGTTAAGAGTCACTGGTAAAGTTCAATTGTTACATGTAGTGAGGGTGTTGGCCCTCCAAAATTTTGAGAATTTTTTTTTATAATTTAAAATTTATCCCTTAAATCTTTTTCTACTTTTATAACACTTTTGATATATATATATATATATATATATATATATATACACACACACACACACATTTGCCTTCAATCATTGTGCATATCCACTAGAGGTGGCAAATGTTATCCAAATCCATCAACCCGTCCTAACTCGCACATTTAATTAGTGGATTATAAACGGGTTGGGTAATAAGGAACTGTCAATTTAGCGGGTCAATATTATGGGTGTTTGACCGGTTGAGAATGAAAAATAATAAAATAGTATAAAATATATATATATATATATATATATATATATATATATAAATTCCTGTAGCATCTCTACACCACAGCGGTGCACAAGTCAAAGCTACAGATTGTAAAGCTTATGATCACTCTCTTCACTTGTAGTGTAGATTACTTTCTAATTTAAGTCGGTGCATCTATTGAATGATGTTCCCAACCCCAAGTCCTTTAGCTTCCATTGTTGCCATCAAGGTAAAAATTAAGAGGAATAATTATATTAATGTTTTTTAATTTATTTAATAATTATAAAGACTCTTTTGTACTATTTAAAAATATATTAATTTTTTATTATATTAATAATATACAAATTATTATTTTTTTGTACAAAATTGTTATTAGTGATATTAGAGTTTCAATTAATTTTTTTTATATAATTAAAATACTCTTATATATTATACTAATATTTTTTATATTTTCAATAATCACGGAAAAAATATTTATAATTATCATATATTGTATATTATAAAGAATGTCAATATGATTATTTTTAAGAATAAAATAATAAATTTTTATTTTTCATTAACTTCTGTTATCTAATAATTTTGAAGACATTTTTGTAATTATCCAAGATCATAAATCAAAAAGAGAATCTTATATCATTTTCAACGACCCATTTTTAATTAAGTGCCTGAAATTGAGCTCGATTGTCGTCAACATGTTACAAATCAACTCATTAAAGAACTAAAAATCGAGAGTTACATGGGGGACAATGATGTTTGAAAGATTACTTCGGTGTAACGATGGTAGAGGATTTACTAATAGAAGAATAATTTTTTTAATGTGTATTCACAAAAATTTTAACAAAGAAACATGATAAATTTTGTTAGTCATATTACTTGATTGAGCGTGACAATCTTAGGTAGTGTTTTATTTCAAAAAAAAAAAATTAAATAACGGATCAAATTTGAATTGACCCGACCCATTTATGATTCGATCCGTATTTGACCTGACAAATTTAAGTTAAATATAGATTCAACTCGTTTATAATTCGATCCATTTACAATCTGCATAACCAGTCGATTTTGCCAAGCCTAATATCCATCAATAAAATAGCAGAGTTCCAAACTTTCTGACTCACACGGCAGCTTGGCAAAAGTGCAAGAAGAATCACTGATAATCCACAGTTGGTGCTATTGTCCATTCGGTTCTTTGAACGTGTAGAGTTGCAGTGATAGACTCAATTTTCCAGGGTGAAAACCTACTCCCTCACAGTATAAACTTTACGTCCGGGTTTTACGGTCAAAGCAGCCAATAATCAGGTGGCACGTGGACCACTGCATGTAAGGGGCCCCACGTCCAGCCCCGTCAACCCCTATAATTGCCAATTTCCAAATCTTATCTATAAATATATTTATAATATAAGCTTAATTATACAAATATTATATAACCCCTACACGGCCGTGAGAAAATCCGTCAAAACCCCCACATCAAGGTTGTACTTGTCTAATGCAGTGGCTTTGGCGTCGTCCAAAACCACTCAAAGGCATCTATATATATATATATGCATATATATGATGGGACTGTATGTGTATAAATCGCCTTTTCCAATGAAAGAAGATGCCAAACTGAATTGTTAGGCAACAGAAGACCCAGAGGCTGTATTTGGTTGTATTGTACCACCCTATCAGTCTTAGATAGTAAGACTAAATTATGTGCACAGTGAAAGCCATCTCTGCCGCCTGATTCAAGTCCCTCCCAGCACTTCTGCCCGGCTTTTCTGTTGTCTCTCCTTTTCAATTCCCTCCTTTAAATCCCCATCAGAGAACGTACTTTTCTCACTCTTGCTTGCGCCTTAGGATTTGAGGTATATATATATATTGATAGAGAGAGCAGTGAGCAGGGTAGAGGGAGAGAGGGGGATCCCACACTGGTTCTCAATTTTTTCCAACTATTCTTGGCCAGTTTAGCTAGTTTCACCTCGAAATTCAATTGTAAGTAATTGTAAATTTCCTTGTTGATTATGGGGATTTGTGATATGATTGCCTGTTAATTATGAGATGTTTTACATGTTATGTTTCTGGTACTGGAGCAATTTTCTTCTACTTTTTTTTCTTTATTTTTTATTTTCATTTCTGAAATTTCAAAAACAAGAGAATAAAAGCTCTATAAAAAAATCATTTTCTTTTATAACAGAATTTTAATTACAAAAAAATAGAAAAAGAACTATTTCAAATAATTTCCTAAAAATCTGCTGTCTTCTGGTCATTTTTCAAAAATAATTTTTGAAACCAAAGCATTTTTCCCTTTTTATTTCAAGAAAAAAAAAAAACCCAGTACTGAAAAATGATGCAAACATGCTAATTCTTTATTAATTTCTCAATCAGATAACTTGATGTGTGTGCTAATTCTGTTTGGGTTCACCATTTCAATGTCTCTCTGAAAGTATAAATGGGCTTTGTCTGCCAGAGACTTCAGGCCTCAATTTGAGCATCATGGGTCCACTCCACTACTTGGGTGTAGACTACACAAAATGTGGATCCAAACTTGGCCCATGTTCAGACCTGGAATCCACTCCCCTTGTAGGGTGGGTGTGTGTGTGTGTGTGTTATTATTATTATTTTTTAACTATTTTGGGGTTGTGTTTTGCAGGGCTTGGAGATATCAATGAGCTAGGATGAATGGTAGTCAGCAAACCTAAAGATCCAACGGTCAGGGATTGATCTGCCTGGCTCCCTGGATGCCATCTAAGAAGCTTGTCATAAGTCTTGTCTTCTTCCTAGTTGGCACCCAAGGAGTCATGCAGAGATCCTACAGTACTTTTGGACACATGATGGAGATTTCAGGTTCATTTCATTGTCTGTTGCCCCCTCATCTATTTTTTAATTATATATATATATTTATACTTTCTCTGATATTTCATGTGCCTAAAATGACAATACTGTATATTAATATTACCTTTATTAATAATATTTTGAATATTACTTGTCCAATTTACCTATTAGGCAACGATTATTTTTAAAGTTGGAATTTTTTATATTATTATTTTTAAAATCAATTATATTGATACTTTTTGAAATTTTTGACAATTATATTAACTATTTTTGAAATTTTTGACAATTATATAATTTTTTTTTTTACTTTTTTTAACAAACTACACTACCTCTCCTTTAGTTCAACTTTTAAAAAAAAAAATTGAAAAATTTGTCCTTTTTAAGTTTTTTTTTTTTTAATTTTGACTATTTTTTAAATTTTTTGTTAAATATATTTTTTAATTTTATATAAAATTAAATTTTAAATAAATAATTTAAATTTTTTTAAGAGAAGAAGATTTTAATTAATATTTATTTAAAAATTAAAAAAAATTATTCAAAATTTAAAGAAAAAATACAAAAAGAAATATAGAAAGAATAATATTGTCATTTTTTAAAAAAAAATGGACTGAATAAAATGTCAATATAATTTTAAAAAATCTAAAAAAAAATAAAATAGTTTTAAAAATGTCAAGATGAATCAATATAATTGTTAAACATCAGCAAAGGTTAATTTTATCAATATTTTTATATGTATGTTTATAT
Source organism: Nyssa sinensis (assembly GCA_008638375.1). NCBI lineage: Eukaryota > Viridiplantae > Streptophyta > Magnoliopsida > Cornales > Nyssaceae > Nyssa > Nyssa sinensis. Next base: position 38,052 of record VIRR01000448.1, read on the forward strand.
ATATATATACTTCCGTACATACATATACACGTACATATGTCATTCACGTTGTTATGCTTAGTACGAATAACTGGTAAGCAGTACGGTGTTAGGTAAAAGTTTTAAAATCTATTGTATTGAATTGAATTGGGGAGAGGATACATATAACAATGACAACAGGTGGGTGACAGGCCCACTCGGACGTAGCTCACCTGAAAAAGATAAGAGTTTCGGGAGGTATAAAAGTTACTGATGTGGGTTTAATTTTTTCAGTTGTAATAAGTTCGTGATTTATTTGATGTACAGAGTTTATAAGCGATTTAATGCATCTGAAGTTTATTTTCTAAGAGTAGTCTTTAGTCGAAGGTCCTGACTGTTATTAGACTGAGTCCTTAAGAAGATTCTTCGTTATAAAAAAAAAAAAAAAAAAAGGTTGATGATAGGGTTAGGATTAGAGTTGGATCGCATGATAAATCACTATCGTACATTAGTGTTGAGTCTCGTACTCTAACTATGGTGGAAGAAGTCTGTGATTGGCTATCAATGCTTACAAATTCAAGTAAGTCTTAAAATTTATGCTCCTAGTACTGAGTCACATGATAAATCACTATCATACATCGGTGTTGAGTCTCGTGCCCTAACTATGGTGGAAGAAGTCTGTGATTGGCAATACTTGAGAAATTTGGGAGATTTTGGAATGAGCTAATAGTCCAGTGAGTAATTCTTGTATTTTGTTGTTGGTTTTACAATAAAAGTTAATACATTTTTCATGAATATCTAACAATTCAAAATTGTTTCATCCTCATAAATCATGTTTCACAATATTTTTTTGACAAAATTAATTTTTAAACTAATAACAATTATAAAAGCTTCACATTTTGGTCAAAATTGATATTTTCAAAGGAATAATCATTTCGGTCATTAATAGATGCACATTACTAAAAATTCAACTAGGTAGTAAATCCAGCCGAATATGGATCTATATGGTACAATACATTTTTAGACCACAATATCTAGAAGATTTCTCCTGAGTTAGCATAAAAGTAGAAGTGACAAATGTTATCCAAATCTGTCAACTCGCCTTAGCCCGCCCATTATTAACATGGCCAAACATGCTCATTTAGTTAACGGGTCATAAACGAGTTGGGTAGTAAGGAACCCGTCAATTTAGCGGGTTATTTCGGGTTGAATATGGGTGTTTAACAGATTGAGAAAAGAAAATAATAAAATAGTATAAGAATATATATATATATATATATATATCTATTTGAGAAAGAACAAAATACTGAAACATATACAATAAATTATAAAATAAAATTAATTTTTAGAAAATGTAATTCAACATCATCACATATATATATATATATATGTATATATAAACATTTAAATACCCAATATGCCTTGTAGATTCTATACCAAAAGCAAATCACAAATGACACGTGGTATATCCTTCCGGCTCAAATGGGATGGAACAACCTCTCCAGATTTTTTCGAAAATAAAAAGAACTCAAGGAACTCTCGCAAATTCAAATTGTGCATTTTTACTTGTTATGACTTTCTCCTCCCTTCACTTCAAACAGTTTCCTTTCCTTTCCTTTCAGTGCAGTGCTCAGCTCACCGCTGCAATAACAGTTTCCTATCCACCAGTGCTCACCAGCAGCTGTTATTAATTATTAATTATTAATTTATGTTTCTCTTTCTTTAGGAGGATTTCCATCCCAATTACATGACCTAAGAGGTTATGCCTTTTTCTCCTTGATGGACTAGATTTAATTGGAGACTATTAATTGGATTTGTTCTTTTCAAAATTTATGAAAAATTTTGTTAGTCATATTATTTAATTGAGATGTGGCGTAGTGTTTTATTTTTAAAAATAAGTTGGGTAGCGGGTCAAATTCGGACCGACCCGACCCATTTATGACCCGACCCGTATCCGATATGATCAATTCGGGTCAAATATGAGTTCAACCCGTTTATGACCCGACCCATTACAACCTGCTGAAACCCGCCTGTTTTGCCAGGCCTACATAAAAGAGATCTCATATGATGATTATTAGGTTTTATAATGTAAAGTTTTCGGGCAAGATTATCCATCTACCATCTAAGTAATGGCATTTTGAAAACATAACTTTCAACAAATAAGAATTCTTATCCATCTACCATCTAAGTAATGGCATTTTGAAAACATAACTTTCAACAAATAAGAATTCTTAGGTTTTCATTAAATATATTTTGCAATCATATTGTATCATATTCAATTCCAAAATATGCTTTCAAAGAATTCTTGACGAACGTATAACTTTTCATTCAAAACAATATTCGAGAATCATTTTTCAAGAGACATTTATAAAATAATGTACCAAAAAATTTCTATTATGTAATACCAAATTACTCACTTGTCATCTTGATAATTTGCCAACTCTTTGTTCCTTTTATTGGAAACCTACATATCATATATCGTAGGAATTAATTCTTTATTTAATATTTTTGAAAAATTAATTTTCAAAAATGTACCTCATATATGAATCTATAACGTTGAAAAATCTTAAATAGCTTTTCCTGAAAATTTATGAGAAATTTTTTAAATATTGAAAATTTAGGGGCTTTTAGTAAATATAGAAAAGTTCAAGCATATTTTTGTAAAAATAAAAAAAGTTTAAAAAGCTATTTTGTAAATATCAAAAAATTTAGAAATGAAATTATAATTCTTCAAAATTTAGGGGTTCAATTGTAATTTATAAAACTTCCATTTATTAATCTAATGTCCAAATAGATCTGGTTGAATAACCGGCATAGGAGTGTCCCTACTCTAATTTGGATTACACTTAACCCTACTACCAAACGACCCCTTGGGTCTTAAATTAATTAACTTAATTTGGTTGGGCCAAGTCGGGCCCAACATTGGTTGATCCAGTCTATTAAACAACCAGACTCAAGCTTTTTAGTCGCGGCCCATAAACCCAAACCCCATAACCTAATTCTATTTAAACCAAACCGGGCCTAATGGCTCAACCCGGTCTGTCTACTGATTTGATTAAAGCGACGTCGTTCAACTAAAACCCATTAATCCTAAACTTGGCTAAAACTCGGATCCAATACCAAACCTGAATCTCACTCGAATTTTGATATTCCAATTTAATGTACACTATTTATCCTTCAAATTATTATTCATGCAATATTTATTCACTAATTATTTTTATAATACTTCTAACAGATAACTAATTATTTTTATGTTATTTAAAATTTAAAATGAGTTTTTTTTTTCTTTTAGTTATTAATTATTTATTCTGAAATTATTTTTTTATGCAATAAAAAAATTCCCAACCTATAATCACCATTAAAGATTTTAATAACAATTAAAATTCTAACATTTATTGAAAATAAAATTATAAAAATATGAGATTTGAAAAATAAATAGGGGTATGATTAATCATTAAATAAAATAAACAGATGTAAAAACTTATGAAGAAAAATTTAAAATACTTGTGGCAAAAGAGAGAACATAAAATGATAAGGGATGATTGGCGCAAATCTAGCTCTTCGGATCCTTCTTTGTACAGCTGGTTCAGAGAGAGATCAAATAGAGGCGCGCGAAAGAGAGAACACAAAATGATAAGGGACGATTGGCACAGATCTAGCACTTTGGATCCTTCTTCGTATAGCAGGTTCAGAGAGAGATCAAAGAGAGGCGCGCGAAAGAGAGAACACAAAATGATGTTGGTGCAGATCTAGTTTAGAGAGAGGCGCTCAAAGAGAGAGAATCAAGAGAGAGGCACGCGAAGAGAGGGATCGAGATGAGAGAGTTCAGAGATCCCTAAGGCGCGCGCGAAGAAAGAGAGACGAGAAAGTTCAAAAAGAGGCACGAAAGAGAGAGAGATGAGAGAAACCAGAGAGGGGCATGCGGGAAAGAGAGAGAGGAGAAAGTTGTTCTATATTTCCGACACATAACAATGTCGGAAATAATAGATATTTTAATATTTTCGACTCATTCAAACGCCGGAACAAGTAGTTTAAATATTTTAAATGACATTATTTTAAACACATCAGTAAAATAACATTATTTTAATATTTTCGACCCATTCAAATGTCGAAAAAAAAAGTTTATTTCCGACACATCAAAACGTGGGAAAAAGTAGTTTATTTCCGACGCATCAAAACGTCGGAAAAAGTAACCATTTTTGCAATTTAAATATTTAAATATTTCTAACCCATTCAAACGTCAGAAAAAGTAGTTTATTTCCGACGCAACAAAACGTCCGAAAAAGTAACCATTTTCAACCGATATTTGCATATTTCAGACCCATTTAAACGCCGGAAAAAGTATTTCATTTCCGACGCATCAAAACATCGAAAAAAGTAACCATTTTCGACCCCATCAATTTAGCGTCGGTATTTTTTAGTATTACCAACGAATTGTATTCCGACGACTGATTTTGCATTCGGAAAGGTGTAGATTTTTGTAGTGATTGGAGACCTATCAAAGATTTAAAGAACATATCAAAATAAAGATGTATTTAAAAGTTGTGAGTTAGAGATACTCCAAACACTAAATAAAAGCTTTTACCAATGATTTCATGGGTTAAGTGAATCACCCTGAAATTGGAAGAACCCGAGGTTTCTTCCACGGTTTCACCATATGTTTGTTCCTATATTCTTCTTATTCCATTTACTTTTTATCCCTAAGCTCACCCATTCTTCTTATTCCATGGTTTCACTATTTACTGTTTTCTTTATTAAATGACTGGAACGCACTTTTTGGGTGCTAATTTAACACACACACACACACACACACACACATATATATATATATATCAGTATGTATGACTGAATGAACATTTGCCTTCTTGATTTTTATTTTTGGTGCTGTACTTATTAAATTTGATCGATGTGAGTTCTGTTCTATTCTAAGAATTTGGTTCCATTCCGCTAAACACATCACTAACTCTATTAGTTCTCAATTGTATCAACATTTTAACATCTCATCATCAATATAAATAAATTATAATGGATAGAATGATGTATGTGTTAAGATCACACTCATTCAAACCTTTTCTCTTATAGGTTTGAAGATTACACTCATTAAATAAACTGGGCAAGAAATTTATAAATTATTTAAAAGAGTTTTAGCCATTAAATTTTAATTATGTTTCCCTTAACGTAAAGGTTCAAGAAAACTGATCTCCTATCTTTGTAACAGAAGGGAAAGATCAAACTGTTGAACTTACAAAAAATACACACACACACACATGAAATACAAGGAACAGTATCAGAATTTTATATAATAATGCACTCTGACCCTCACTTCAGCCACTCTTTTTCAACCCTTGTTCAACCTCAAGCTCTTGATTTCATGGTCACATAATGGAGCAAAAGGGGCCATGGGGATCCCCAGCCTCGTAGATTTGGTACACACCACCGTAGTACTGATAGGGATAAGAGTAATTGGTTGACGTCCAAACCAGAGGCTGTATTGTGACCTCTGCTGTCTCTTCTATCTTCTCTTCCGCTTTCGTCTCACCTACCGGGCTGACGCTCAACACCTCGGCAAAGCCCATTTTCTTCCGAAGACATTCGGTGAGCTTAACTGCATCGATTTCTTCTCCGGTTACTTCTATCTGATTATGGTCCTCCCCTTGTAGAGCTGCTGATTCCACCCCTTCAGAATATACATATGTAGAGTCAGATTTCTGTGTTTTTCAGATTTACGTGTAGGCTTTTCGGTCTGCTTATTTCTCAGTTTTGTGTTAGGATAGTGTTTTATGATACAAATTTATATGTTAAATAAAAGAGAATTATTATATTAATTTATTTTTATAAAAAAAAACTCTTTTAAAAAAAAGTAGGAGAAATTTAGTCACAATTGAAAAAATGTAAAAAGCAAAATTGAACAAAAAAATGAAGTATATGTAGTTTGTCACTAAAACTATAAGAAAACAATGTAGTTTTAAAAATTTAAAGAAAAAACTTTATAATTGTCAAAAATTTCAAAAGAAATTATATATAATCATATCACATCCTGCCTTTTATAAAATTGGTCTAATTTGGAAAAGTTTCTGTATGAATCTAATCCATGAACGAACTAATTACAATATGTTGTGTGAATGAGTAGACTTCAAGGGAACAAAAAAATTATTTTTGGTTTGACCTATTAACTTGGTTAATTACCCGGCCACACAAAAACTAGTCTGACTTCTGAAATCGGAAAAACTAAAATGAAAATTAAAGGTATAAAATTTTGGGTACCTGAAGCACCAACTGCAATCTGCATGGCTCTGGAGCGAGACTTCGGGCAATTCATAGACACTCTGATGACCACCTTTCGCTGCAACCAAATGAACTCAAATTAACATAAAATCTTCTGCATGAAAGTTATCATATACCTATATATATATATATATGTACATATATATGGATGTGCATGTCTTCTTTCTATATATGTGACCAAACTGTATATACCTTCATGATCTTCTTGGTTTGGTTTGTAAAATTGTAAATATGTATGATATGGGCCCAAAAAGCCACTGGAAATTGGATGTATTGATGCGAGTAGTTTGGAACAACTGTGAGAAAGTATTTGAAAGTTGTAAGGTTTGTTATGAGATAAGAATGGGAATGCTGTGCTGCTACATATTCCATCCTACTTATAGGACTCAGGAGATCAATTAGGTGATTAAGGTCAGCTTAGGTGGCTACAAAATGCTCAAAAAGGCATTATTTACATGGGCCCCAAGGGTCATCTTCCAAGCAACTTTTGGAAAATGCTGTCGCGGGTTGATTGATCCCGAAAAGTTTTGAATGGATTGACCTACTGTTATTCCAATAAAGAGAAAAAGAAAAAGAAAGGAGATTTGGATTAATATTAATAGAACTGTTCTGCAAAAGGGTTTAGAGACCATCTTCATTCATATTCTTGGTTATTTATTCAAAAATAAATACTGTGACTCACCAAGAAAGAGTAGAGACCCCACAGTATATTGAGAGAATGGTCGTTTTAATTATTTTGGACAAAGTTATACAAATGTTCTAGGGCTTAATCAACTCATAACTTGATAGAAAACAAGTGGTGGAAATTCATGCGATAATTAAAGGGAAAAAAGTTCAAACTAAATCCAAATTGTCTTACGAAAGTGATTAAAAATGTTTTCCAAAAATATTTTAAAACCAGTGACCACCACACATCCATATTGCATACTCACTGTATTTTGAGTCGAGATGGCTCAATGGAATCAACTCATTATAAAATAGTTTCTTCTCTGTATTTCTTCAATTACTATGCATGGAGATTTTAGATTGAGTTGGTTTTTGTTTCAATCTTTTCCTTATCTTATTTAGTTTTAAATTTGGGACTCAATTGCAAAAAGCCTCAATTTTAATTTTATCTAAATTTTTCTTGTGATTTTCTAATCAAAATAATATTTTCTTTATTTTTTTATAGACAATAATTGGCTCAAAAGGAACTTGAAGTGGAAATGCTTGAATTTTATCTTCAACATTTTTACTGTTCAGCCATACTTCTGGATAGTCAAAATAATAATTTCTTATCTCTATATATATGGTATGATAGACTTCTATTATTCATATTTCATGAATAAAAATTCAAATTTCAAATTTTGAAAAATTTATTCTCTCGTTCGATTATGTGTTCATATCCATTGATCACATTTCATGTTACCATTTGGTTTTATATTGTTATCAGATTTGTCATACATGTCAAAAAAATTCACCTTTAAATTCATATTTATTTAACACCCTATTAGAGAAAACTTTAACACTCCAAATTTTGCAGTTGCATTTACATTTACATTTACAAAAATTACTCCTCTAATCAGGCTCGAACTTTTAGCGAAGTTTTAAAGTTGCTTTTGTATTAATTTTATTTTCTAAAGCATACAAAATTGTGTTTGCAGAAAACAGATTTGAGCTGCTTTTTCTTGAATGCAATTTTGTTTATGTAGAAAAGTTTCGTCAAATACTCACTTAATAAATATTAACTTAAAACTCTTATTAGAACTTGATTTTTTCTTTTATACGTCGAGGGGGGAGGAGAGAGCTATCCAAGAGATTAATTTTAACCATTTTATCTCAACACATGTTTGCAAAGCATGATATAAAATTAACTTACTATTACCTAAGTATAGATATATTCCCTATCCAATAAATATATATATATATATATATATAAGTATAAAAATTGAATCATTAAATCAACCTCTTCTCTTAAATGTCATGCCACCACATTATTATTGTTCTACAATAATTTTGTTGCCCGCTAAACAAAGACACGTATAAATTTACATATATTCAACTAATTGGGTAACTTACTTAATCACTCCTATGCTTCTTAAAGGTGAAGACAGTCTTCCATCATTGAATGTGAGTAAGATTCAAATTTAAGAGGTTTCTGATTGTGTATGTGTCATAGTATAATGTTCTCGAAAATCATATCATGTGGAACTAAGAAGTATTGATACCTCACGTTATGGATATAAATTAGGAATATCTTATTCGGTGTTATTGAAAATCACATTATATAAGGTTAAAAAAATCTCATAGTAACACGTCACATTATAAATAAAAATTAAGACTGTCTTAACATTTTCCTAATCTCCTAATATTACTAGACCATATGACACGTTTTAATATTGAGCGGCTTTGGGCCCATTAGAAGCTTTAAGACCTTTCGTTACGCGGGGAGGAAGAAACTTTATATTAAACAAAGACTTAAGTGTTGACTCTAGAAGGAAGACCTTCTTCACTTGGGTTAGCTAAGCACTAAAAATCACCCAATTGACTTGTTTAAGTCCAACTGTCTGGTTGGTAAATCATATTCACATTTGGTCATTATTTAACATCAGTCCAAAGCCATAGTTGTTGTAACACAACTGTTTAGGTACTATGATTAATTAAAAGTTAAATAAAGGAATGATGTGGATCATCATATATCACCATAAAATACTTTTTTTCCCCTTTTCTAAAGAGAGTGAGAGAAAAACTTGTAATGTTATTTTTCTACACTTTCAAAGAAAAATTATCCAATAAAATCATCATTTCATTTTATTATTTAATTTGTTGTGACGGTGATTCATAAAATTTTAAAATTTTAGAGTTTCATCATAAACAACTTTCCCATAAACTTATGAAAATTAAAGAGTTTTCATCATAAACAAATTTTCCATAAACTTATGAAAATTAAAGAGTTTGTAAAATACCGTTAGCATCACATTTAATAATGACGTGAAGTGGCGATCTTACTGATAACTACTCCCTTCCAAAACTGTATAAATCGGTGTGTGTATGTGTGTGCATATATAATAATAATTATAACATATATATATATATATATATATATTGCAAATGTATGATTAGATACGAGATGGTTTTGCTTAAGAAAACATGGTAAACTTCTGTTATTCTAACGCAAGAATATTGAGACCTCGTTCAAAAAACAATAGGATTAATTACATTTTCCTACTCAAAGTTTAGTTTCGATTTTAAATAAAGCCTTCAATTATCAATTGTAACAATTCAATCCCTTAATTTATAATCTCATTTTAATTGAAACTAATGACAAACCGCCGTCCCAAATTCTTAACAACAGCCGTTTATACATTAAAATTATAGGATCTCATTTGAAATCCGTATAAAATTATAAGGTTTTATTTGAAATTCATATACAATTATAGAATACTATTTTAAGAAAAGACATAATAATTTGTGATGTAACTGAATCTGTGACCAAAAAAAAAAAAAGCTCATCACAAATAATTGAAGTAAAGACTAAATTGAGTTGATTATATTTAAAATTAATAGTTTTTTTTTATTATTCTACACAACTAGATATAGTTATACCATTATTAATATTTATAAAGATTGCCATTAGCCTATATTCCTTGGTTCCAGGTTCCGAGAGATGGTGTAGAGATAGGGTTCCTCCCCACAATTTGGACACCCAGCTTAATTTAATATTCAATATGGACCATATATATTCCATGTCAAAAGGCTGGTGTTCTAATACAAATAGTCAAATGATATCATTGGGCTGTGCTTGAAAAGAATATAAAGCGACCAAATAAATACAGAGGAAACAACAAATTTGGGTTCATATCCAAATTTTCTCAACTTCTTCCAACTTTTCCTGGCCAGTTCAGTTATTTTCATAAAACTATTTTGTGTAACTGTCATTCTCATATGATTTTCACCGTAATTTTGAATATGATTAATTTTGTAAATAATAAAAATAATTTCTCATTATTCCCAACTTCGAATTCAATTGCACGTAAAAGTAAATTTTGTTATTGGTTGCAAGTTTGTACCATTTTTGTGTTAAATGTCTTTTTATTTTTACTTCCTAAAATTCTCAACAAATGAAAACTTTAAAAATGTTGTTTTATGATTACTTTCAATGTTTAATGAACTTGGATTTGTTGGAAATGAAAAGGCAAAAATTGTTTTAACGTTAATTTTCATTTCCATCTATAAGGAGACCTATTACAATAAATATTTATACTGCATCAACTGGGAAAGAAATTTCCTCCAAATACAAAATCTTTAACAGAGTATCCTAAAACTTACATATAACCATACACTTAATCTCACATAGTCAATTTCAATTTCCTCTGCTGTTGGGAGAAAGATGGTTCACCTTCAATCTCAACCTTTTTCATTTCAAGCTCACATGATTGAGCACCCGGGTTCCCTATACTCTGAGATTTGGTACATCCCTCCGCTATAAGGGTAATAGACCAGAGGCTGCACTAGGACCTCTTCTTTCTTCTCCTCTTTCTTCTCGCCAACGCTTATGATCTCGGCAGGGCCCACGTTCTTGCGGATCAATTTAGTAAGCTCAACCACGTCGATCCCATCTCCAGTTACCTCTATCTGATTCTTGTCATCCCCTTTTAGCGCTGCCGAGTCCACTCCTGCAGATCATACATATACAAATAATTTATATTAGAACGTGTACAGTTTTGATCACCAAGATGTAGATGAACTTTAGTACAATATATACTGCTGAAATTTGTAGTTAATTACCTGAAATACCAACTGAAATCTTCAAGGCTTTGGAGCGACACTTGTGGTTGTTCATGGAAACTCTTATGACAATAGTTTGCTGCAACCAAATAAACAAACCCAATTCAAATTAGCATAGAATCTTTTGCATGAGATACTCTATATACACACACACACATATGATGTTACTTCTTTTTATATGAACAAATTAATTATACCTTCATTGTTGGCTTGTGAAGAAAGAGACTCTGGCAGGATATAGTTCTGGAAGCAGTGCAAGAAAGTATTTGAAGGAGGTGGTTGTGAGTTGTGAGTTGTGAGTGAGAGAACGCCTCCTATTTATAGGAGATTTATTGGATTTAAGAAAAGCTGAATAAAGATACAAGGACCAATGAAAAGATTTCTTTTAAACGTATCATAAAGTTCAACAGCTTTCATACTTTTCTTTCACCAATCCCAATCCTTCACCATACTTTTCTGTCTTGTGGAAGAAAGAGACTGGCAGGATATAGTTTTTGGAAGCAGTGCAAGACAGTATTTGAAGAGGTTGTTGTGAGTTGTGAATTGGGAGTGAGGGAACCCCTCCTATTTAAGGAAAGCTGAAGAAAAGATACAAGGACCAATGAAAAGATTTCTTTTAAACATATCATAAAGTTCAAACAGCTTTCATACTTTTCTTTCACCAATCCGAATCCTTCACCATACGCTGAGAGACCGCAGACTTAAGACCTATTCCTTTACTTGGTTTGGACATTTAAGTCGAAAGTCTTTCTTTGATATTCATCTGTGTCTTTGTTTCAGTTTTTATTTATTTATTATTTGTTTGGTAAATCGCGTGGGGCCATTTATTTAGTTAGCAAAGTCAAGTTTGGGTGGCTACTCCTCATCATATGATTGGTTCATTGTACAATCACTACTTAATATACACATGATTCTTTAATGTGAACGCTTAATTGTATTATTTCTATGGCCCAACGTCACTAATTATATTTTAATATTGTGCAGTTTGTTCTCAATTTTAAATAAAGTTTGAATTTGAAATTCGTATAAAATTATAAAGTACTAAAATGTAATTACGTATAACTACGTGAGTGAGCATCATTAATAATTTGTGAGAATTATTTGTAAATAGAATTATAAATTGGGATATAAAATTATAAGGCTTCCTTTGAAACTCATATAAAGTTATAGGGTACTATTTTAAAACACATATAACATTATAGGATACTAAAATGTAATCACGTATGACTGCATGAGATGGTGCTATTAATAATTTGTGACGATTATTTGTAATTGACCTTAATTGAAATAAAATTATAAATTAAAAGATTGAATTATTTTAATTAATAAGCGAGAGTCTCACTTGAAATAAAATAATAAATGATAATAGATAGTACTGTTGGACATGTTAGTAATATAACTACATCTCTGTATTCCACTGCTCATTAAAAGAAAAAAGTGTTGTTTAGTTACAAGTCTACGAATAAAATAAAATTTATCATTAGGTCATAACTCAAATTTAGTAATCCAGTAAGTCCTTTAAATCTTCAATGACTAAAATATCCTTACCTTCCTAATCACTTGAAAATTTTAAAATGACCAGGCATGTAAACAATTCACATTTTTCAAAAAACTTTTCAAAATTTTAAAATTCAATAACTTATGAACTATACATCCATTTTTAACAAAATTTATATATTTGGACTCTGAAAATTGAGATTTATCAAACAAGATCTATATTGAATATAAAATCTTAAATAAAAAAATCGATCCAAAACTATAAGATTTTGTCATAGTAAAAGTGTAAAATTTTAGAATGTGTGAAATTTTACACTTTTGAATAAAAACTTTATCCCAACAAAGGTGTAAAAATTTACTGATTACTAAAAGTATGAGAAAATTCTGAATTGTATATAGTTTTACTCAGCATTTGTCGCATATTAAATGCTCAAAACTGACTTTCAAAATTGTGAAAATTTACATTATTGCAAAAGTGTAAAATTTTAAACATTTACTTTTAAGTACGTCTTTTGAAAACCACTGTTTGGCAGTAAATTGCATCTACCTTATGGCTCGTGGAATTCGTTGTTGATGCCAGATGTCATAAAGGTTTGGTTGTAAATTAGAAATCATCTTTGCATTGAGAATAACTTGTCTTCAATTATTATGTAAAATGGCTATTTGCATTGTTACCGTGTACTCTCAAACGTAATATCCATACCTGTGTTGTACAGCTATATCTTGGCATATTCTTAGCATATCCTTGAAAAATGCCAGTATTATTCCCTGGAATATGCCAGCATTATTCCTTTTTTTATACCTATATATAGGCCCTATTGTACATGTATTATACACATTGAATACAAGGGTTACCCACTTTCTCTCTTTCTCTCTCTTACTATTGTAATATGGTATCAAAGTTAGTGTCGGCCATCCACAAGTGAACACTGCTCACCACCACGGTCGCCGGAGCCACCCACCACCGTCACCAGTTCAAGGCCTTCCGCTCGTCACCATAGCTTCTAACTACCTTGGTTTGGATCGTCTCTCCCAAATCTGTAGAACGCCGCCTTCCCTGCCGTAGAAAACCACTGCACACGCCACCCAAGCCTCGGCGAGTGAGATCCACTCACTCCCTATTTCTCCACGCGCCCGCATGCGCCAGCTAAAGCTGTTTCACGCCACGTCAGCACGCCGTGTTAGCACCATGTCAGCACCGCCTCAGCCCTACCTGCCACGCCATCGTGCCACGTCAGCGCTAAGCTATCACTTGTGCCACGCTATCCTACCACGTCATTGTGTCGCATCATTGACACGTCATCACTTATGCCACGTTAGTGCCACGTAATCCTGTCACGTCATCCTGTCATTCCATCACTTGTGCCATGCCAGTGCCATGTCATCGTGCCACATCATCACACCTGACCACATCATCGCCACGTCACTGCCACGTTAGCCCTTGTGCCTACATCATCCTGCCACCAAACTGGTTCTCGTCTGAACTAGTTTTGCTACTGGTTCAACCTTGAACTAGTTCTGCTTGTCCAGTTCAACAGTGAACCAGTTTTCTGATTTTTTTTCACATTTTCTCCATTTTTGGGCTATTTTTCAACCAACAACAGGTCATTTCTAGGTATTTTTGACCCTCTGAGTTCATTTTTGACCTCATTTTTGTCTAATCCCTTTCCTAGTGTGCAGTTATCGACATCATGAGTACCACAGAGCTGGCTATCAACATTCCCCTGGTCCTAAATGGCTAGAACTATGCCCTTTGGGCCCAGGCCATGTCTGGCTACCTTCGTGGCCACAAACTCTGGCGTATTGTTACTAGAGATATCACTAAACCAAAGAAAGAGTCGGAAGAACTTGAGGCAAAATTTATGGATTGTCTTGAAAAGTGGGACAACAAGAATCAGAAGATCATCTCTGCTTTTCGCATTACCTCTATTCCATCCATCGGTATGCAGTTTGGTCATTTTGAAACCGCCAAAGCTGTTTGGGACTTTCTTGCTGATCACTACACCACTGCTGGTCTCTCTCATCAGTACTAACTCTTGGATCACCTCCACCGTATGCGTCAAGACCCTGACAAACCAATCAATGTTTTTCACTCCTGTATGCAGGCTTTTTGGGATCAACTGACTGCTTCTGAACCCACTTGGAGCTGTTCTCAAGATGCGATAAAGTTTCTTAGCTACCAAAATCAACAACGCTTGATCCAGTTTTTGATGGCCCTTGATGATGTCTTCGAGCCTACTTGTGCGATATTACTTCATTGTACTCCACTACCGACCCTGGAAAGTCCTATTTCTGAATTGGTTTCCTATGAGACTCGACGTTGCACTCACCCTCCTCCATCTTTAACTTTTTGGCATGCTCGCTTAGGTCATATTTCTTTTGGTCGTTTACAAAAACTAGCTTCTAGTGGTATTTTGGGTCCTGTAATCAATAAACATGATGACTGCTTATCTTGTAAACTTGCTAAACAACCTGCTTTACCTTTTTCTAATAGTAATTTTATTTCTGATGCCCCATTTGATTTAGTTCATTCTAACATTGGGAGTCCTTCTCCTACCCCCACCATGGGTGGATCCAAATATTTTATATCTTTATTGATGATTATTCCTGTTTCACTTGGCTTTACCTTATGCATCATCGTTCTGAACTTAAACAACTTTACTATAACTTTGCCCACATGAATACCACTCAGTTTTTGCGTCATATCAAAATCTTTAGTGCAAACAATGCTATGGAGTATCGCGACACTGACTTTTTGTAATTTCTTCAACAACAGGGCACCCTTTCCCATCATTCTTGCCCAGGCACATCTGAGCAGAATGGTCGTGCTGAACGTAAACATCATCACATTCTTGACACTGTTCGCTCTCTCCTTTTTTCTTCCTCCTATCTTGAGAGTTTCTAGGGAGAAGCTACCCTCATGGCCGTTTACACTATCAATCGCATTCCCTTTCTGGTCATTGCCCATCAATCTCCCTATGAACGGCTTTATGGTACACCTCTTACCTACAATCTTCTTCGAGTATTTGGTTGTGCCTGTTTTGTGTTACTTCAGCCTCATGAGCATACCAAACTAGAACCTCGTGCTCGTCTTTGCTGCTTCTTGGGTTATGGGATAGAACACAAAGGCTATAAGTGTTGGGATTCTATCTCCAAACGCCTCGGTGTTTCTCATCATGTGGTCTTTTGGGAACATAAGATGTTCTCCTCCCTGTCCCAATTTCATCTCACCACTTCTTCTACCCTTTTTTTATTCACTAACCCCTCTATTTTTTTTTTATTTTCTAATAATGATGACACAGGTTCAGACTCACCAACTATAGCTCCTCCTACTGTGACTGTACCGCCTGTCGATCCTGCTCTAGATCCTACTCCATCCCTTTCTCCTGTTCCTCATACCGATCCCTCTCTTCGTCATTCTACTCGGGTAAGAGAACTGCCAGTCCATCTTTGTGACTTTCATTACTTTTTCACTATTCTCTCTCACCATGAACCTCAATCTTATCACGAGGCTCGTATTAACCCTCTTTGGCAGAAAGCAATGAATGATGAATTACAGGCTTTGCACAACACTCATACTTGGGACTTGGTTGATCTTCCTCTGGGTAAAACTGCTATCGGTTGCAAATGGGTTTATAAGATCAAAACCCGTTTTGATGGTTCCATTGAGTGCTATAAGGCTCGCCTTATTGCCAAGGGCTTCACTCAAGAGTATGAGATTGACTATGAAGAGACCTTTGCTCTTGTCGCCCATCTAACCTCTGTTCAGAATCTACTAGCTGTTGCTGCTACTCGCAAATGGGGGTTATTTCAGATGGATGTTAAGAATGCCTTTCTTAATGGTGATCTTAGCGAAGAAGTCTATATGTAACCTTCTCTAGGGTACGGTCATCCTCCTCACAAAGTCTATAAACTCCATCGCGCCTTGTATGGTCTCAAGTAAGCTCTTCGTGCCTGGTTTGCCAAATTCAGTTCTGTTATTGGAGACTTTGGTTTTGCCTCTAGTCCATATGACTCCACTCTCTTTGTTCATAAGACTGACCATGGCACCACCCTTCTCCTCCTCTATGTTGATGACATGATTATCACTGGTGATGACTCTACTGGGATCTCTGCTCTAAAACAATTTCTCAGCCAGCACTTCGAGATAAAAGATCTTGGTTCCCTTAACTACTTCTTAGGTCTTGAGATTTCTTCTGATTCTCGTGGTTACTATCTCTCTCAGGCCAAGTATGCTTCCGATCTCCGCACCCGTGCTGCTCTTAACGATAGTAAGAATACTTCAACCCCTCTCGAGCCCAATGTTCATCTCACTCCTCTCGATGGTACACCCTTCCGTGATGCTACCTTGTACCAACAGTTAGTTGGCAGTCTTGTTTATCTCACCATCACTCGGCCTGATCTTACTTATGCCGTGCATATTGTCAGTCAGTTTATGTCTACCCCTCGGTCCTCTCATTATGTTGTTGTTCTCTGGATCCTTCGGTATCTTAAAGGTACCCTTTTTCATGGTCTTTATTTCTCCGTTGACTCACCTCTTGAGTTGCGCACCTACTCCGATGCTGATTGGGCATGGGACCCGACTGACCGTCGTTCTACCACTGGCTACTGTTTCTTCCTTGGAACCTCTCTTATTTCCTGTCGTAGCATATCTTTAGAATATGCCAGTATTATTACCACTTGTATACCTATATATAGGCCCTCTTGTACATGTATTATACACATTGAATACAAGGGTTTTACCCACTTTCTCTCTCTCTTACTATTGTAATATGCTTGATTCGGTCAAATCTTCTCCCAACAGATTTCTAATTGCAATTGACATCAAAGAAGTAAAATCCTAGAGATTCAACGACCTTTGCATTTTTGCAAAATCACTAGTACTATAACTAATGGATCAATGGAAACTAACGATTCCACTCGACACCGTTAACTCCAATTTAGTCTTGGCCACTTTATGGCATTCATTGCAGGCTAGATTTTAACAACTACCACTAGTTGGGACTATTATGCCACCCAACCACCGTCGGGAATGGCGGCAAAGTGGAAGGAAGAGAGACTGTTGGGGCGATGGTGACAATGTCAGCGTCAACATAGGGGCAACGACAATAGGACGGGGCTGGGAGAGAGATAAAATAAAGTGAGGGATGTAATACCCCGACCCAAAATGACACGAATATCGAGGCAGTCGGGTCGGGCAACACTATGTCAATGGTACTTGGAGCTGTTTAATCCTATATTTTGTGAATATCAATTTGCACTATCTTACCTAAAATAAATGAAACGTGTGACCAGTGCTGGGTCAGAATAAGTGACCCGGAACTCAGTCTCGTAATGCGTGTGCACATGCAGTCCATGCATGCATGCATACGTAAACACATGCCATAAATAGTGAGGTGCACGTGAGGGATGGTATACATGTATGGATACATGTATGTAATTAATATAGCATAGGTGTGTATATCTCAAATTAATTAGGCATGTGCATATGTGTATATTTAATACATAAATTAGACAAACTAATTACATATATATATATGTGTGTGTGTGTGTGTGTATGTGTGTCAGATTGGTGCCCAGTTGTGCAAGTGTAAGTGTGTGTGTATATATATATATATATATATAAGTGTGGATATAAAATCAAAATATCATAACTACCACACCTAACCTAAACCTATAGGTATGGAGAGGGGTATGGGAGAAATCAGAAAGCATAGTGGGGAGTGTGGTCAGCCATACTTGGTTGAGTGTGATTAGGGCAAGAAATATAAGTATATATTATAAAAGTGTATATACATATCTTTGTGTGGGGAGTGAGGAAATCAGAGAGAGAAAAGTGAAGCAGAATTCAGGGGGCAGTGAGCACAGGGAGAAACTTGAGCAAAGGAAGGAAAAATAGTGGAGAAAAAGCATAGAACCAGAAGCAAATTTTAGAGAGAGAAAGCAGTAGAGAGAGAAAGAAAAAAATCAATTTGAAGCAGTTGGAGGAGCTATGCAAAACAGGTATGAATCAGCGTTAATTTCTTACATCTTTCTCTTATTCTATCATAGATGCATGTTAGAACTAGATATACAAAAACGTGAAAAAAAACCAAAAACTAGAAAATCTAGCTTCGGTCAACAATGGTGAGTATTGATGTGTTCATCTAATCAATCTTTTGAGATTAGAAATTAAACAAAAACAACCTCAGGAACCTAATGCACTTTGAATCACTTAAAACGGTTGAGAAATGGCCATTCCATGGCCGATTATTCTCCTGCTGGTGCAACGCCGAAAAACTGGGCTGGGTGTCGGAAAATAGGAGAGTTTAGAGGCCAAAACTAGTTTTAATCCATCCCTTAAGGTTCCAGAAATGTTTTGGTGCAAAAATCTTGAAAAATGGACGTGAAACTCGTGAGAAACAGTGAGGAAAACCTCACTGTCCGTACGCCGGCGCCGGAAGCACGCCGGAGAAGACCACCGAAAAGTCGGGGGCCATGTTAGGTCAAAACGGGACCGGGTCCGGGTCTGGATCGGGTCGGGACCCGACCGGATTTAAACGGGTGGTGACGCGTGTCGCGTTGTGGTTGAATTTTAAGTTTTAAATTTGAACCGGTCGGTTTAGTTGAGGTTCAGACCGGTTTAGGGTTTTTAACCCTGAACCAGTGGGTTCAAACCGTAACTCTGGGAAATTGCAAACCGGCTCCAAAACTTTGAGGAAATACCAATGTTGCCCAAACCAGAAAATTAATAAAATATTAATTTTTTCAAAAATGCCCCTAATTCAAAATGAGTCTAATGAAGTCCAAATGAGGCAAATAAATAGTCGATTTTTATTATCTCGAGCCTTTTGAAACCAATGGTGAAGTCAAAATTATGAAAAGAGGCCCCGAGAATAAAATACACGTGAAGTGCAAAATGACAGTTTTGCCCTTTTTAATCCGAACGTCCGATTTAAGATCCGTAAAAGCCTAAACTTATTTTATTTGACGTTCCGGATACAATGACGACATCTAAATTAGTAATCGAGATACCGATAGCCAAGATTAGCATATTTGAATATCGAGTATGGTTCGATTACAGTTATAGACTGAGTTATTTTCAATTGACAGGCACGTCAAAAGAAAAGGGGAAGGAGACTTAAATTAGTTGAACTACTGAGAGTCATTTTTGAGGTAAGTAACTCTTATGCTTTAATGTGGGTTATTTTCCAGCCAGTCACATTTATCTTTTTATGCTGCCAAAATTTGTACTCTATCACTACCTATTGAACTTGATTCTCCGTTGAAGCCAATCGATTTGTGATCAATTATTCATGTCTGTACTTCGAATTTGACTTGCTTGCCTATAACTTTTGTGATCTTGATCTGTTGACATTTGAGCATATTTATACCATCATGATCTGGTGATGCATCTTGAATTATGTTGATCTATACTCTTATGTCTCGTTGATTGAGATTGTGGTTATTTCACATGATTGTACATTCTGTGTGGAAGTTTTTGGATTATAAGATTCGGTATGTACCCGGGGTTGTGCTCAGTCACAATGCCCATCTGTTTCTAGATGCGGGGTGGACCCTTTGGGGTCTGTTGTGTCCTTCGGGACATGTTCTGTAGTAAAAGAGCTCTAACGCTTTTCAGCAAGCCCGAGGAACTGAGGCGGAGCTGAATATGCGTGTTCTAGGGGTATGCCGGGCCCTGTTCTGTTTATGCATCTGTTCTGTTAGATTTCGATATTAACGTTTTTGCATTGTTGAATGGTCATATTTTATACTCTATGAATGATCATATTATTGCAAGCATGGTATATCTTTGATTGGCTAACGTATTGTTGTGGCAACAACCCATCATGATAGGCCAGATCCCAATTTCAATTGGCTTTGTTATTGACTCTTGTGTTATATTGTGGGATATGCCTTTTGGACCCTCGGGTCGATACTTTGCACATTTTGGTGACTGGCTACGTCTTCATTATTGCCTATTTGGCTATCTGTTATTCCTTATTCTATCATTTCATTGGAAAAACCCGAACCCACGTTAAAGCCAGGAAATTACTTATTGGGCTATTAGCTTACCCCTCCTCCCTTAAATTTTTCAGGACAACAAGAAGTCGGGGAACCCTCAGGCGCTCCAGGGATTTAGACGCTGCTAGTTACTGGTAGCTGTTTTGGCGAGTTTTGTATTAAGTTAAATACTGACAGGTCTTAATCTCTCCCATGTCACCACGGTCCTGTTAGTTTGTGTTTTAAGGATCTGTACTTTTAAACACTTATGTCCTTTTGGCATGTATCTAAATGATGACCTGACTACGCTACCAGATAATTTAATGATTATGAAATACTTTTGTTAAAACTTTACCCAGCATTTCAGATCCTTTTGGGCGGGGAACGGCCCACGGGCCGCAGACCCGGGTCACGGACCCCTAATCCGCATAGGGTGGATTTTGGGTCGTGACAAGGGAAGATAGAGAAGATAGAGAATACATCGAATGAAAGAGAATATAGTGAGGAAAGAGAGAGGGAAAAGAGAGAGTACGAGAAGAAAGGGACGTAGGGTTTAGTTGTGGGATGGTTGAGTATGGGGTATTATTGTCAATTTAAAAAGAAGAAGAACTACCACATCAACAAAAAGGACCTATGCTAAAAAAAGAGAGAGCCTAACTGTCCTGCATCTTAAATAAGAAAATAGTTAGATCTTACAATAATAAAGTATCTGTATAAGAGATATGAGACTAATTAACTCAAAAAAAAAAGATGTGGATATAATAATATAACTACATCTCTGAATTCAAAATGGAAAAGGGTTTAGAGGCCATATATCTTCATTTATAATCTTGTTTTTCTTATTATAAATATATAAATATTGTGACTCACCAAGGAAGAGGAGGATCCCAAAAAAAATTGTGAGCATGGTCATTTTTAGTCTTTGGGATGGGTTTTAGAAAGTTATATGCATATTCTAGAGCATAAGCAATTAACTAGTGTAAGAATAATTTTATATATATATATATATATTCATAATTCTTGTTAAAATTCTTTTCCTACTACCATTTGGTTGCATATTCTTTTTTATCATATTTGTTATAGATGTCAAATGTTAACAGTTGGTTTGGGAGAATTTTTGCATGCTTTTGCATTTGCATTTTTCTGAAAGCATGTATTGCTATTTGACTAATTTTGTGTTGGTTTTACTTTTAAAAAGCATATGCATTGCAGAAAAGTAATTATGAAATAGTTTTCTCAAATGCACTTTTGTGTATTTAAAGGAGATTCCTTAAATATTTATGCCAATCAAGGAGGTTAGGAGTGATCATGACCTCTCAAAAATTTAAAAATTTATACTTTTGCTATTATTTTTTATAAAAGATTTTGAAAATTAGGATGCACACGCACTCTATATATAGATACCTAGAATTTTTTTTAATTTATATATGTTTTAATAAACTAATTATTTTATTCATGCACAGAATAATGATAAATATACAAAAGTGGTATGTGGTATTCTTTGGAAGGAATCTAAGAATATACACAAATTGGGCTGCATGTAATGTCCAAGTATATGGATATTCTCGGTGCCATTTTCGATCTTACCCGAGTTACACACTTGCTAACGAAGCATACTCAGATTTTGTACGAGACCGACAGTCTTTTATAGTGATTCCGACAACTGCATTTCAAATGTCATAGGGACATTAGGATGTAGGCGAGATAGAAAGGAATGATGAAAGAGAAGCTACACTTCCGCTTGCTTTTTCACCAAATCCTCTTTCCATTCCAATTGCACCACCTACTCTTACATCTATAGTTGTACCTGCAGCCGTAGTAGAATCACATGACACTTTCATTTCTCATTTCCTTCTTGGTGTTATATTCACAATCTATATGATCTTGTTTATCAAGTGGTTGTAAATGAAAAAATATGACTGACTGATAAACCCATTCTTTTATTTTTTTTTGTTTACTTAATAAATATATGAATACAATATGTATTACAGTTAAATTTTTGCTTGAAAATTTTTGAAACATTTGGATAAAAAGTAAATGATTTGCTTATTTTGATATGAATATTAAAGAGTTGCAGTAGATTTAAATTGACTCATACACAATATTATGTAAGTTGTACCAAACATTGTGTAGGTTGCACCTTATATTTTAGAGAATTGCTCCTTAATGTTGTAAGGGTTGTACTTGATTCAATAAAACACTCATATTTGACTTAAGCACAATGTTATGTAAATTGCACTAAATATTGTGTAAGTTGTACCTTAACTTTTAGAGAGTTACTCCTTAACGTTGTGAGGATTGCACCAGATTCATAAAAATACTCATATTCAACTTGGTTTACAACGTTATGAAAGTTTGAATTGCAAGATATCATAAAACTATAAAAAATTAAAATATACACAACACAAGATTTATTACATCCATTGTCCATTCACAAATAGAGATTTAAGCATTCTTTACAAACTAAAGTCTTAATATTATTGCAAAAGATTTTTTCATACAGGCTATGACAAGTACATTAAACAACTCTTTCTCTCAATTCGAGGATAATACAAAAAAATAGCAATTGTTAGTCCAATAATCATCTAAGAGAAAATTGCACAGTACTAATAAACTGTCATTCTGTTTTGACACTTCCTAAATTTTTTCTTCAACTTAGTAATATTCTTCTCTTTTCCTGGCAATGGTTTTCAAGCTCTCCATCTCTATTGATTGTTGGTTCTCTCTAGCCATGTTCTTCCCTACCTCATTCTCTAATATCTGGATATTCTGTCTTAAGTTATTGATGACTTGCTTTCCACACTCACATATTATAGGGTCATACCACACAAAAAAACGATAGCTACCAACATCCTAGAATCATTTCAAAAGGTAAGTAAGACTAATCAATCATAAGATTTAAAATTCTAAAATCAAAAATCAGAATACTATGATTACCAAATACAACCCTTACCTTATGCAGTTGACAACACATAAATCTTATATCAAGGTTCTCAAATGTCTAAGATATTTTCATTATAAAGCTTTACCCATAATTACAAATGCAATCTTTCATAAAGCCCACCAATCCAATAAAATTATTGTTGGTGTTTGTTATTGGCCAAGAAATTTCGAATGGGTACAAAGTGTTATTCAATATTGTATTTTTCCATTTTGCTTGATTAATTAAGAGATTATATCTATTAAAAAAATTTGGGAGCTCATGAATACCCCAAACGCATGAAAACAACAATATAAAAATAAAAAAATGTAATTGTATTTTGTTCCTTAATGTTATGAGGGTTGTAACAAGTTTAAAAAAATAATTCATATTCAAATTGGTTCACAATATTATGAATGTTGCATCTTATGGTTGTGGAGGTTGCACAGTATGTTTTAGTGAGTTGCTCACAAACGTTTTGATTGTTGCACCAGATTCAGAAAAAAAAAAAAAAGATTTTAGTTTTAAAAATAAACATATTTGAACTAAAAATGAAATACTATAAAATAAACATCAACCTTTATGAAATACATAAAGGTATGAAAGTTTGGGAATTAAAAATATGAACTTGAGAGAGAAAAAAGTTGTAAATTATAACAAAATCAAATTTATCTTAAAATCTAATGTTCACTGCACGAAAATAAACCCTAACCCTCCCAAAAAGTTTAACAAGAGACAAAGAGAGAGAGAGAGAGAGAGAGAGTTCTTTACCTGTTTGTAAAAGTAACTCACGATAGACAAACGAACGACGACGACAATGGCAACGACGACGGCGTCGTGGTCGGAGATGATGGAAACAATAAGTGAGCAATGGAAATAAATTTTGATGAACCAAATAGGGTTGATTAATTTTCTTTACTTTTGAAAGGATATTTTTATCATATAAAATGTGAAAGATATATATAAAGTTAATTTATTTTTAATATTTTTTTTATTTCTTTATCATTTAGCATGTAAAGATAAACTTTTTACTAATTTTACCTCTGCTACATATTGAATCCTAATTTCACCTCAAATAAATGACTGATTCATAATTGTCTCTTCTATTTAAACCAAACTGGCCCAGCAGCTCAACTTGGTCTGTCTACTCAATTGATTAAAACAACTTCGTTCAACCAAAACTCATTAGTCAAAACCAAACTTGAAACTGACTTGAATTTACTTGTGTTATCTTTCCAATATGACTGTTACTGTTCACCATAAAACCCTAGGTTTAAAACTAAGTAGAGAACTACATCAAGACTTAGGACGGGGAGCTAAATTTTGTAACAACCAAAAAAACATTTTACATGTAAATCTTCCTCTGATTTTGAGAATAAAGACCTTTTCCTTCCAAAATTGGTAAAAAGAAAAAATTTACATTTAAACCCCCCTTCAATTTTGAGAATAAAATATTTTTTCTTCAAATCCCCACCCCAAATTAAAAAAAAAAAAAAAAAAATTCCTCCCTAAAATTTTACACCCCCCCCCCCCCCCCCCCCCCCCAAAAACAAAAATTCTGGCTCCGGTCTTATTTAAAACTCCATTTTTGCCTCTACTTTTTTTCCAAACTCTTGTAAGAGCATCTCCAAGCCACCTTCAAATTTGGCAATGGGAAAACAAAAAGTGTTCTCCATCCTATGTTCATATTTTTAACAAATTTGAAGATTTGAATAATGTTTTCAGTTTTGATCTTCAAATTTGAATGTTCACTATTCATCCTTCAAATCATTATTCATGCAATATTCACCTACTAATTATTTTTATAATACTCTCAATAGATAATTAATTATTTTATATTATTTAAAATTTAAAATAATTTTTTTCTATTTTAATTATTATTTATTTATTTTGAAATTAATTTTTTTTGTGGTGAAAAAATTGTCTCACCACCATTAAAGATTTTAATAACAATTAAACTGCTAACATTTAATTCAAATTAAAAATATAAAAAAAATGAGATTTAAAAAATGAATAGTGATTAAAAATTGATATAGTTGGAGTGAAAATATAAAAATTTGGGACTTATCATCTTCAAATTTAAAGAATATGTTAAAATGAAGATGAATTTGAAGGTTGTGAGTTAGAGATGCTCCAAAAACTAAATAAAAACTTTCACCAATGATTTCATGGATTAAGTGAATGGGTTAAGAGTGTCTCTATTTCATGAGAAACCGATATATACTGTCTATTTGTGAGAGAGAACGATAAAAAAACAGTTCTTTAACTATTTTAAAACAGATTTTTAAAAAAAGAAAAATTATTTTTTTTCTCTTCTGTCTCGAATGGAGACACTCCAAATTCTAAAAGAATCACCCTGAAATTGGAAGAACCCGAGGCTCCTTCCATGGTTTCACCATATGTTTGTTCCTATATTCTTCTTATTCCATTTACTATTTATCCCTAAGCTCACCCATTCTTCTTATTCCATGGTTTCACTATTTACTGTTTTCTGTCTTAAATGATTGGAACGCACTTTTTGGGTGCTAATTTAACATATATATATATATATATATCAGTATGTATGGCTGAATGAACATTTGCCTTCTTGTTTTGTATTTTTGGGGCTGTATTTATTAAATTTTCCCGATGTGAGTCCTGTCCTATTCTAAGAATTTGGTTCCATTCCACTAAACACATCACATCACTAGGTCCATTAGTTCTCAATTGTATCAACATTTTAACATCTCATCATCAATATAAATAAATTATAACAGATAGAATGATGTATGTGTTAAGATCACACTCGTTCAAACCTTTTCTTTGTAAATAAACTCACTAAATAAACTGGGCAAGAAATATATAGATTATTTAAAAGAGTTTTAGCCATTGAATTTTAATTATGTTTCCCTTAACGTAAAGGTTCAAGAAAACTGATATCCTATCTTTGTAACAGAAGGAAAAAATCGAACTGTTGAACTTAACAAAAATACACACACACACATGAAATACAAGGAACAGTATCAGAATTTTATATAATAATGCACTCTGATCCTCAGTTTAGCCACTCTTTTTCAACCCATCTTCAAATTGTTGAATTTACAACTTCGACATTGATATCTATTATTGTTAATTGAAGTAGGATTAGAGACAAAATCCAAAGACATGCACAGACTTCACAATACACAAAACATTTAAAACATGAAAAATACAAGAATGAAAAGTTGAACGCACAATAAATACTTGAATTTGATATGCTAAACATTTGAGACCCATATCTTCCAAGCTACTGCACCACTATCCCCATGATGCATTGCTATGTTTGAGGGAGAAATAAGGTTAAAAAAGTATTAGTATACAATAAATATTTCTAAAAGTGAAAAAATAGAACTATTGTATATGTGCTTTATGGATATTTTTTTTTGGTAAGTTGCTTTATGGATATAAAGCATCAACTTCCTCCAAATACAAACCTTTAACAACAGAGTATCCTAAAACTTCCATATAACCATACACTTAATCTCACATAGTCAATTCCAATTTCCTCTGCTTTTGGGAGAAAGATGCTTCACCTTCAATCTCAACCTTTTCATTTCAAGCTCACATAATTGAGCACCCGGGATCACGGCTGGATTCCCTATACTCTGAGATTTGGTACATCCCTCCGCTATAAGGGTAATAGACCAGAGGCAGCCCTAGGACCTCTTCTTTCTTCTCTTCTTTCTTCTCCTCTTTCTTCTCGCCAACGCTTATCAGCTCGGCAGGGCCCACGTTCTTGCGGATCAATTTAGTCAGCTCAACCACGTCGATCCCATCTCCGGTTACCTCTATCTGATTCTTGTCATCCCCTTTTAGCGCTGCTGAGTCCACTCCTGCAAATCATACATATACAAATAATTTATATTAGAATGTGTACAGTTTTGATCACCAAGATGTAGATGAACTTTAAGTACATCTATAGTGCTGAAATTTGTAGTTAATTACCTGAAATACCAACTGAAATCTTCAAGGCTTTGGAGCGACACCTATGGTTGTTCATGGACACTCTGATGACAATAGTTTGCTGCAACCAAATAAACAAACCCAATTCAAATTAGCATAGAGTCTTTTGCATGAAATACTCTATATATACACACACACACATGATGTTACTTCTTTTTATATGAAAAAATTAATTATACCTTCATTGTTGGCTTGGTTTAGTTTTCTGTCTTGTGGAGGAAAGAGACTCTGGCAGGATATAGTTTTGGCAGCTATGCAAGAAAGTATTTGAAGAGGTTGTTGTGAGTTGTGAGTTGTGAGTTGTGAGTGAGAGAACCCCTCCTATTTATAGGAGATTTATTGGATTTAAGAAAAGCTGAATAAAAGATACAAGCTTTCATACTTTTCTTTCACCAATCCCAATCCTTCACCAAACGCTGAGAGACCGCAGACTTAAGACCAGTTCTAATATGAAGTATTCTTTACATGGTTTGGACATTTAAGCAAGTCTTTCATTGAAAAACATTGCCTCTTTGTTTCAGTTTTTTTTGTAATTATTTTTTTTTTGTTTGGTAAATCGTGTGGGGCCATTTATTTAGTTAGCAAAGTCAGTTTGGGTGACTACTCATCATCATATGACTGTTTATTTTACAATCACTAAAAAATATACACATGATTCTTTAATGTGAATCCTTAATAGTATTATTTCTATGGGCCGAACTCATCTTCCTTTCAACCTCGCAAAAGTGTGTGTGTGTGTGTATATATATATATATATATATATATATATTGTAATATTATGTAATTTGATCTCAATTTTAAATAAAATTCTTTACTATCAATTGAATCAAATTAGTTCCACAATTTATAATTTTATTTTAGTTAAAAATAATTACAAACGGCAATCCAAATTATTAATGACGATAGTTAACATTTGTAATCATAAAATACTATTTGAAAATCATATAAAATTATTGAATCTTATTAGAAATTCGTATGAAATTATAGAGTACTAAAATATTATCGCGTATAACCACATGAGTGGATATCATTAATAATTTGTGAGAATTATTTATAAACGGAATTATAAATTGGGATATAAAATTATAAGGCTTCCTTTGAAACTCATATAAAATTATAGGGCACTATTTTGAAATACATATAACATTATAAAACACTAAAATGTAATCACGTATGACTACATGGAATGGTGCTATTAATAATTTGTGATGATTCTTTGTAATTGACTTTAATTAAAATAAAATTATAAATTGAAAGATTAAATTATTTTAATTGATAATCGAGAACCTCACTTGAAATAAAATTATTATAGATAATACTGTTGGACATTTTAGTAATATAACTACATCTCGGTATTCTAATGGCCCAAAAAAAATGGGTTGTTCAATTACAAGTCCACAGATAAAATAAAAATTATTATTAGGTCCTAAGTCAAACTTAGTAGCTCACTAAGTGCTTTAAATCTTCAATAACTAAAATACCCTTACCTTTTTAATCACTTTTACCAATGATTTCATGGGTTAAGTGAATGGGTGAGAGAGAAGGATAAAAAAATAATGTTTTAACCGTTTTCAAGGAGATTTTAGAAAAAAAGAAAAATTACTTTTTTCTCTTCTCTCTCAAATGGAGACACTCCAAATTCTAAGGGCATGTTTAGTATGCTCGAATGGAATAAGATATGAATGAAATAGTATTAGGAATAGAATGGAGCATAAATGGAATGAGAATAATCATTCCATTCTTTTGTTTGACTGAATACCCAATAATGGAATAATGGAATGACAATTACATTCCTGTGTTTGGTTTGAACCATCAAATTGTTGGAATAAAGTAAATATTAAGTTAGATATTCAAAATACTTATATAAATTTCAAAATTTTCATGTACGTTTAATAAAAAAATCAAACTGTTGAACTTACAAAAAAATACTCACACACGTGAAATACAAGGAACAGTATCAGAATTTTATATAATAATGCACTCTGACCCTTAGTTTAGCCACTCTTTTTCAACCCATCTTCAACCTCAAGCTCTTAATTTCATGGTCACATAATTGAGCAAGAGGGGTCACGGTGATCCCTAACCTCGTAGATTTGGTGCACACCACCGTAGTACTGATAAGGATAAGAGTTGGTCGACGTCCAAACCAGAGGCTGTATTGTGACCTCTGCTGTCTCTTCTTTCTTCTCTTCCGCTTTCGTCTCACCCACCGGGCTGACGCTCAACACCTCGGCAAAGCCCATTTTCTTCCGAAGACATACGGTGAGCTTAACTGCGTCGATTTCTTCTCCTGTTACTTCTATCTGATCATGGTCCTCCCCTTGTATAGCTGCTGATTCCACCCCTTTAATATACATATATAGAGTCAGATTTCTGTGTTTTTCAGATTTATGTGTACGCATTTCGGTCAGCTTGTTTCTCAGTTTTGTGTTAGGATAGTGTTTTATGACATAAATTTATTTGTTTAAATAAAAGAGAATAATTAATTATTATCATATTAGTTATTTGTTTAAAAATTATTATATTAATCAATAACTCTCATTATTTAGACACAGATTTAGATAACATTATCCTTCTTGTTAAGATGACTGTATTGAGTTCTCCTTTTTGGCCGCTCTGTACTGGGTTTCTTGCTTTGCATATGATTTGCTACCCTTTTGGTGTCAACTTAGTTGACATGAAATTTGGAGGCTCTGATATCTTTTGCAAGTTTCCTTTTCATTGATATCTATTTGTTGTACCTTTTGTGCACCTTATTTCATCAATAAACTCATTTCTTTGTTGATCAAGTATATTTATAAAAGATTAAATTACACTTATTTTTTTCAAAATTTTTAATAATTATAAAGATGTCTCTTGAGATAATTGAAATTACATTACCTCCTCCTACTTTTTTCCTTCAGTCCATTTTTTAAAAAATAAAAAAGTACCCCTTTTATTTTTATTTTTTTCCATTTTTTCAAATTTGACAATTTCTTTGTAACTTTTTTTTTTTTATTTTCAAATAAATATTTATTAAAGCATTCTTCAATAAAAAAAAGTATAAATTATTTACTATAAATTTATTTTAAAAAAAAAACCCTTTTAAAAAAAAGTAGGAAAAATTTAGTCACAATTGAAAAAATGTAAAAAGAAAAAAACATGAAAATGTCATTGTTTTTTTATTTTGAGAAAAAAAAATGGAACAAAAAGGAAGGTATGTATAGTTTGTTAGTAAAATTATAAGAGAACAATGTAATTTCAAAAATTTCAAGAAAAGATTTTATAATTATCAAAAATTTCGTAAGAAGTTATATAAAATCATATCATACACCACCCTCTATAAAATTGTTCTAATTTGAAGAAGTTTTTGTATGAATCTAATCCATGAACCAAACTAATTACAAAATGTTGTGTGAATGAGTAGACTCCAAGGGGACAAAAAAATTATTTTTGGTTTAACCTATTTTTGGTAGCTTTCACCCGGAATGTGGACTGTGGCTTGGCACTTGGTTATGTTATGGGAATCTTGTTCCTTTTGGGACCAGTAGGTGATGCATCATGGTTTGGTGGTATATTAAATCAATACATTAACTGTTTCAATCAGCCAGTTGCTTTGCTGGTTTATTATTAAGGGCTAAGAAGTACGCACACGGATAGGGAGATACGATACAAATATGTAAACATGAAAAAAGTAATATATGAATAAGTTAAGAACACATTAAATATATAAATAAATATATATTTTTTAATATGACTGTAAAATAAAAATTTAACATTATTTTAATTAAAATTAGTATAAGAACACACAAATCACAAAAATATTATTAAGATATTAAAATAATAAAATCATTAAATAAAAATTTTAACAAGTTTTTCATTTAATCATTAACATTCATGACTTAAGTTTCCAAACAAATTTACTAACTATTACATAAAACATATATATTATATACGTAACCCAAAAAAAGAGGGGAAAATTTCCAAAAACAAAAAAAAAAAAATTGAATCCTTGTTCCTAATGAGTTTAGGATATCTCGGAAATTTAGAAAGAAAAAAAAAATTAGACATTCTTTTTACGTGTCCGACATGTGTTTAGAACGTGTCTAAATGTATTTGTGTCCAACACATGTCTAATAAGAATTCAATAGGAATACGTGAACCAAAATAAAGTGTTTGTGATTATAATTAAGAGATTAAAAAGAAATCACTTTTTGTTTTACATGGTTGATCAGTTATGAAGTACGGACACTCTATTTTAACTCACGTGTCCGTGTCAGACACTTGTCGAACACCAACACTCTTAGACACGTGTTCGGACGCTTGAATCATAGATATTGATGATTAAATGAAAAAGTTTTTTAATTTTTATTTAATGACCTTGTTATTTTAATAATATTTTTTAAATTTGTATGCTTTTATACCAATTTTAATTGAAATAATATTAAATTTTTATTATATGATCATATAAAAAATATAAAAAAAATTATATATATTTAACATGTCCCTAATATATTCATGTCTTACTTTTTTAAAAAATAACATGGCTGCGTATCATATCATATTGCATCCGTGTTTCTTAGTCGATCAGGTTTATAGTGCTTTGTACTTTCAGTCTTTTGAGCATCAGAGTTGGACTTCACAATTGGTACATGCACACGCTTGAAGCAAAACCTTGTCGGACAGCTTCTTATGTACCACCCATCAATCAATGAGACATCAAAACTCTTGAGGATCTTTGCTTTTGCAAATGGTGTCACACAAAAACTAGTCTGACTTCTGATATCAGAAAAACTAAAATGAAAATTAAAGGTATAAAATTTTGGGTACCTGAAGCACCAACTGCAATCTTCATGGCTCTAGAGCGAGACTTCGGGCAATTCATAGACACTCTGATGACCACCTTTCGCTGCAGCCAAATGAACTCAAATTAACATAAAATCTTCTGCATGAAAGTTATCATATACGTATATATATATATATACGTACGTATATATGGATGTGCATGTCTTCTTTCTATATATGTGACCAAACTGTATATACCTTCATGATCTTCTTGGTTTGGTTTGTAAAATTGTAAATATGTATGATATGGGCCAAAAAAGCCACTGGAAATTGGATGTATTGATGCGAGTAGTTTGGAACAGCTGTGAGAAAGTATTTGAAAGTTGTAAGCTTTGTTATGAGACAAGAATGGGAATGCTGTGCTGCTACATATTCCATCCTACTTATAGGACTCAGGAGATCAATTAGGTGATTAACTAATTTCAAATTAAGGTCAGTTTAGGTGGCTACAAAATATTGATTACCGTATGATTAGTCCATTTAGATTAGATTCTTTAATGTGAATGCTCAAAAAGGTATTATTTACATGGGCCCAAGGGTCATCTTCCATGCAACTTTTGGAAAATGCTGTCGCGGGTTGATTGATCCCGAAAAGTTTTGAATGGATTGACCTACTGAAAATGTTATTCCAATAAAAAGAAAAAGAAAGGAGATTTGGATTAATATTAATAGAACTGTTATGCAAAAGGGTTTAGAGACCATCTTCATTCATATTCTTGGTTATTTATTCAAAAATAAATACTGTGACTCACCAAGAAAGAGTAGAGACCCCACAGTATATTGAGAGAATGGTCGTTTTAATTATTTTGGACAAAGTTATACAAATGTTCTAGGGCTTAATCAACTCATAACTTGATAGAAAACAAGTGGTGGAAATTCATGCGATAATTAAAGGGAAAAAAGTTCAAACTAAATCCAAATTGTCTTACCGAAAGTGATTAAAAATGTTTTTGAAAAATATTTTAAAACCAGCGACCACCACACAACCATAGTGCATACTCACTGTATTTTGAGTCAAGATGGCTCAATGGAATCAACTCATTATAAAATGGTGTCTTCTCCGTATTTCTTCAATTACTATGCATGGAGATTTTAGATTGAGTTGGTTTTTGTTTCAATCTTTTCCCTATCTTATTTAGTTTTAAATTTGAGACTCAATTGCTAAAAGCCTCAATTTTAATTTTATCTAAATTTTTCTAGTGATTTTCTAGTCAAAATAATATTTTCTTTATTTTTTTATGGACAATAATTGGCTCAGAAGGAACTCGAAGCGGAGATGCTTGAATTTTATTTTCAACATCTTTCCTATTCGACCATACTTCTGGATAGTCAAAATAATAATTTCTTATATCTATAAATATGGTATGATAGACTTCTATTATTTATATTTCATCAATAAAAATTCAGATTTCAAATTTTGAAAAATTTATTCTCTCGTTAGATTACATGTTCATATCCATTGATCACATTTCATGTTACCATTTGGTTTTATATTATTATCATATTTGTCATACATGTCAAAAAAATTCACCTTTAAATTCATGTTTATTTAACACAGTCAAAATTTTGCATTTGCATTTACATTTATATTTACATTTACAAAAATTACTCCTATAAACAGGCTCGAACTTTTAGCAAAGTTTTAAAGTTGCTTTTGTATTAATTTTATTTTCTAAAACATACAAAATTGTGTTTGCAGAAAATAGATTTGAGCTGTTATTCTTGAATGCAATTTTGTTTATGTAGAAAAGTTTCGTCAAATACTCACTTAATAAATATTAACTTAAAACTCTTATTAGAACTTTATTTTTTTTATACGTCGAGGGGCGAGGAGCGAGCTATATATCCAAGAGATTAATTTTAACCACTTTGTCTCAACACATGTTTGCAAAGCATGATATAAAATTAACTTACTATTACATAAGTATAGATATATTCCCTATCCAATAAATAAATAAATAAATATATATATATATATATATGAGTTTAAAAATTGAATCATTAAATCAACCTCTTCTCTTAAATGTGATGCCACCACATTATTATTGTTCTACAATAATTTTGTTGCCCGCTAAACAAAGACACGTATAAATTTACATATATTCAACTAATTGGGTAACTTAGTCACTCATATCCTTCTTAAAGGTGAAGTGAGTCTTCCATCATTGAATGTGAGTAAGATTCAAATTTAAGAGGTTTCTGGTTGTGTATGTGTCATAGTATAAGAAGTATTGACACCTCACGTTATGGATATAAATTAGGGATCTCTTACTCGGTGTTATTGAAAATCACATTATATAAGGTTAAAAAATATCACATAATAACACGTCACATTATTAATAAAAATTAAGACTGTCTTAATATTTTCCTAATCTCCTAATATTACTAGACCATATGACACGTTTTAATATTGGGCGTCTTTGGGCCCATTAGAAGCTTCAAGACCTTTTGTTACGCGGGGAGGAAGAAACTTTATATTAAACAAAGACCAAGTGTAGACTCTAGAAGGAAGATCTTCTTCACCTGGGTTAGCTAAGCACTAAAAATCACCCAATTGACTTGTATAAGTCCAACTGTCTGGTTGGTAAATCATATTCACATTTGGTCATTATTTAACATCAGTCCAAAGCCATAGTTGTTGTAACACAACTGTTTAGGTACTATGATTAATTAAAAGTTAAATAAAGGAATGATGTGGATCATCATATATCACCATAAAATACTTTTTTTCCCCTTTTCTAAAGAGAGTGAGAGAAAAACTTGTAATGTTATTTTTCTACACTTTCAAAGGAAAATTATCCAATAAAATCATCATTTCATTTTATTATTTAATTTGTTGTGACGGTGATTCATAAAATTTTAAAATTTTAGAGTTTCATCATAAACAATTTTTCCATAAACTTATGAAAATTAAAGAGTTTGTAAAATACCGTTGCATCACATTTAATAATGACGTGAAGTTGCGATCTTACCAGATAACTACTCCCTTCCAACACTGCATAAATCGGTGTGTGTATGTGTGTGCATATATAATAATAATTATGACATATATATATATATATAGATATGATACTGCACTTTTTGGCCCACGTGCACTTCGAGCTCAGCTCCCTGAAGAACACTCAAAGAAGAAAATTAGAGGACCACCGGGTTGGCTCTAGCAATAGCCACTCCGATGCTTAAGTCAATAAACTGAATTGAAAGACTGTAATGAAAGCCAAATAATGAGCATGAAAATAAAGTGTACCTTTAGGGTTTAATTTATAGGCTGAGACTTTCCTAAGTTGATTAAGATTTGGAGCCATGAAAGTAGAGATTCGATCATCGGAGATAACAGTTACCTTGTTAGATATAGTATCAAATAGATAACCATGTGTAGTGGTTTCCTTGAAAAAGACTGTTTCCTTATTCTCTGCTCGGCAGATATTAAGGCGGTGATGAGCTCTGCACTAAGAAGAGCATTCTGAAGGTCGGTACTCAGATCCGTAAGTTCTATAGGAACGGGGATCTGCTCTAGAGGTCTGTGCTCAGACCTATAAGCTCTGTATGTGTGTTATGAATGGCCGAGCACGATCTAAACTGTAGGCATACGTGTCAAGTGTGGATTGGTCGGTCGCTTTGTGGTATATCAATTACTCCCCCCCCCCAAGCCTTAGTTTGAGCTTGTGGCGTAACTAAGGTTTATGAGCCTCGAAAAGTCACGCGTTCTGTTGTCTCCTTTTTCAAGACGATTGTTGGTGCGTCATTTATTGTGCAGTCGATTTTTCAAGTTTTCAAGACTACCATTGCTTGTAACCGTCGCGACGGTTCGCTTTAGTAGCCCCCATTTTCTGAATGTATATAAGGAGGAAAATGAGCTTTGTACTCCTCTTTTACTGTTTCCCTTGTATCTCAGAAGAAAGAAGTATTCGCCATTGTCGAGTCAGCAAGCTAGACTGGGAGGAATATTGGTCGTCCGAGGCTTCTCTCTCTCTTCAGGTTCGGTTTTGGTCTCTTCGTTCGTATTTTCTTTGTCCCCCCTTTTTTGGTTATTTTTTAAAATGTCTGCCTCTATTGCATCTTCTGGTGTTGGCAGTGGTTCTAGGAATCTTTTGGAGGCTTATACTTCATCCCGAACCCTTATTAGGGATAATAGTTCCTTGGGGACCGGGTCGGAAGAGACCCGTTTTAGTCCCGAGGTTAGGATTGTAGACGTTTTCCTAGAACCTAGGAATAAAAGGGAGAGGTTTCTGGCCAGCTCTCCCAAAGGGAAGAGGGGCAGAGCATCGTGACCTCTTTCTGGTTAAATAGCATGAAGGAGGAATTTAGTTTTCCTCAAAATGTCCTCCTTAGGGCTCATGATGCCTTGGATCGTCCTTCAGATATTAGGGAAGGTGAGATCTGTGTTTATACTACTTGGTTTGAAATGGGATTGCGTCTTCCTTTTCCCAAATTACCTAGGGAGTTCTTCTATTGGTTTAACCTTTGCCTTGCCGACCTGAATTTGAACAGTTGGAGACACCTGTTAGGGTTTTTAGTTTTGGGTCGCATGAACAATATAGACGTCTCTCTAGATTTGATCCGTAGTAAAATGGATCTCAAGTACATGAGGTTGGAGAGCCTCTACTATATGTCTTTTGATAGTGGTTTCAGACCTCTGTCATTTGTACCGTCTTCCAACAAATCTTGAAAAAATCAGTATTTTTTCGTTAGTAGAGGATGGGAGGAGGCAGACCTTGAGGACCAGATTTCTACATTCCCCCGGAGCACGGGGTTTATGGGTGAGACCCCCCTTCTTTGGTAATTTTTGTTTCTGCTCTTGCCTTTACCATTGTTTAACTGATCGTTGTTATTGTATATCTTGTGTAGTTAAAAGTGTTAAGAAGAGGCCGTCCTTCACACCTGTTCTCAAGGAGCAGTACGGGAGGCTTCTCCAGACCAAAAATAGAGATTACAGAGTCATCTTGCAGCCGAGCAACCCAATGGCCTCAAAAAATAAGAATGTTATCGAAGATGTGATGCAAATCATCCACGGCAATTAGGGCTCAGCAAAGAAGAAAAGGGTGGCGAATCCTCCTCCTCCTGTAAATCCTGCATCAAAGAAGAAGAGAAAGACCACTGTCGCGCCCTCCTCTACTATACCCCCAAGAAAGGGGTGGTGCCTTCTACTTCTCTTTCCCCTATGCCTCCCAAGAAAGGCGTAATGATCCAGAATCCACCTCTGCACCGCCCAAGAAGGGCGTGGTAATTTCTAAACTTGTCCCCTCTTCGGCTCTCAAGGTTCCGAAGAAGGGCAAGACGAGGGTGGCAGTCGACTTGGACCTTATGCCTGATGGGTACAAGGTCGTCCACCAGGCCATTAAGGAATTTTGGGCAGATGCCGCACAAAAGGACACCCCTTATTGCAGTACCAGGCAAGGTACTCAAAAGATAGTTGCTGGCGCCATGAGCGCCCATTTGAAGGTAATGACCGTTCTGCCTTTTTAGTATTTTGTTTTTACTTATGTCTGATTGGGTCTTTTGCTGTTTTGCAGACCTTACACAATTTGGCCGCCTTGATGGAGTCCGTCGTTGATCTTCAGGCTATGGAGAGGCTTGAGGACGAGCTAGATGAGGCTCAGCTTCAGCTCGGCACAGCTTAATCTACCGCTACAGCTACCGAGGAAGAGCTCAAGGAAGTGAGGAATTCCCTTTCTATCATGGAGTCAGAGAGGGATTCTCTCAAGTTTGAGAGGGAATCCTTCCTTCAGGAGGTGGAGAGGCTGAAGGAGGAGAATAGCGCACTCTAGGCCTCCCTTGTTTTGAAGGTTGATGAAGCCAAGGCTGAGACCAAGGATGAGATGAAGACCGAGCTGGAGAAGATGGGCTATAGGTTTGTGCCGTTCGGTTATGATGACTTCAGATCCAAGCTTCTTGCTAAATTCCCAGACATTGATTTGTCGGGCATTGATGGGGATGAAGATGATGATGGTGATGATGATGATGGGTTTGCCAGCCCTTTAGTTTAGAAAATTTTTTAGTTCTATCTTTTCTTCTTCTTTTCTGTAACCGAACGCACATACTAATGATAATATCTTCTCTTCAGAGCTTTTGCCTTCTTTTTCTTTGTACATTTGCAAACTTCGTGTTTTAATCAAGCATTGTCCAAAGTATCACTGTTCTGTAGTGTACAAATGGGTTTTGACCCTTAAAACTTGCAATTGACATAGGTAAACCTGTTCGGGGACCAAATATCATTCTTTGGTCGGCCACGGATGGTGGGCTGACTTCCGAGCTTCATGACTTGCAATAACTTTGAACCAAAGTGTAATAATAAGCAACTAAGCCTGACTCTTGAAATTGGAGGGGTTTCGAATCATGAACTTGTTCTGAGCAACACGGACGGTAGTCAATATAGGAACTAACCAACAGAGCTTAATTGTCGAACAGAAAGACTTGTAATAAAATGGAGAAAGATCCTTGATAGTCAGTACCCTTTTTCAGAACTTATTGATAAAAAGTTAAGCAATTAGAATTAGAACTGTTGGTTTGAATGAATGTTCTCAGTTATGTAGCTGAGCAACTGGGTTGATTCCTTCCCCTTTGGTTTGGGAAATAACCATGTAACTTTAGTAAGATGGGCTAGACATGAAGGTCGGTACATTGAGATGGACCAGACTTAAGGTCTATACATTAAGATGGACCAGCCACGAGGTCTGTACATTAAGATGGACCAGACTTAAGGTCTGTACATTGAGATGGACCAGACTCAAGGTCTGTACATTGAAATGGACCAGACGTGAGGTCTGTACATTTTGATGGACCAGACATGAGGTCTGTGCATTGAGATGGACCAGACTTGAGGTCTGTACATTTTGATGGACCAGACTCAAGGTCTGTACATTGAGATAGACCAGACTTAAGGTCTGTACATTGAGATGGACCAGACTCAAGGTCTATACATTAAGATGGACCAGACGTGAGGTTTGTACATTTTGATGGACTAGACATGAGGTCTGTACATTGAGATGGACCAGACGTGAGGTCTATACATTTTGATAGACCAGTCATGAGGTCTGTACATTGAGATGGACTAGGCTTAAGGTTTGTACATTGAGATGAGAACACTTTATAGAATATTTGAAAGGAAAAAATTCTTTATTGATAATACTTTCGTAAGTGTTCTATATTCCAAGGCTTGGGAACAGGTTTTTCATCCATGCTTTCCAACCAATAAGTGGTCGGTCTTACAATTTTTGTGACTCTATAGGGGCCCTCCCAGTTGGGTGATAATTTTCCCATGGTGGGATCCTTGGTGTTCGGAAATACTATTCTTAGGACTAGGTCTCCAACTTGGAAGCTGGCAAGCTTAAGCCCTAGTTTTGAACGGCTAACCATCTTGTGCTGATATGCTTCCATCCTGACCCCGGCTTGCTCCCTTCTTTCCACAAGCAAGTCTAAGTTTTCTGCGAGCTGTTGATCATTGGTCTCTTGGTTGAAAGCTTCAGTCCTCAGGGTAGGCATGCCGATCTCAACAGGAATCACTGCTTCGGTGCCGTAGGCGAGTGAAAAGGGAGTTTCTGATGTTGGAGTTCTCCTAGTTGTTCGGTAAGCCCAGAGTACTCCAGGGAGTTCTTGTAATACCCCGACCCAAAATGGCACGAATATCGAGGTAGTCGGGTCGGGCAACACTATATCAATTGTACTTAGAGCTGTTTAAGCCTATATTTTATGAAAATCGTATATACGTGTATATACGAAGATATATATATTTGTGTGTATTAAATGGGTATATATTATGTATTTATACATTATTATAATATAGGATATATATATATATATTGTATATAAAATAAAAAAAAATAAAAAAAATATATCAAAACCTACTCCACCTAACCTATACCTATAGGTATGGAGAGGGGTATGGGAGAAATCAGAAAATCATGGAGGAGGGCATGGTCAGCCATGCTTTGTTGAGTGTGCTTGGGGCAAGAAAAATAAATATATATTATATAAAAGTGTAGATAGATATTCTCGTGTGGAAGTGAGAAAATCAGAGGGGAGAAAAACACCAAGGAGTCTGAGTGTGTCAGGAAGAAGCTCAGGGAGCTCTCGGTGGATTCAGAAGGAGGGACGGAAGGGGAATTGGCTTACCAACCTGAGAAACCGAAAAAAATACGGTAAGTAGTTTTGTTTCTGTTTCAAAAGTTATAGCATGTCTTGGATTGATTCTAAACATAGGGTCTTAGAAGGCATAACATGAGGTCTCAAACGCAACAAGAATCATTAAAAACCATGAAGAATTAAGGGAGAAAACAGTGATTACAGGCGTGAGAGAATAATCGGTTCTTTTATATTTCATGCATAAAAACTCGATTTAAATGACCTAGAACTCATCCCATAAGGTGCAGGAGATTATTAGAAAAAGATTTGAATTAAAACCATGAGAAAATCATAAAGAAAACCCAGCTCACCGGAAACTGGGTACAGTGATCGGAAAACTGAAAATGGGTTTTGAAAAAACGTGGCATCCGAGGTCCAAAGCTAGTTTAAATTAATTATTAAAACGTTAGGATGCTTTTGGTACAAAAGCCATGAATTTTGGACGTGAAAATGATGTAAAATGGTGGGTTGACCGAGATTCCGGTGACCGGAATTGACAGGGGTGACCGGAGAAGACCACCGGAAAAACGGGGGGCCATGTCGGGTCAAAATGGGACCGGGTTCGGGTCTGGATCGGGTCGGGACCGACCGGATTTAAACGGGTCGTGACACGTGTCGTGTGGAGGTTGAATTTTAAAGTTTTAAACTGAACCGGTCGGTTCAGTTGAGGTTCAAACCGGTTTAGGGTTTTTAACCCTGAACCAGTGGGTTCAGACCGGATTTAATGGAAATTTCGAACCGGCCCCAGAATT
The DNA here is from genome assembly GCA_008638375.1 of Nyssa sinensis. NCBI lineage: Eukaryota > Viridiplantae > Streptophyta > Magnoliopsida > Cornales > Nyssaceae > Nyssa > Nyssa sinensis. Next base: position 79,140 of record VIRR01000448.1, read on the forward strand.
TTGAGTAAATGCCACTGTTGCCCAAAACAGAAAACTAATAAAATATTAAATTTTTTCAAAAATGCCCCTAATCCAAAAATGAGTCAAATGAAGTCCAAATGGGATGAATGAATAGTCAAACCTTATTATCTCGAGCATTCCGGATCCAATGGTGAGGTCCGTTTTACGAGACGAAACTCCAAACATTAAAATACAATGAGGACAAGTCTTAAAATGACCAAAATACCCCTGTGTCCTGACAAGGCAAGTTATATGGGTATTCTTACTATCTCGGACCCACTGAATCCAACAGTGAGGTCAAAATTATAAAAAGAGGTTCCGGGAATAAAAGTACCTATAAAGTATAAAAGACGGTTTTGCCCTTTTTAATCCGGACGTCCGATTTAAGATCTGTAAAAGCCTAAACTTATTTTATTCGACGTTCCGAATACAATGACGACATCTAAATCAGTAATAGAGATACCGATAGCCAAGATTAGCAAATTTGAATATCGAGTATGGTTCGATTACAGTTATAGACTGAGTTATTTTCAATTGACAGGCACGTCAAAAGAGAAGGGGAAGGAGACTTTAATTAGTTGAACTACTGAGAGTCATTTTGAGGTAAGTAATTCTGACGCTTTAATATGGGTTATTCCCAGCCAGTCACGTTATTGTTCATATGCTGCCAATTTGTACTCCATTACTACCTGATGCATTTGATTTGAGCCAATCGACTTGTAGATATCAGTTTACTTGATTTTGGATTTGACTTGCTTGCTTACATCACTTTGAGATTGATCATTGATATTTGAATATTATTACACTATCGTACCATGACCTAGTCTTGAGATACATTCTACTGATTCCATACACTTCGTGTTTTGTTGTTTGTGATATCAAATGTTTGGTACGATTGTACATCTTGTATGGGATTTTGTTGGTCATGATATTTGGTGTGTACTCGGGGTTGTGCTCAGTCACAATGACCCATCCATTCACAGATTGCGTGGGAAAAAAGACCCATTAGGGTCTGTTGTGTCCTACGGGACCTATATTGAAAAGAGCTCTAACGCTTTTCAGAGAGCCCGAGGAACTGTGGCGGATCTGAGCGTGCGTTTTAGTGGGGTATGCCGGGCCCCGGGTAATTCACGTATATCTGGGTTACTTGAACTCGATATTGACTTATTATTGTTTCCATTGTATGATCATATTTTTATACCCTGTGAAATGATCATATTGTTGCAAGCATGGTATATCTTTGATTGGCTAATGTATTGTTGTGGCAGCAATCCATCATGATAGGCCAGATCCCAATTTCATTTGGCTTTGTTATTGACTCTTGTGTTATATTGTGGGATATGCCTTTTGGACCCTCGGGTCGATACCTTGCACATTTTTGGTGACTAGCTACGCCTTCATTATTGCCCATATTGGCTATCTGTTATTCTTTGTTCTATCATTTCATCGGACAAACCCGAACCCACATTAAAGCCAGGAAATTACTTATTGGGCTATTAGCTCACCCCTTCTCCCTTAAATTTTTCAGGACAACAAGAATTCGGGGAACCCTCAGGCGCTCCAGGGATTTAGACGCTGCTAGTTACTGGTAGCTGTTTGGGCGAGTTTTGTATTAAGTTAAATATTGTCAGGTCTTAATACTCCCATGTCACCACGGTCCTGTTTGTTGGTTTTGTTTTTGAAGGATCTGTATTTAACACTTATAATTTTTTTGGACATGCATCAAATGGTGAACTAACTGCGCTACTAGATATTTTAATGATTAAGAAATGCTTTTGTTAAAACTTACCCAGCATTTCAGATCCTTTTGGACGGGGAACGGCCCACGGGCCGCAGACCCGGGTCACGGACCCTAATCCGCATAGGGTGGGTTCTGGGTCGTGACAGTTCTTCTACCCACTTTCCCTTAGCTCCCTCTAATCTCTTTTTAAGAGCATCAAGGATTGTTCGGTTAGTGACCTCTGCTTGCCCATTGGCTTGGGGATGACCAGGTGAGGAGAAGTGTTGATTGATACGAAGGTCTTGGCAGAACTTTTTGAAGATTTTACCAGCAAATTGCGTACCGTTGTCTGAGACGATCACGCGTGGTATGCCGAACCTGCAGACTATGTTCCTCTAAGTGAAACTTTTGACTTCCTTCTCTGTAATATGTGTTAGTGGCTCTGCTTCTGCCTATTTTGAGAAGTAGTCGATAGCTAATAATAGATATTTCCTGTTCGGCGTAGCTTTAGGCAATGGGCCTATGATGTCCATTCCCCATTGTGCAAAAGGCCATGGGCTTGTGATAGGGATGAGTTCATGACGGGGCTGGTGTTGGTAAGGAGCGAACCTTTGGCATTTGTCGCACTTCCGAGCGTATTCTTTTGCCTCCCTTAGCATTCAAGCCAGTAGCAGCCTTGTGTTAGAGCTTGGTGCGCTATGGTTATGCCCCCATTATGATTTCCACATATTCCTTCATGAATTTCTGCCAGGACGTACTGAGACTTTTCTGGAGCCAGGCATTTTAACAATGGCTGAGAATAAGACCTTCGGTAAAGCCTCCTATTCATGACAAAGTACCGAGCTACTCTGATTCAGACTCTTTTTGCCTTATTCTTGTCTTCTGGGAGGAGCCCTTCTTCTAGGTACTGAAGGATGGGAGTCATCCAGTTCTGAGGTTGTTCTATAATTTGGGCGACCTAGACTTCTTTGATGCTAGGCCTTGGCTGATGGGAGATTCTTAGCGTTGAGTCCCCTTCTGACTTCATGTGGGATGCCATGTTCGCTAAGGCATCAGCTCTGCAGTTCTGACCCCTTTCTATTTTTTGGATTGAGAATGCTCGGAAGGAGCTTTTTAACAAGTTGACTAGTTCTAAATACCAAAGCATCCTTTCATCTTTAACAGCAAACTCTCCTTGAACTTGGTTGACCACCAATTGGGAGTCAGAAAAGACTTCGAGGTTCTAAGCCTCGCATTCTCATGCTAGCTTCATCCCTAGGATAAGGGCCTCATATTCTGCTTCATTGTTGGAGGCTCTGAACCCTAGGCTAACTGTCCTTTCCATTATGAGCCCATCAGGGGACTGCAATACCAATCCGACACTAGCACCTTGATCGGTAGATGACCCGTCAGTGTATAGCTGACATGTCCCCAAATTTTCACAAAGTTGTGCTCTGTCCAGTAGTGCTGGTGTGAACGCGGCAACAAAGTCTGCCAAGGCTTGCCCTTTAATTAAGATCCGTGGAACATAGGATATGTCGAACTCCACCAGTTCCACTGACCATTTGACTAATCGTCCTGATACCTCTGGCTTCTTCAGTACTGACTTCAAGGGATAAGCAGTTGGAATTTCTATGGGATGACCTTGAAAGTCGGGTCTGAGCTTCCGCGCAGATACTATAAGTGCAAGGGCTAGTTTCTCAATCTCGGGGTACCTCTTCTCTGTGTCTAATAGCGCTCTGCTGACATAAAATATGGGCCTCTGCACACCCCTGTCTTGCCTGACTAGTACAGAACTGATAGCGTTCTAGGAGACTGCAAAGTAGAGAAGTAGCTTTTCCCCTTGGATCGATTTTGACAAGAGCTCAAGTGAAGCTAGGTACTCCTTCAATTCCTGGAAGGATTTGTCACATTCTTCCGTCTATTGCAGAGCTTTGTTACCTTTCAGAGCTTTGAAGAATGGTAGGCAACGATCAGTGGATTTGGAGATAAATCTGCTCAGAGTTGCTATTCTGCCATTCAGAGCCAGAATGTCTTTCTTGGTCCTTGGTGACTCTAGTCCAATCAGGGCCCCAATTTGGGTGGGGTCTGCCTCTATACCTCTCTAAAAGACTATGTATCCCAAGAATTTTCCCTTTGTTACACCAAAGGTGCATTTTGAGGGATTGAGCTTCATCTTATACTACCTCAGAATGTCAAACGTTTGAGCCAAGTGCTGGAGGTGGCTGCTCTTCCGTAGGCTTTTGACTAGCATATCATCAATATAGACTTCCATGGTACTGCCGATCAAAGGGCTGAAAATCTTATTAACCAGACGCTGGTATGTGGTCCTAGCATTTTTCAGTCCGAACGGCATCACTCTATAGCAATAGAGACCTCGTTCGGTTATGAATGATGTTTTCTCCTGATCAGAAGGGTGCATCTGTATTTGATTGTATCCTGAATAGGCATCCATGACGCTCATAAGTTCGTGCCCTGCTGTAGCATCGACTAATTGATCTATCCTTGGTAGAGGAAAGATATCTTTGTGGCAAGCTTTGTTGAGGTCTGTATAATCGACGCAGACTCTCCACTTGCCATTTTTCTTCTTGACCAGAATAGTGTTAGCTAGCCAATCAAGATAGAATACCTCTCGTATCATGTTGGCATCGAGTGGCCTTTGGACCTCTTCGTTGATGATCTGGTGCCGCTCTGGAGCGAGTGGCCTTCTCTTCTGCCTTACTGGTGGATGGTCTGGATCCACCATCAGTTTGTGAGTGATGAGGTCTAGATCTATTCCTTCCATATCCCTTGTTTCCCGAGCAAACATGGAGAGGTTTTTCTTCAAGAATTTGATCAACTCATCCTGCTAGGAAAAATTCAGGTCTGGGCCTATCTGTAGGTAGTGCCCCTGGTCTTCTGAGCTGACCAGGACCTTAATGGGTTCCCCTATAGGCTTGGCCCTACTGTCCCTTCCTCTAGGGCTTAGTGGCTCGTCAATCTTGGAAGGACAGTCTTCTGCCTCGTGAAAGTGAGAGTGGATTGGATCCCCACGTTCACGGGCATACAGTAATTGCTATTTGGGGGCCTTGGCCTTGAGTACAAGAGCATGACACTCTCTAGAGGTTGGTTGGCATCCTCTGACAGAGTAAACAGTTTGATCGTGGACGTACTTTAGGCATTGGTGGAGGGTTGGTGTGACTGCTCCCATCTCATGCAACCAAGGTCTCCCTATTATGACATTGTAGAGGGATTTGGCATTCAGAACCAGGTATTCTGTTACTGTGGTTTTTTGCCCGTCCTCTTCTCCTACAGTGGTGGTAAGATCAATACTTCCTAATGAAGTGTTGAGATTTCCATCAAAACCTGCCATGATTATACCCGTGGACTTGATGTCATTGGGGCTGAGCTTCATCTGCTTGAAAGGTTCATAGAACAAAACATTTGTTGAACTCTCAATGTCTATAAGGACTCTTCGGATCTCAAAGTTGGCGATTTTAAGGGAGATGACCAGGGCATCACTATGAGGACAGTGTACCTCTACAAGGTCTTGATCCGAGAACTGGATTTCTAGCACTGGTCTTAATCTTTTCTCCACGTTAGCAATCTGTATGATGTGGGGAGTTTCCCTGGCCTCTCTAGCATAACGTTTCATTGATCTGTTGGAAGTCCTAGTTGTAGGGGAATCTGCGTGCAGGACAAAGATTACTTGGTTGTTTTGCCGGGGAGGTTCATTTCGCCCTTCCCTTTGCTCTTGTCTCTAGTCAGGCCTCCTCTGTTGGGGCCAATCATCACGGGGGTTCTGCCCTCCGTCCTGCTTGATGAACTCTTGTAGTCGTCCTTTCTTGATAAGAAGCTCAATCTCGTGTTTGAGAGCCTTACATGTATTGGTTGTGTGCCCGCGGTCCTTGTGAAAATCACAATACTTGGTTTGATCCCGGTAATTGGGGTCACCCTTCAAAGGCTCTGGCCACCTTAAGTTTTCTCGAGATCTCACTTGCCGTAGTATATTGTTTGGAGAGGTGTTCAGAGGAGTAAAATTAGTGAACTCTCTTAGCCCAGAATTGTAGGAAGTTCTAGGTACCCCCCTTTTCTGGGCTTCTGGCTCTCTTCCTAGCTGAACTAGGGTCCTTCCTTTGACTGTCTTTCTTCTGGTCGTCTTTTTGGGCTTGTTCCTTAATTTTCCTCGAGGTGTTTTTGGCTTCCTCCAGGTTAATGTATTTCTTTGCTCGGTCCATGAGAGCTGCCATGTCCGCAGGGGGATTTTTTGTCAATGAATCTCTAAAGCCTCCTTGTGCAAGCCCAGAGGCCAAAGCGGCTATAAGGAAACTAGGGCTGTAGTTTGTAACCTGAGTGAGTTCGGCATTGAAACACGCGATATATCCTCTGAGCGATTCTTCCTTTGTTTGCTTTATATTCAATAAGAATTCAGGACACTTCCTCAGCCTTCTACTGGTCATGGATCTGTCCAGGAATCTCCTACCGAGCTCATAGAAACTAGTAACTGAGTTCAGCGGGAAGTCATGAAACCACTTCAGAGCAGTGCCCTTAAGGCTGGTCATGAATGTTCGGCACTGAAAAACGTTAGAAGTACCGTGCAGGGCCATGGTGTGCTGGTAGTGGGAGAGGCAGTCCTCTGTCCCATCATAAGGAGTGAACTTTGGGACAACGAATTTCTTGGGCCTCTCCTCGGACATGATGGCATTAGTGAATGAGTGGCAAACCGTCTGAGCAGCCTGGCCAATTCGTCTTGTTCTAGAGGGTTTTGAGCACCCCTCATAATAACAGTGCGGTCCATTGATTCTGCAACTTCCTCAGCTCTTAGTGATCCTCTTGGCAAGATAGGCTGCTGCGAGTCAGGCCTTGCAACTTCAAGGCCTACATGGACAGGATGATCTCGGCCCATGGCTGGGAGGTTACTTTGATTCTCCTGAACTGGAGGTGCAAGAGCCACTTGAGGTTGAAACTTTTGCGGTACAGGGTTTGCTCCTGAAGCCCTAGGGGCTGGAGACCTAGTAGTGCTTCGATAATGGACCTTTGGGATGAAAGCTGGTATCCCTCTTTCGGCGACTACTGATGGCTGGGGATCTCCATGAGTGTGGACAGTAGCAGGAGGTTGCGCCTCTTGAGTGTTTGCGTTGACAAGTGGATTCTGAGGATTAGTTTCATGATTCTGGGTGAGTATTGCCAGAGTTCTAGACATGGTCAGAAGTTATTCTTGCAGCAACTGGTTCTGCCGCTTGACTTCGTCAAGCTCTTGTCTCACGAGATCATTCGCTCTCCCTCTTCCTCGTCTGGCAGGCAGTTGAGGCTGAGGATTTTGAGGATTCGGAGTATTTTTCCTTGGACGAAGATTGGGAGCCATAATCCTTTAGAGAAAAGGAGAATACATTTTTGAATCAGTAGAGCACTTGGATGATTGTCGTTTCCCACAGACGGCGCCAAACTGATGCTGCACTTTTTAGCCCACGTGCACTCTAAGCTCGGCTCCCTGAAGAATACTCAAAGACGAAGATCAGAGGACAACCAGGTTGGCTCTGGCAATAGCCGCTCCGATGCTTAAGTCAATAAACTGAATTGAAAGACTGTAATGAAAGCCAAATAATGAGCATGAAAATAAAGCGTACCTTTAGGGTTTAATTTATAGGTTGTGGCTTTCCTAAGTTGATTAGGATTTGGAGCCATGAAAGTAGGGATTCGATCATCGAAGATAGCAGTTACCTTGTTGGATATAATATCAAATAGATAACCACGTGTAGTGTTTTCCTTGCAAAAGAGTGTTTCCATATTGTCTGCTCGACTGATAGTAAGGCGGTGATGAGCTCTGCACTAAAGAGAGCATTCTGAAGGTCGGCACTCAGATCCGTAAGTTCTGTAGGAACGGGGATCTGTTCTGGAGGTCTGTGCTCGAACCTATAAGCTCTGTATGTGTGTTATGAATGGCCGAGCACGATCTGAACTGTAAGCATACGTGTCAAGTGTGGATTGGTCAATCACTTTGTGGTATATCAATATATATATATATATATATAGCAAATGTATGATTAGATACGAGATGGTTTTGCTTCAGAAAACATGGTAAACTTTTGTTATTCTAACATAAGAATATTGAGACCTCGTTCAAAAAATAATAGGATTAATTACACTTTCCTACTCAAAGTTTAGTTTCGATTTTAAATAAGGTCTTCAATTATCAATTGTAACAATTTAATCCCTTAATTTATAATTGCATCTCAATTGAAACTAATTACAAACAATCGTCTCAAATTTTTAACAACAGCCGTTTACACATTAAAATTATAGTATCTCATTTGAAATCCGTATAAAATTAAAGGGTTTTATTTGAAATTCATATACAATTATAAAATACTATTTTAAGAAAAGACATAATAATTTGTGATGTAATTGAATCTGTGACCAAAAAAAAACTCATCACAAATAGTTGAAGTAAAGACTAAATTGAGTTGATTATATTTAAAATTAATAGTTTTTTTTATTATTCTACACAACTAGATATAGTTATACCATTATTAATATTTATAAAGATTGTCATTAGCATATATTCCTTGGTTCCAGGTTCCGAGAGATGGTGTAGAGATAGGGTTCCTCCCCACAATTTGGACACCCAGCTTAATTTAGTAGTCAATATGGACCATATATATTCCATGTCAAAAGGCTGGTGTTCTAATACAAATGGTCAAATGATCGACCAAATAAATACAGAGGAAACAACAAATTTGGGTTCATATCCAAATTTTCTCTACTTCTTCCAACTTTTCTTGGCCAGTTCAGTTATTTTCATAAAACTATTTTGTGTAACTGTCATTCTCATATGATTTTCACCATAATTTTGAATATGATTAATTTTGTAAATAATAAAAATAATTTCTCATTATTCCCAACTTCGAACTCAATTGCAAGTAAAAGTAAATTTTGTTATTGGTTGCCAATTTGTACCATTTTTGTTTTAAACGTCTTTTTATTTTTACTTTCTAAAAATCCCAACAAATGAAAACTTTAAAATTGTTGTTTTATGATTATTTTCAATGTTTAATGGACTTGGATTTGTTGGAAATGAAAAGGCAAAAATTGTTTTAACGTTAATTTTCATTTCCATCTATAAGGAGACCTATTACAATAAATATTTATACTGCATCAACTGGGAAAGAAATTTCCTCCAAATACAAAATCTTTAACAGAGTATCGTAAAACTTACATATAACCATACACTTAATCTCACATAGTCAATTTCAATTTCCTCTGCTGTTGGGAGAAAGATGGTTCACCTTCAATCTCAACCTTTTTCATTTCAAGCTCACATGATTGAGCACCCGGGTTCCCTATACTCTGAGATTTGGTACATCCCTCCGCTATAAGGGTAATGGACCAGAGGCTGCACTAGGACCTCTTCTTTCTTCTCTTCTTTCTTCTCGCCAACGCTTATGATCTCGGCAGGGCCCACGTTCTTGCGGATCAATTTAGTAAGCTCAACCACGTCGATCCCATCTCCAGTTACCTCTATCTGATTCTTGTCATCCCCTTTTAGCGCTGCTGAGTCCACTCCTGCAAATCATACATATACAAATAATTTATATTAGAACGTGTACAGTTTTGATCACCAAGATGTAGATGAACTTTAGTACAATATATACTGCTGAAATTTGAAGTTAATTACCTGAAATACCAACTGAAATCTTCAAGGCTTTGGAGCGACACTTATGGTTGTTCATGGAAACTCTGATGACAATAGTTTGCTGCAACCAAATAAACAAACCCAATTCAAATTAGCATAGAATCTTTTGCATGAGATACACTATATACACACCATCACACACACATATGATGTTACTTCTTTTTATGTGAACAAATTAATTATACCTTCATTGTTGGCTTGTGAAGAAAGAGACTCTGGCAGGATATAGTTTTGGAAGCAGTGCAAGAAAGTATTTGAAGGAAGTGGTTGTGAGTTGTGAGCTGTGAGTGAGAGAACGCCTCCTATTTATAGGAGATTTATTGGATTTAAGAAAAGCTGAATAAAGATACAAGGACCAATGAAAAGATTTCTTTTAAACGTACTTTTCTTTCACCAATCCGAATCCTTCACCATACGCTGAGAGACCGCAGACTTAAGACCTGTTCCTCTACTTGGTTTGGACATTTAAGTCAACAGTCTTTCTTTGATATTCATCACGTTTATTTATTTATTATTTGTTTGGTAAATCGTGTGGGGCCATTTATTTAGTTAGCAAAGTCAAGTTTGGGTGGCTACTCATCATCATATGATTGGTTCACTGTACAATCACTAATTAATATACACATTATTCTTTAATGAGAACGCTTAATTGTATTATTTCTATGTGCCCAACGTCACTAATTATATTTTAATATTGTGTAGTTTGTTCTCAATTTTATATAAAGTTTGAATCAATTTAGTCTCACAACTTATAATTTTATTTTAGTTAAAAATAATTACAAACAATAGTCTAAATTATTAACGACGATCGTTAACATTTGTTATTACAAAGTACTATTTAAAAATCATATAAAATTATTAGGTCTCATTTGAAATTCGTATAAAATTATAGAGTACTAAAATAAAATCATATAATCACGTGAGTGGGTAGCATTAATAATTTGTGAGAATTATTTGTAAATGGAATTAGAAATTGGGATATAAAATTATAAGGCTTCCTTTGAAACTCATATTAAATTATAAGGTATTATTTTGAAACACATATAATATTATAGGATACTAAAATATTAAATTTACATTATTACAAAAGTGTAAAATTTTAAACATTTACTTCTACGTACATCTTTTGAAAACTACTGTTTGGCCATAAGTTGCATCTACCTTGTGGCTCGTGGAATTCATTGTTGATGCCAGATGTCATAAAGGTTTGGTTGTAAAATAGAAATCATCTTTGCATTGAGAATAACTTGTCTTCAATTATTATGTAAAGTGGCTATTTGCTCGATTCGGTCAAATCTTCTCCCAGCAGATTTCTAATTGCAATTGACATCAAAAAAGTAAAATCCTAGAGATTCAACCACCTTTGCATTTTTGCAAAATCACCAGTACTATAACTAATGGATCAATGGAAACTCACGATTCCACTCGACACCGTTAACTCCAATTTAGTCTTGGCCACTTTATGACATTCATTGCAGGCCAGCTTTCAACCACTACCACTGATTGGAACTATTATGCCACCCAACCATCGTCGGGAATGGCGGCAAAGTGGAAGGAAGAAAGACTGTTGGGGTGATGGCGACGATGTCAGCATCAACATAGGGCCAATGACAACAGGACGGGGCTGGGCGAGAGATAGAATAAAGTGAGGGAAGACAGAGAAGATAGATAATACATCGAATGAAAGAGAATATAGTGAGGGAAAAGAGAGGGAAAAGAGAGAGTATGGGAAGAAAGGGACGTAGGGTTTAGTTGTGGGATGGTTGAATATGGGGTATTATTGTCAATTTAAAAAGGAGAAGAACTGCCACATCAACAAAAAGGACCTATGTTAAAAAAAAAAAAGAACCTGGCTATCCTACATCTTAAATAAGAAAATAGTTAGATCTTACAATAATAAAGTATCTGTATAAGAGATTTGAGACTAATTAACTCAAAAAAAAAAAAAAGGATGTGGATATAATAATATAACTACATCTCTGAATTCAAAATGGAGAAGGGTTTAGAGGCCATATATCTTCATTTATAATCTTGTTTTTTTTATTATAAATAAATAAATTACTGTGACTCGCCAAGGAAGAGGAGGACCCCACAAAAAATTGTGAGCATGGTCATTTGTAGTCTTTGGGATGGGTTTTAGAAAGTTTTATGCATATTCTAGAGCATAAGCAATTAACTAGTGTAAGAATAATTTTATATATATATATATATATATATACATAATTCTTGTTAAAATTCTTTTCCTACTACCATTTGGTTGTATATATATATATATATATCATTTTTCCGAAAGCATGTATCGCTATTTGACTAATTTTGTGTTGGTTTTATTTTAAAAAACATATGCATTGCAAAAAAGTAATTATGAAATAGTTTTCTCAAATGTACTTTTGTGTATTTAAAGGAGATTCCTTAAATATCTATGCCAATCAAGAGGGTTAGGAGTGATCATGATCTCTCAAAAATTTTAAAAACTTATACTTTTGCTCTTAATTTTTATAAAAGATCTTGAAAATTAGGATACACACGCACTCTATATATAGATATTTAGAATTTTTTTAATTTATATATGTTAATTTTATTAAACTAATTATTTTATTCATGCACAGAATAATGATAAATAAACAAAAGTGGTATGTGTTATTCGTTGGAAGGAATCTAAGAATATACACAAATTGGGCTGCATGTAATGCCCAAGTATATGGATATTCTCGGTGCCATTTTTTATCTTACCTGAGTTACACACTTGCTAACGAAACATACTCAAATTTTGTATGAGACCAACAGTCTTTTATAACGGTTCCCACAACTGCATTTCAAACGTTAGAGGGACATTGGGATATATGTAGGCGAGATAGAAAGGGATGACAAAAGAGAAGCTACACTTCCGCTTGCTCTTTCACCAGATCCTCTTTCCATTCTAATTGCACCACCTACTCTTACATTTATAGTTGTACCAGCAGCCGTAATAGAATCACATGACACTTTGATTTCTCATTTTTTTCTTGGTGTTATATTCACAATCTGTATGATCTTGTTTATCAAGTGGTTGTAAATGATTGGATGTTGTAACAAGTTACTATTTCTTTTGATGATACATGTGTAGGAGTCATGAAAAAATATGACTAATTGATAAACCCATTAATTCTTTTATTTTTTGTTAACTTAATGAATATATGAATACAATATGTATTACAGTTAAATTTTTGCTTGTAAATTTTTGAAACATTTGGACCAAAAGTAAATAATTTGTTTATTTTGATATAAATATTAAAGAGTTGCACTAGATTTAAATGACTTGTATACAGTATTATGTAAGTTGCACCAAACATTGTGTAAGTTGCACCTTATATTTTAGAGAATTGCTCCTTAACGTTGTGAGGGTTGTACCTGATTCAATAAAACACTCATATTTGACTTAAGCACAGTGTTATGTAAATTGCACTAAATATTGTGTAAGTTGCACATTACATTTTAGAGAGTTACTCCTTAATGTTGTGAGGATTGCACCAAATTTATAAAAATACTCATATTCAACTTGGTTTATAATGTTATGAAAGTTTGAATTGCAAGATATCGTAAAACTATAAAAAATTAAAATATACACAATACAACATTTATTACATCCATTGTCCATTCACAAATAGAGATTTAACCATTCTTTACAAACAAAAGTCTTAATATTATTACAAAACACTATTGCAAAAGATTTTTTCATAAGATCTAATACAGGCTATGACAATTACATTAAACAACTCTTTTTCTCAATTCGAGGATAATACAAAAAAATAACAATTGTTAGTCCAGTAATCATCTAAGAAAAAATTGCACAGTACTAATAGATTGTCATTTTGTTTTGACACTTCCTAAATTTTTTCTTCAACTTGGTAATATTCTTTTCTCTTTTCTTGGCAATGGTTTACAAGCTCTCCATCTCCATTGATTGTTGGTTCTCTCCAGCCATGTTCTTCCCTACCTCATTCTCTAATTTCTGGATGTTTGCCTTAAGTTATTGATGACTTGCTTTCCACACTCACAAATTATAAGGTCATACCACACAAAAAAATGATAGGCGCCAACATCCTAAAATCATTTCAAAAGGTAAGTAAGACTAATCAATCATAAGATTTAAAATTCTAAAATCAAAATACTATGATTACCAAATACAACCCTTACCTTATGCATTTGACAACACATAAATCTTATATCAAGGTTCTCAAATGTCTAAGATATTTTCTTTATAAAGCTTTACTCATAATTACAAATGCAATCTTTCATAAAGCCCACCAATCCAATAAAATTATTGTTGGTGTTTGTTATTGGCCAAGAACTTTCTAGTGGGTACAAAGTGTTATTCAATATTGTATTTTTCCATTTTTCTTGATTAATTAAGAGATTATATAAATTAAAAAAATTTGGGAGCTCATGAATACCCTAAAACATGAAAACAACAATATATAAATAAAAAAATGTAATTGTATTTTGTTCCTTAATGTTATGAGGGTTGCACCAAGTTAAAAAAAATCATATTCAAATTGGTTCACAATATTATGAATGTTGAATCTTATGGTTGTGGAGGTTGCACAATATGTGTTTAGTGAGTTGCTCACAAACATTTTGATTGTTGCACCAGATTAAGAAAAAAAAAAGATTTTAGTTTCAAAAATAAACATATTTGAACTAAAAATGAACTACTGTAAAATAAACATCAACATTTATGAAATACATGAAGGTACAGAACTACATCAAGACTTAGGACGGGGAGCTAAATTTTGTAACAACAAAAAAAACATTTTACATGTAAATCTTCCCCTAATTTTGAGAATAAAAACCTTTTCCTTCCAAAATTGGTAAAAAGAAAAAATTTACATTTAAACCCCCCTTCAATTTTGAGAATAAAATATTTTTTCTTCAAATCCCCACCCCAAATTAAAAAATAAATAAATTTCCTCCCTAAAACATGTATTTCATAAAAGATTTTAGTTTAAAAAATAAACATATTTGAACTAAAAATGAAGTACTGTAAAATAAACATTAACCTTTATGAAATACATGAAGGTATGGAAGTTTGGGAATTAAAAATAAGAACTTGAGAGAGAAAAAAAAGTTATAAATTATAACAAAATCAAATTTATCTTAGAATCTAACGTTCAATGCACGAAAATAAACCCTAACCCTCCCAAAAAGTTTAACAAGAGACAAACAGAGAGAGAGAGAAAGAGAGAGTTCTTTACCTGTTTGTGAAAGTAAGCCATGATAGACGAACGAGCGATGACGACAATGGCAACGATGACGGCATCGTGGTCGGAGACGATGGAAACAATTAATGAATGAGCAATGGAGATGAATTTTGATGAACCAAATAGGGTTGATTGATTTTTTACACAGAGATTGCAAATTGATTTTGGTTGAATACCTATGGGTATTTGTATTAATTTTCTTTACTTTTGAAATGATATTTTTGTCATATAAAAAGTGAAAGATATAAAGTTAATTTATTTTTAATATTTTTTATTTCTTTATCATTTAGCATGTAAAGATAAACTTTTTACTAAATTTTCTTGTGCTACAAATTGAATCCTAATTTCACCTCAAATAAATGACTGAGTCACAATTGTCTCTTCTATTTAAACCAAATTGGCCCAATAGCTCAACTTGGTATGTCTACTCAATTGATTAAAACAACTTCGTTCAACTAAAACTCATTAGTCAAAACCAAACTTGAAACTGACTCAAATTTACTTGTGTTATCTTTCCAATATGACTGTTATTGTTCACCGTAAAACCCTTGATTTAAAACTAAGTACAGAACTACATCAAGACTTAGGAAGGGGAGCTGAATTTTGTAACAACAAAAAAAACATTTTACATTTAAATCTTCTTCTAATTTTGAGAATAAAGACCTATTCCTTCCAAAATTGGTAAAAAGAAAAAATTTACATTTAAACCCCCCTTCAATTTTGAGAATAAAATATTTTTTCTTCAAATCCCCCCCCCCCCAACAAAAATTCTGGCTCCGGTCTTATTTAAAACTCCATTTTTGCCTCTACTTTTTTTCCAAACTCTTGTAAGAGCATCTCCAAGCCACCTTCAAATTTGACAATGGGAAAACAAAAAGTGTTCTCCATCCTATGTTCATATTTTAACAAATTTGAAGATTTGAATAATGTTTTCAGTTTTGATCTTCAAATTTGAATGTTCACTATTCATCCTTCAAATCATTATTCATGCAATATTCACCTACTAATTATTTTTATAATACTCTCAATAGATAATTAATTATTTTATATTATTTAAAATTTAAAATAATTTTTTGCTATTTTAATTATTATTTATTTATTTTGAAATTAATTTTTTTTGTGGTGAAAAAATTGTCTCACCACCATTAAAGATTTTAATAACAATTAAACTGCTAACATTTAATTCAAATTAAAAATATAAAAAAAATGAGATTTAAAAAATGAATAGTGATTAAAAATTGATATAGTTGGAGTGAAAATATAAAAATTTGGGACTTATCATCTTCAAATTTAAAGAATATGTTAAAATGAAGATGAATTTGAAGGTTGTGAGTTAGAGATGCTCCAAAAACTAAATAAAAACTTTCACCAATGATTTCATGGATTAAGTGAATGGGTTAAGAGTGTCTCTATTTCATGATAAATCGATATATATTGTCTATTTGTGAGAGAGAACGATAAAAAAACAGTTCTTTAATTATTTTAAAACAGATTTTTAAAAAAAGAAAAATTATTTTTTTTTCTCTTCTCTCTCGAATGGAGACACTCCAAATTCTAAAAGAATCACCCTGAAATTGGAAGAACCCGAGGCTCCTTCCATGGTTTCACTATTTACTGTTTTCTTTCTTAAATGATTGGAACGCACTTTTTGGGTACTAATTTAACACACACACACACATATATATATATATATATATATCAGTATGTATGGCTGAATGACCAATTGCCTTCTTGTTTTGTATTTTTGGGGCTGTATTTATTAAATTTGAACGATGTGAGTCCTGTCCTATTCTAAGAATTTGGTTCCATTCCACTAAACACATCACATCACTAGGTCCATTAGTTCTCAATTGTATCAACATTTTAACATCTCATCATCAATATAAATAAATTATAACAGATAGAATGATGCATGTGTTAAGATCACACTCGTTCAAACCTTTTCTTTGTAAATAAACTCACTAAATAAACTGGGCAAGAAATATATAGATTATTTAAAAGAGTTTTAGCCATTGAATTTTAATTATGTTTCCCTTAACGTAAAGGTTCAAGAAAACTGATTTCCTATCTTCGTAACAGAAGGAAAAAATCGAACTGTTGAACTTAACAAAAATACACACACACACATGAAATACAAGGAACAGTATCAGAATTTTATATAATAATGCACTCTGATCCTCAGTTTAGCCACTCTTTTTCAACCCATCTTCAAATTGTTGAATTTACAACTTCGACATTGATATCTATTATTGTTAATTAAAGTAGGATTAGAGACAAAATCCAAAGACATGCACCGACTTCACAATACACAAAACATTTAAAACATGAAAAATACAAGAATGAAAAGTTGAACGCACAATAAATACTTGAATTTGATATGCTAAACATTTGAGACCCATATCTTACAAGCTACTGCACCACTATCCCCATGATGCATTGCTATGTTTGAGGGAGAAATAAGGTTAAAAAAGTATTAGTATACATAACGGATTTTTTAATGTCATTTTCATTCCCATAGACAACGAAACCTATTACAATAAATATTTCTAAAAGTGAAAAAATAGAACTATTGTATATGTGCTTTATGGATATTTTTTTTGGGTAAGTTGCTTTATGGATATAAAGCATCAACTTCCTCCAAATACAAACCTTTAACAACAGAGTATCCTAAAACTTCCATATAACCATACACTTAATCTCACATAGTCAATTCCAATTTCCTCTGCTTTCGGGAGAAAGATGCTTCACCTTCAATCTCAACCTTTTCATTTCAAGCTCACATAATTGAGCACCCGGGATCACGGCTGGATTCCCTATACTCTGAGATTTGGTACATCCCTCCGCTATAAGGGTAATAGACCAGAGGCAGCCCTAGGACCTCTTCTTTCTTCTCTTCTTTCTTCTCCTCTTTCTTCTCGCCAACGCTTATCAGCTCGGCAGGGCCCACGTTCTTGCGGATCAATTTAGTCAGCTCAACCACGTCGATCCCATCTCCAGTTACCTCTATCTGATTCTTGTCATCCCCTTTTAGCGCTGCTGAGTCCACTCCTGCAAATCATACATATACAAATAATTTATATTAGAATGTGTACAGTTTTGATCACCAAGATGTAGATGAACTTTAAGTACATCTATAGTGCTGAAATTTGTAGTTAATTACCTGAAATACCAACTGAAATCTTCAAGGCTTTGGAGCGACACTTACGGTTGTTCATGGACACTCTGATGACAATAGTTTGCTGCAACCAAATAAACAAACCCAATTCAAATTAGCATAGAGTCTTTTGCATGAAATACTCTATATATACACACACACACATATGATGTTACTTCTTTTTATATGAAAAAGTTAATTATACCTTCATTGTTGGCTTGGTTTAGTTTTCTGTCTTGTGGAGGAAAGAGACTCTGGCAGGATATAGCTTTGGAAGCTATGCAAGAAAGTATTTGAAGAGGTTGTTGTGAGTTGTGAGTTGTGAGTGAGAGAACCCCTCCTATTTATAGGAGATTTATTGGATTTAAGAAAAGCTGAATAAAAGATACAAGCTTTCATACTTTTCTTTCACCAATCCCAATCCTTCACCAAACGCTGAGAGACCGCAGACTTAAGACCAGTTCTAATATGAAGTATTCTTTACATGGTTTGGACATTTAAGCAAGTCTTTCATTGAAAAACATTGCCTCTTTGTTTCAGTTTTTTTTTTAATTATTTTTTTTTGTTTGGTAAATCGTGTGGGGCCATTTATTTAGTTAGCAAAGTCAGTTTGGGTGACTACTCATCATCATATGATTGTTTATTTTACAATCACTAAAAAATATACACATGATTCTTTAATGTGAATCCTTAATAGTATTATTTCTATGGGCCGAACTCATCATCCTTTCAACCTCGCAAAAGTGTGTGTGTGTGTGTGTATATATATATATATATATATTATAATATTATGTAATTTGATCTCAATTTTAAATAAAATTCTTTACTATCAATTGAATCAAATTAGTTCCACAATTTATAATTTTATTTTAGTTAAAAATAATTACAAACGGCAATCCAAATTATTAATGACGATAGTTAACATTTGTAATCATAAAATACTATTTGAAAATCATATAAAATTAGTGAATCTTATTAGAAATTCGTATGAAATTATAGAGTACTAAAATATTATCGCGTATAACCACATGAGTGGATATCATTAATAATTTGTGAGAATTATTTATAAACGGAATTATAAATTGGGATATAAAATTATAAGGCTTCCTTTGAAACTCTTATAAAATTATAGGGCACTATTTTGAAATACATATAACATTATAAAACACTAAAATGTAATCACGTATGACTACATGGAATGGTGCTATTAATAATCTGTGATGATTCTTTGTAATTGACTTTAATTAAAATAAAATTATAAATTGAAAGATTAAATTATTTTAATTAATAATCGAGAACCTCACTTGAAATAAAATTATAAACGATTATAGATAATACTGTTGGACATTTTAGTAATATAACTATATCTCGGTATTCTGCTGGCCCAAAAAACATGGGTTGTTCAATTACAAGTTCACAGATAAAATAAAAATTATTATTAGGTCCTAAGTCAAACTTAGTAATTCACTAAGTCCTTTAAATCTTCAATAATTAAAATACCCTTACCTTTTTAATCACTTTTACCAATGATTTCATGGGTTAAGTGAATGGGTGAGAGAGAAGGATAAAAAAATAATGTTTTAACCGTTTTAAAGGAGATTTTAGAAAAAAAGAAAAATTATTTTTTTCTCTTCTCTCTCCAATGGAGACACTCCAAATTCTAAGGGCATATTTAGTATGCTCGAATGGAATAAGATATGAATGAAATAGTATCAGAAATAGAATGGAGCATAAATGGAATGAGAATAATCATTCCATTCTTTTGTTTGACTGAATACCCAATAATGGAATAATGGAATGACAATTACATTCTTGTGTTTGGTTTGAAACATCAAATTGTTGGAATAAAGTAAATATTAAGTTAGATATTAAAAATACTTGTATAAATTTTAAAACTTTCATGTACGTTTAATAAAAAATCAAACTGTTGAACTTACAAAAAATACTCACACACGTGAAATACAAGGAACAGTATCAGAATTTTATATAATAATGCACTCTGACCCTTAGTTTAGCCACTCTTTTTCAACCCATCTTCAACCTCAAGCTCTTAATTTCATTGTCACATAATTGAGCAAGAGGGGTCACGGTGATCCCTAACCTCGTAGATTTGGTGCACACCACCGTAGTACTGATAAGGATAAGAGTTGGTCGACGTCCAAACCAGAGGCTGTATTGTGAACTCTGCTGTCTCTTCTTTCTCCTCTTCCGCTTTCGTCTCACCCACCGGGCTGACGCTCAACACCTCGGCAAAGCCCATTTTCTTCCGAAGACATACGGTGAGCTTAACTGCATCGATTTCTTCTCCGGTTACTTCTATCTGATCATGGTCCTCCCCTTGTATAGCTGCTGATTCCACCCCTTTAATATACATATATAGAGTCAGATTTCTGTGTACGCATTTCGGTCAGCTTGTTTCTCAGTTTTGTGTTAGGATAGTGTTTTATGACATAAATTTATTTGTTTAAATAAAAGAAAATAATTAATTATTATCATATTAGTTATTTGTTTAAAAATTATTATATTAATCAATAACTCTCATTATTTAGACACAGATTTAGATAACATTATCCTTCTTGTTAAGATGACTGTATTGAGTTCTCCTTTTTGGCCGCTCTGTACTGGGTTTCTTGCTTTGCATATGATTTGCTACCCTTTTGGTGTCAACTTAGTTGACATGAAATTTGGAGGCTCTGATATCTTTTGCAAGTTTCCTTTCATTGATATCTATTTGTTGTACCTTTTGTGCACCTTATTGCATCAATAAACTCATTTCTTTGTTGATCAAGTATATTTATAAAAGATTAAATTACACTTATTTTTTTTAAAATTTTTAATAATTATAAAGATGTCTCTTGAGATAATTGAAATTACATTACCTCCTCCTACTTTTTTCCTTCAGTCTATTTTTTTAAAAATAAAAAAGTACCCCTTTTATTTTTATTTTTTTCCATTTTTTCAAATTTGACAATTTCTTTGTAACTTTTTTTTTTTATTTTCAAATAAATATTTATTAAAGCATTCTTCAATAAAAAAAAAAGTATAAATTATTTACTATAAATTTATTTAAAAAAAACCCTTTTAAAAAAAAGTAGGAAAAATTTAGTCACAATTGAAAAAATGTAAAAAGAAAAAAACATGAAAATGTCATTTTTTTTTTATTTTGAGAAAAAAAAATTGAACAAAAAGGAAGGTATGTATAGTTTGTCAGTAAAATTATAAGAGAACAATGTAATTTCAAAAATTTCAAGAAAAGATTTTATAATTATCAAAAATTTCGTAAGAAGTTATATGAAATCATATCATACACCACCCTCTATAAAATTGGTCTAATTTGAAGAAGTTTTGTATGAATCTAATCCATGAACCAAACTAATTACAAAATGTTGTGTGAATGAGTAGACTCCAAGGGGACAAAAAAATTATTTTTGGTTTAACCTATTTTTGGTAGCTTTCACCCGGAATGTGGACTGTGGCTTGGCACTTGGTTATGTTATGGGAATCTTGTTCCTTTTGGGACCAGTAGGTGATGCATCATGGTTTGGTGGTATATTAAATCAATACATTAACTGTTTCAATCAGCCAGTTGCTTTGCTGGTTTATTATTAAGGGCTAAGAAGTACGCACACGGATAGGGAGATACGATACAAATATGTAAATATGAAAAAAAGTAATATGAATAAGTTAAGAACACATTAAATATATAAATAAATATATATATTTTTTAATATGACTATAAAATAAAAACTTAACATTATTTTAATTAAAATTAGTATAAAAACAGACAAATCACAAAAATATTATTAAGATATTAAAATAATAAAATCATTAAATAAAAATTTTAACAAGTTTTTCATTTAATCATTAACATTCATGACTCAAGTTTCCAAACAAATTTACTAACTATTACATAAAACATATATATTATATATGTAACCCAAAAAAAGAGGGGAAAATTTCCAAAAACAAAAAAAGAAAAAATTGAATCCTTGTCCCAAATGAGTTTAGGACATCTCGGAAATTTAGAAAGAAAAAAAAAAATTAGACATTCTTTTTACGTGTCCGACATGTGTTTAGAACGTGTCTAAATGTATTTGTGTCCAACACATGTCTGATAAGAATTCAATAGAATACGTGAACCAAAATAAAGTGTTTGTGATTATAATTAAGAGATTAAAAAGAAATCACTTTTTGTTTTACATGATTGATCAGTTATGAAGTACGGACACTCTATTTTAACTCACGTGTCCGTGTCAGACACTTGTCGAACACCAACACTCTTAGACACGTGTTCGGACACTTGAATCATGGATATTGATGATTAAATGAAAAAAAAATTTAATTTTTATTTAATGACCTTGTTATTTTAATAATATTTTTTAAATTTGTATGCTTTTATACCAATTTTAATTGAAATAATATTAAATTTTTATTATATGATCATATAAAAATATAAAAAAAAATTATATATATTCAACGTGTCCCTAATGTATTCATGTCTTACTTTTTAAAAAATAACATATCTGCTTATCATATCGTATTGCATCCGTGCTTCTTAGTCGATCAGGTTTACAGTGCTTTGTACTTTCAGTCTTTTGAGCATCAGAGTTGGACTTCACAATTGGTACATGCACACGCTTGAAGCAAAACCTTGTTGGACAGCTTCTTATGTACCACCCATCAATCAATGAGACATCAAAACTCTTGAGGATCTTTGCTTTTACAAATGGTGTCACACAAAAACTAGTCTGACTTCTGCTATCAGAAAAACTAAAATGAAAATTAAAGGTATAAAATTTTGGGTACCTGAAGCACCAACTGCAATCTTCATGGCTCTAGAGCGAGACTTCGGGCAATTCATAGACACTCTGATGACCACCTTTCGCTGCAACCAAATGAACTCAAATTAACATAAAATCTTCTGCATGAAAGTTATCATATACGTATATATATATATATACGTACGTATATATGGATGTGCATGTCTTCTTTCTATATATGTGACCAAACTGTATATACCTTCATGATCTTCTTGGTTTGGTTTGTAAAATTGTAAATATGTATGATATGGGCCAAAAAAGCCACTGGAAATTGGATGTATTGATGCGAGTAGTTTGGAACAGCTGTGAGAAAGTATTTGAAAGTTGTAAGCTTTGTTATGAGACAAGAATGGGAATGCTGTGCTGCTACATATTCCATCCTACTTATAGGACTCAGGAGATCAATTAGGTGATTAACTAATTTCAAATTAAGGTCAGTTTAGGTGGCTACAAAATATTGATTACCGTATGATTAGTCCATTTAGATTAGATTCTTTAATGTGAATGCTCAAAAAGGTATTATTTACATGGGCCCAAGGGTCATCTTCCATGCAACTTTTGGAAAATGCTGTCGCGGGTTGATTGATCCCGAAAAGTTTTGAATGGATTGACCTACTGAAAATGTTATTCCAATAAAAAGAAAAAGAAAGGAGATTTGGATTAATATTAATAGAACTGTTCTGCAAAAGGGTTTAGAGACCATCTTCATTCATATTCTTGGTTATTTATTCAAAAATAAATACAGTGACTCACCAAGAAAGAGTAGAGACCCCACAGTATATTGAGAGAATGGTCGTTTTAATTATTTTGGACAAAGTTATACAACTGTTCTAGGGCTTAATCAACTCATAACTTGATAGAAAACAAGTGGTGGAATTCATGCGATAATTAAAAGGAAAAAAGTTCAAACTAAATCCAAATTGTCTTACGGAAGTGATTAAAAATGTTTTCGAAAAATATTTTAAAACCAGCGACCAACACACAACCATAGTGCATACTCACTGTATTTTGAGTCAAGATGGCTCAATGGAATCAACTCATTATAAAATAGTTTCTTCTCCGTATTTCTTCAATTACTATGCATGGAGATTTTAGATTGAGTTGGTTTTTGTTTCAATCTTTTCCCTATATTATTTAGTTTTAAATTTGAGACTCAATTGCTAAAAGCCTCAATTTTAATCTTATCTAAATTTTTCTAGTGATTTTCTAATCAAAATAATATTTTCTTTATTTTTTTATGGACAATAATTGGCTCAGAAAGAACTTGAAGCGGAGATGCTTGAATTTTATCTTCAACATCTTTCCTGTTCGACCATACTTCTGGATAGTCAAAATAATAATTTCTTATATCTATAAATATGGTATGATAGACTTCTATTATTTATATTTCATCAATAAAAATTCAGATTTCAAATTTTGAAAAATTTATTCTCGCGTTAGATTACATGTTCATATCCATTGATCACATTTCATGTTACCATTTGGTTTTATATTATTATCATATTTGTCATACATGTCAAAAAAATTCACCTTTAAATTCATGTTTATTTAACACAGTCAAAATTTTGCATTTGCATTTACATTTATATTTACATTTACAAAAATTACTCCTATAAACAGGCTCGAACTTTTAGCGAAGTTTTAAAGTTGCTTTTGTATTAATTTTATTTTCTAAAACATACAAAATTGTGTTTGCAGAAAATAGATTTGAGCTGTTATTCTTGAATGCAATTTTGTTTATGTAGAAAAGTTTCGTCAAATACTCACTTAATAAATATTAACTTAAAACTCTTATTAGAACTTTATTTTTTTTATACGTCGAGGGGCGAGGAGAGAGCTATATATCCAAGAGATTAATTTTAACCACTTTGTCTCAACACATGTTTGCAAAGCATGATATAAAATTAACTTACTATTACATAAGTATAGATATATTCCCTATCCAATAAATAAATATATATATATATATGAGTATAAAAATTGAATCATTAAATCAACCTCTTCTCTTAAATGTGATGCCACCACATTATTATTGTTCTACAATAATTTTGTTGCCCGCTAAACAAAGACACGTATAAATTTACATATATTCAACTAATTGGGTAACTTAGTCACTCATATCCTTCTTAAAGGTGAAGTGAGTCTTCCATCATTGAATGTGAGTAAGATTCAAGTTTAAGAGGTTTCTGGTTGTTTATGTGTCATAGTATAAGTATTGACACCTCACGTTATGGATATAAATTAAGGATCTCTTGCTCGGTGTTATTGAAAATCATATTATATAAGGTTAAAAAATATCACATAATAACACGTCACATTATTAATAAAAATTAAGACTGTCTTAATACTTTCCTAATCTCCTAATATTACTAGACCATATGACACGTTTTAATATTGGGCGTCTTTGGGCCCATTAGAAGCTTCAAGACCTTTTGTTACGCGGGGAGGAAGAAACTTTATATTAAACAAAGACCAAGTGTAGACTCTAGAAGGAAGATCTTCTTCACCTGGGTTAGCTAAGGACTAAAAATCACCCAATTGACTTGTTTAAGTCCAACTGTCTGGGTTGGTAAATCATATTCACATTTGGTCATTATTTAACATCAGTCCAAAGCCATAGTTGTTGTAACACAACTGTTTAGGTACTATGATTAATTAAAAATTAAATAAAGGAATGATGCGGATCATCATATATCACCATATAATACTTTTTTCCCCTTTTCTAAAGAGAGAGAGAGAGAAAAATTTGTAATGTTATTTTTCTACACTTTCAAAGGAAAATTATCCAATAAAATCATCATTTCTTTTTATTATTTAATTTGTTGTGACGGTGATTCATAAAATTTTAAAATTTTAGAGTTTCATCATAAACAACTTTCCCAGAAACTTATGAAAATTAAAGAGTTTTCATCATAAACAAATTTTCCATAAACTTATGAAAATTAAAGAGTTTGTAAAATACCGTTAGCATCACATTTAATAATGACGTGAAGTGGCGATCTTACTGATAACTACTCCCTTCCAACACTGTATAAATCGGTGTGTATGTGTGTGCATATATAATAATAATTATAACATATATATATATATATATATATTGCAAATGTATGATTAGATACGAGATGGTTTTGCTTAAGAAAACATGGTAAACTTCTGTTATTCTAACGCAAGAATATTGAGACCTCGTTCAAAAAACAATAGGATTAATTACACTTTCCTACTCAAAGTTTAGTTTCGATTTTAAATAAAGCCTTCAATTATCAATTGTAACAATTCAATCCCTTAATTTATAATCTCATTTTAATTGAAACTAATTACAAACCGTCGTCCCAAATTCTTAACAACAGCCGTTTATACATTAAAATTATAGGATCTCATTTGAAATCCGTATAAAATTATAAGGTTTTATTTGAAATTCATATACAATTATAGAATACTATTTTAAGAAAAGACATAATAATTTGTGATGTAACTGAATCTGTGACCAAAAAAAAAAAAAAACTCATCACAAATAGTTGAAGTAAAGACTAAATTGAGTTGATTATATTTAAAATTAATAGTTTTTTTTATTATTCTACACAACTAGATATAGTTATACCATTATTAATATTTATAAAGATTGCCATTAGCCTATATTCCTTGGTTCCAGGTTCCGAGAGATGGTGTAGAGATAGGGTTCCTCCCCACAATTTGGACACCCAGCTTAATTTAATATTCAATATGGACCATATATATTCCATGTCAAAAGGCTGGTGTTCTAATACAAATAGTCAAATGATATCATTGGGCTGTGCTTGAAAAAAATATAAAGCGACCAAATAAATACAGAGGAAACAACAAATTTGGGTTCATATCCAAATTTTCTCTACTTCTTCCAACTTTTCCTGGCCAGTTCAGTTATTTTCATAAAACTATTTTGTGTAACTGTCATTCTCATATGATTTTCACCGTAATTTTGAATATGATTAATTTTGTAAATAATAAAAATAATTTCTCATTATTCCCAACTTCGAACTCAATTGCACGTAAAAGTAAATTTTGTTATTGGTTGCAAGTTTGTACCATTTTTGTGTTAAATGTCTTTTTATTTTTACTTTCTAAAATTCTCAACAAATGAAAACTTTAAAAATGTTGTTTTATGATTACTTTCAATGTTTAATGGACTTGGATTTGTTGGAAATGAAAAGGCAAAAATTGTTTTAACGTTAATTTTCATTTCCATCTATAAGGAGACCTATTACAATAAATATTTATACTGCATCAACTGGGAAAGAAATTTCCTCCAAATACAAAATCTTTAACAGAGTATCCTAAAACTTACATATAACCATACACTTAATCTCACATAGTCAATTTCAATTTCCTCTGCTGTTGGGAGAAAGATGGTTCACCTTCAATCTCAACCTTTTTCATTTCAAGCTCACATGATTGAGCACCCGGGTTCCCTATACTCTGAGATTTGGTGCATCCCTCCGCTATAAGGGTAATAGACCAGAGGCTGCACTAGGACCTCTTCTTTCTTCTCCTCTTTCTTCTCGCCAACGCTTATGATCTCGGCAGGGCCCACGTTCTTGCGGATCAATTTAGTAAGCTCAACCACGTCGATCCCATCTCCAGTTACCTCTATCTGATTCTTGTCATCCCCTTTTAGCGCTGCTGAGTCCACTCCTGCAGATCATACATATACAAATAATTTATATTAGAACGTGTACAGTTTTGATCACCAAGATGTAGATGAACTTTAGTACAATATATACTGCTGAAATTTGTAGTTAATTACCTGAAATACCAACTGAAATCTTCAAGGCTTTGGAGCGACACTTGTGGTTGTTCATGGAAACTCTTATGACAATAGTTTGCTGCAACCAAATAAACAAACCCAATTCAAATTAGCATAGAATCTTTTGCATGAGATACTCTATATACACACACACACATATGATGTTACTTCTTTTTATATGAACAAATTAATTATACCTTCATTGTTGGCTTGTGAAGAAAGAGACTCTGGCAGGATATAGTTTTGGAAGCAGTGCAAGAAAGTATTTGAAGGAGGTGGTTGTGAGTTGTGAGTTGTGAGTGAGAGAACGCCTCCTATTTATAGGAGATTTATTGGATTTAAGAAAAGCTGAATAAAGATACAAGGACCAATGAAAAGATTTCTTTTAAACGTATCATAAAGTTCAACAGCTTTCATACTTTTCTTTCACCAATCCCAATCCTTCACCATACTTTTCTGTCTTGTGGAAGAAAGAGACTGGCAGGATATAGTTTTTGGAAGCAGTGCAAGACAGTATTTGAAGAGGTTGTTGTGAGTTGTGAATTTGGAGTGAGGGAACCCCTCCTATTTAAGGAAAGCTGAAGAAAAGATACAAGGACCAATGAAAAGATTTCTTTTAAACATATCATAAAGTTCAAACAGCTTTCATACTTTTCTTTCACCAATCCGAATCCTTCACCATACGCTGAGAGACCGCAGACTTAAGACCTATTCCTTTACTTGGTTTGGACATTTAAGTCAAAAGTCTTTCTTTGATATTCATCTGTGTCTTTGTTTCAGTTTTTATTTATTTATTATTTGTTTGGTAAATCGTGTGGGGCCATTTATTTAGTTAGCAAAGTCAAGTTTGGGTGGCTACTCCTCATCATATGATTGGTTCATTGTACAATCACTACTTAATATACACATGATTCTTTAATGTGAACGCTTAATTGTATTATTTCTATGGCCCAACGTCACTAATTATATTTTAATATTGTGCAGTTTGTCCTCAATTTTAAATAAAGTTTGAATTTGAAATTCGTATAAAATTATAAAGTACTAAAATGTAATTACGTATAACCACGTGAGTGAGCATCATTAATAATTTGTGAGAATTATTTGTAAATAGAATTATAAATTAGGATATAAAATTATAAGGCTTCCTTTGAAACTCATATAAAGTTATAGGGTACTATTTTAAAACACATATAACATTATAGGATACTAAAATGTAATCACGTATGACTGCATGAGATGGTGCTATTAATAATTTGTGACGATTATTTGTAATTGACCTTAATTGAAATAAAATTATAAATTAAAAGATTGAATTATTTTAATTAATAAGCGAGAGTCTCACTTGAAATAAAATAATAAATGATAATAGATAGTACTGTTGGACATGTTAGTAATATAACTACATCTCTGTATTCCACTGCTCATTAAAAGAAAAAAGTGTTGTTTAGTTACAAGTCCACGAATAAAATAAAATTTATCATTAGGTCATAACTCAAATTTAGTAATCCAGTAAGTCCTTTAAATCTTCAATGACTAAAATATCCTTACCTTCCTAATCACTTGAAAATTTTAAAATGACCAGGCATGTAAACAATTCACATTTTTCAAAAAACTTTTCAAAATTTTAAAATTCAATAACTTATGAACTATACATCCATTTTTAACAAAATTTATATATTTGGACTCTGAAAATTGAGATTTATCAAACAAGATCTATATTGAATATAAAATCTTAAATAAAAAAATCGATCCAAAACTATAAGATTTTGTCATAGTAAAAGTGTAAAATTTTAGAATGTGTGAAATTTTACACTTTTGAATGAAAACTTTATCCCAACAAAGGTGTAAAAATTTACTGATTACTAAAAGTATGAGAAAATTCTGAATTGTATATAGTTTTACTCAGCATTTGTCGCATATTAAATGCTCAAAACTGACTTTCAAAATTGTGAAAATTTACATTATTGCAAAAGTGTAAAATTTTAAACATTTACTTTTAAGTACGTCTTTTGAAAACCACTGTTTGGCAGTAAATTGCATCTACCTTATGGCTCGTGGAATTCGTTGTTGATGCCAGATGTCATAAAGGTTTGGTCGTAAATTAGAAATCATCTTTGCATTGAGAATAACTTGTCTTCAATTATTATGTAAAATGGCTATTTGCATTGTTACCGTGTACTCTCAAACGTAATATCCATACCCGTGTTGTACAGCTATATCTTGGCATATTCTTAGCATATCCTTGGAAAATGCCAGTATTATTCCCTGGAATATGCCAGCATTATTCCTTTTTTTATACCTATATATAGGCCCTATTGTACATGTGTTATACACATTGAATACAAGGGTTACCCACTCTCTCTCTTTCTCTCTCTTACTATTGTAATATGGTATCAAAGTTAGTGTCGGCCATCCACAAGTGAACACTGCTCACCACCACGGTCGCCGGAGCCACCCACCACCGTCACCAGTTCAAGGCCTTCCGCTCGTCACCATAGCTTCTAACTACCTTGGTTTGGATCGTCTCTCCCAAATCTGTAGAACGCCGCCTTCCCTGCCGTAGAAAACCACTGCACACGCCACCCAAGCCTCGGCGAGTGAGATCCACTCACTCCCTATTTCTCCACGCGCCCGCATGCGCCAGCTAAAGCTGTTTCACGCCACGTCAGCACGCCGTGTTAGCACCATGTCAGCACCACCTCAGCCCTACCTGCCACGCCATCGTGCCACGTCAGCGCTAAGCTATCACTTGTGCCACGCTATCCTACCACGTCATTGTGTCGCATCATTGACACGTCATCACTTATGCCACGTTAGTGCCACGTAATCCTGTCACGTCATCCTGTCATTCCATCACTTGTGCCATGCCAGTGCCATGTCATCGTGCCACATCATCACACCTGACCACATCATCGCCACGTCACTGCCACGTTAGCCCTTGTGCCTACATCATCCTGCCACCAAACTGGTTCTCGTCTGAACTAGTTTTGCTACTGGTTCAACCTTGAACTAGTTCTGCCTGTCCAGTTCAACAGTGAACCAGTTTTCTGATTTTTTTTCACATTTTCTCCATTTTTGGGCTATTTTTCAACCAACAACAGGTCATTTCTAGGTATTTTTGACCCTCTGAGTTCATTTTTGACCTCATTTTTGTCTAATCCCTTTCCTAGTGTGCAGTTATCGACATCATGAGTACCACAGAGCTGGCTATCAACATTCCCCTGGTCCTAAATGGCTAGAACTATGCCCTTTGGGCCTAGGCCATGTCTGGCTACCTTCGTGGCCACAAACTCTGGCGTATTGTTACTAGAG
The DNA here is from genome assembly GCA_008638375.1 of Nyssa sinensis. Classification (NCBI taxonomy): domain Eukaryota; kingdom Viridiplantae; phylum Streptophyta; class Magnoliopsida; order Cornales; family Nyssaceae; genus Nyssa; species Nyssa sinensis. The sequence goes on from VIRR01000448.1 coordinate 109,817, forward strand.
ATATCACTAAACCAAAGAAAGAGTCGGAAGAACTTGAGGCAAAATTTATGGATTGTCTTGAAAAGTGGGATAGCAAGAATCAGAAGATCATCTCTGCTTTTCGCATTACCTCTATTCCATCCATCGGTATGCAGTTTGGTCATTTTGAAACCGCCAAAGCTGTTTGGGACTTTCTTGCTGATCACTACACCACTGCTGGTCTCTCTCATCAGTACTAACTCTTGGATCACCTCCACCGTATGCGTCAAGACCCTGACAAACCAATCAACGTTTTTCACTCCTGTATGCAGGCTTTTTGGGATCAACTGACTGCTTCTGAACCCACTTGGAGCTGTTTTCAAGATGCGATAAAGTTTCTTAGCTACCAAAATCAACAACGCTTGATCCAGTTTTTGATGGCCCTCGATGATGTCTTCGAGCCTACTTGTGCGATATTACTTCATTGTACTCCACTACCGACCTTGGAAAGTCCTATTTCTGAATTGGTTTCCTATGAGACTCGACGTTGCACTCACCCTCCTCCATCTTTAACTTTTTGGCATGCTCGCTTAGGTCATATTTCTTTTGGTCGTTTACAAAAACTAGCTTCTAGTGGTATTTTGGGTCCTGTAATCAATAAACATGATGACTGCTTATCTTGTAAACTTGCTAAACAACCTGCTTTACCTTTTTCTAATAGTAATTTTATTTCTGATGCCCCATTTGATTTAGTTCATTCTAACATTGGGAGTCCTTCTCCTACCCTGGATCCAAATATTTTATATCTTTATTGATGATTATTCCCGTTTCACTTGGCTTTACCTTATGCATCATCGTTCTGAACTTAAACAACTTTACTATAACTTTGCCCACATGAATACCACTCAGTTTTTGCGTCATATCAAAATCTTTAGTGCAAACAATGCTATGGAGTATCGCGACACTGACTTTTTGTAATTTCTTCAACAACAGGGCACCCTTTCCCATCATTCTTGCCCAGGCACATCCGAGCAGAATGGTCGTGCTGAACGTAAACATCATCACATTCTTGACACTGTTCGCTCTCTCCTTCTTTCTTCCTCCTATCTTGAGAGTTTCTAGGGAGAAGCTACCCTCATGGCCGTTTACACTATCAATCGCATTCCCTTTCTGGTCATTGCCCATCAATCTCCCTATGAACGGCTTTATGGTACACCTCTTACCTACAATCTTCTTCGAGTATTTGGTTGTGCCTGTTTTGTGTTACTTCAGCCTCATGAGCATACCAAACTAGAACCTCGTGCTCGTCTTTGCTGCTTCTTGGGTTATGGGATAGAACACAAAGGCTATAAGTGTTGGGATTCTATCTCCAAACGCCTTGGTGTTTCTCATCATGTGGTCTTTTGGGAACATAAGATGTTCTCCTCCCTGTCCCAATTTCATCTCACCACTTCTTCTACCCTTTCTTTATTCACTAACCCCTCTATTTTTTTTTATTTTCTAATAATGATGACACAGGTTCAGACTCACCAACTATAGCTCCTCCTACTGTGACTGTACCGCCTGTCGATCCTGCTCTAGATCCTACTCCATCCCTTTCTCCTGTTCCTCATACCGATCCCTCTCTTCGTCATTCTACTCGGGTAAGAGAACTGCCAGTCCATCTTTGTGACTTTCATTACTTTTCCACTATTCTCTCTCACCATGAACCTCAATCTTATCACGAGGCTCGTATTAACCCTCTTTGGCAGAAAGCAATGAATGATGAATTACAGGCTTTGCACAACACTCATACCTGGGACTTGGTTGATCTTCCTCTGGGTAAAACTGCTATCGGTTGCAAATGGGTTTATAAGATCAAAACCCGTTTTGATGGTTCCATTGAGTGCTATAAGGCTCGCCTTATTGCCAAGGGCTTCACTCAAGAGTATGAGATTGACTATGAAGAGACCTTTGCTCTTGTCGCCCATCTAACCTCTGTTCAGAATCTACTAGCTGTTGCTGCTACTCGCAAATAAGGGTTATTTCAGATGGATGTTAAGAATGCCTTTCTTAACGGTGATCTTAGCGAAGAAGTCTATATGTAACCTTCTCTAGGGTACGATCATCCTCCTCACAAAGTCTATAAACTCCATCGCGCCTTGTATGGTCTCAAGTAAGCTCTTCGTGCCTGGTTCGCCAAATTCAGTTCTGTTATTGGAGACTTTGGTTTTGCCTCTAGTCCATATGACTCCACTCTCTTTGTTCATAAGACTGACCATGGCACCACCCTTCTCCTCCTCTATGTTGATGACATGATTATCACTGGTGATGACTCTACTGGGATCTCTGCTCTAAAACAATTTCTCAGCCAGCACTTCGAGATAAAAGATCTTGGTTCCCTTAACTACTTCTTAGGTCTTGAGATTTCTTCTGATTCTCGTGGTTACTATCTCTCTCAGGCCAAGTATGCTTCCGATCTCCGCACCCGTGCTGCTCTTAACGATAGTAAGAATACTTCAACCCCTCTCGAGCCCAATGTTCATCTCACTCCTCTCGATGGTACACCCTTCCGTGATGCTACCTTGTACCAACAGTTAGTTGGCAGTCTTGTCTATCTCACCATCACTCGGCCTGATCTTACTTATGCCGTGCATATTGTCAGTCAGTTTATGTGTGCCCCTCGGTCCTCTCATTATGTTGTTGTTCTCTGGATCCTTCGGTATCTTAAAGGTACCCTTTTTCATGGTCTTTATTTCTCCGTTGACTCACCTCTTGAGTTGCGCACCTACTCCGATGCTGATTGGGCATGGGACCCGACTGACCGTCGTTCTACCACTGGCTACTGTTTCTTCCTTGGAACCTCTCTTATTTCCTGTCGTAGCATATCTTTAGAATATGCCAGTATTATTACCACTTGTATACCTATATATAGGCCCTCTTGTACATGTATTATACACATTGAATACAAGGGTTTTACCCACTTTCTCTCTCTCTTACTATTGTAATATGCTTGATTCGGTCAAATCTTCTCCCAACAGATTTCTAATTGCAATTGACATCAAAGAAGTAAAATCCTAGAGATTCAACGACCTTTGCATTTTTGCAAAATCACTAGTACTATAACTAATGGATCAATGGAAACTAACGATTCCACTCGACACCGTTAACTCCAATTTAGTCTTGGCCACTTTATGGCATTCATTGCAGGCTAGATTTTAACAACTACCACTAGTTGGGACTATTATGCCACCTAACCACCGTCGGGAATGGCGGCAAAGTGGAAGGAAGAGAGACTGTTGGGGCGATGGTGACAATGTCAGCGTCAACATAGGGGCAACGACAATAGGACGGGGCTGGGAGAGAGATAAAATAAAGTGAGGGATGTAATACCCCGACCCAAAATGACACGAATATCGAGGCAGTCGGATCGGGCAACACTATGTCAATGGTACTTGGAGCTGTTTAATCCTATATTTTGTGAATATCAATTTGCACTATCTTACCTAAAATAAATGAAACGTGTGACCAGTGCTGGGTCAGAATAAGTGACCCGGAACTTAGTCTCGTAATGCGTGTGCACATGCAGTCCATGCATGCATGCATACGTAAACACATGCCATAAATAGTGAGGTGCACGTGAGGGATGGTATATATGTATGGATACATGTATGTAATTAATATAGCATAGGTGTGTATATCTCAAATTAATTAGGCATGTGCATATGTGTATATTTAATACATAAATTAGACAAACTAATTACATATATATATGTGTGTGTGTGTGTGTATGTGTGTCAGATTGGTGCCCAGTTGTGCAAGTGTAAGTGTGTGTGTATATATATATATATATATATAAGTGTGGATATAAAATCAAAATATCATAACTACCACACCTAACCTAAACCTATAGGTATGGAGAGGGGTATGGGAGAAATCAGAAAGCATGGTGGGGAGTGTGGTCAGCCATACTTGGTTGAGTGTGATTAGGGCAAGAAATATAAGTATACATTATAAAAGTGTATATACATATCTTTGTGTGGGGAGTGAGGAAATCAGAGAGAGAAAAGTGAAGCAGAATTCGAGGGGCAGTGAGCACAGGGAGAAACTTGAGCAAAGGAAGGAAAAATAGTGGAGAAAAAGCATAGAACCAGAAGCAAATTTTAGAGAGAGAAAGCAGTAGAGAGAGAAAGAAAAAAATCAATTTGAAGCAGTTGGAGGAGCTATGCAAAACAGGTATGAATCAGCGTTAATTTCTTACATCTTTCTCTTATTCTATCATAGATGCATGTTAGAACTAGATATACAAAAACGTGAAAAAAAACCAAAAACTAGAAAATCTAGCTTCGGTCAACAATGGTGAGTATTGATGTGTTCATCTAATCAATCTTTTGAGATTAGAAATTAAACAAAAACAACCTCAGGAACCTAATGCACTTTGAATCACTTAAAACGGTTGAGAAATGGCCATTCCATGGCCGATTATTCTCCTGCCGGTGCAACGCCGAAAAACTGGGCTGGGTGTCGGAAAATAGGAGAGTTTAGAGGCCAAAACTAGTTTTAATCCATCCCTTAAGGTTCCAGAAATGTTTTGGCGCAAAAATCTTGAAAAATGGACGTGAAACTCGTGAGAAACAGTGAGGAAAACCTCACTGTCCGTACGCCGGCGCCGGAAGCACGCCGGAGAAGACCACCGAAAAGTCGGGGGCCATGTCAGGTCAAAACGGGACCGGGTCCGGGTCTGGATCGGGTCGGGACCCGACCGGATTTAAACAGGTGGTGACGCGTGTCGCGTTGTGGTTGAATTTTAAGTTTTAAATTTGAACCGGTCGGTTTAGTTGAGGTTCAGACCGGTTTAGGGTTTTTAACCCTGAACCAGTGGGTTCAAACCGTAACTCTGGGAAATTGCAAACCGGCTCCAAAACTTTGAGGAAATACCAATGTTGCCCAAACCAGAAAATTAATAAAATATTAATTTTTTCAAAAATGCCCCTAATTCAAAATGAGTCTAATGAAGTCCAAATGAGGCAAATAAATAGTCGATTTTTATTATCTCGAGCCTTTTGAAACCAATGGTGAAGTCAAAATTATGAAAAGAGGCCCCGAGAATAAAATACACGTGAAGTGCAAAATGACAGTTTTGCCCTTTTTAATCCGAACGTCCGATTTAAGATCCGTAAAAGCCTAAACTTATTTTATTTGACGTTCCGGATACAATGACGACATCTAAATTAGTAATCGAGATACCGATAGCCAAGATTATCATATTTGAATATCGAGTATGGTTCGATTACAGTTATAGACTGAGTTATTTTCAATTGACAGGCACGTCAAAAGAAAAGGGGAAGGAGACTTAAATTAGTTGAACTACTGAGAGTCATTTTTGAGGTAAGTAACTCTTATGCTTTAATGTGGGTTATTTTCCAGCCAGTCACATTTATCTTTTTATGCTGCCAAAATTTGTACTCTATCACTACCTATTGAACTTGATTCTCCGTTGAAGCCAATCGATTTGTGATCAATTATTCATGTCTGTACTTCGAATTCGACTTGCTTGCCTATAACTTTTGTGATCTTGATCTGTTGACATTTGAGCATATTTATACCATCATGATCTGGTGATGCATCTTGAATTATGTTGATCTATACTCTTATGTCTTGTTGATTGAGATTGTGGTTATTTCACATGATTGTACATTCTGTGTGGAAGTTTTTGGATTATAAGATTCGGTATGTACCCGGGGTTGTGCTCAGTCACAATGCCCATCTGTTTCTAGATGCGGGGTGGACCCTTTGGGGTCTGTTGTGTCCTTCGGGACATGTTCTGTAGTAAAAGAGCTCTAACGCTTTTCAGCAAGCCCGAGGAACTGAGGCGGAGCTGAATATGCGTGTTCTAGGGGTATGCCGGGCCCTGTTCTGTTTATGCATCTGTTCTGTTAGATTTCGATATTAACGTTTTTGCATTGTTGAATGGTCATATTTTATACTCTATGAATGATCATATTATTGCAAGCATGGTATATCTTTGATTGGCTAACGTATTGTTGTGGCAACAACCCATCATGATAGGCCAGATCCCAATTTCAATTGGCTTTGTTATTGACTCTTGTGTTATATTGTGGGATATGCCTTTTGGACCCTCGGGTCGATACTTTGCACATTTTGGTGACTGGCTACGTCTTCATTATTGCCTATTTGGCTATCTGTTATTCCTTATTCTATCATTTCATTGGAAAAACCCGAACCCACGTTAAAGCCAGGAAATTACTTATTGGGCTATTAGCTCACCCCTCCTCCCTTAAATTTTTCAGGACAACAAGAAGTCGGGGAACCCTCAGGCGCTCCAGGGATTTAGACGCTGCTAGTTACTGGTAGCTGTTTTGGCGAGTTTTGTATTAAGTTAAATACTGACAGGTCTTAATCTCTCCCATGTCACCACGGTCCTGTTAGTTTGTGTTTTGAGGATCTGTACTTTTAAACACTTATGTCCTTTTGGCATGTATCTAAATGATGACCTGACTACGCTACCAGATAATTTAATGATTATGAAATACTTTTGTTAAAACTTTACCCAGCATTTCAGATCCTTTTGGGCGGGGAACGGCCCACGGGCCGCAGACCCGGGTCACGGACCCCTAATCCGCATAGGGTGGATTTTGGGTCGTGACAAGGGAAGATAGAGAAGATAGAGAATACATCGAATGAAAGAGAATATAGTGAGGAAAGAGAGAGGGAAAAGAGAGAGTACGAGAAGAAAGGGACGTAGGGTTTAGTTGTGGGATGGTTGAGTATGGGGTATTATTGTCAATTTAAAAAGAAGAAGAACTACCACATCAACAAAAAGGACCTATGCTAAAAAAGAGAGAGCCTAACTGTCCTGCATCTTAAATAAGAAAATAGTTAGATCTTACAATAATAAAGTATCTGTATAAGAGATATGAGACTAATTAACTCAAAAAAAAAAGATGTGGATATAATAATATAACTACATCTCTGAATTCAAAATGGAAAAGGGTTTAGAGGCCATATATCTTCATTTATAATCTTGTTTTTCTTATTATAAATATATAAATATTGTGACTCACCAAGGAAGAGGAGGATCCCACAAAAAATTGTGAGCATGGTCATTTTTAGTCTTTGGGATGGGTTTTAGAAAGTTATATGCATATTTTAGAGCATAAGCAATTAACTAGTGTAAGAATAATTTTATATATATATATATATATATTCATAATTCTTGTTAAAATTCTTTTCCTACTACCATTTGGTTGCATATTCTTTTTTATCATATTTGTTATAGATGTCAAATGTTAACAGTTGGTTTGGGAGAATTTTTGCATGCTTTTGCATTTGCATTTTTCTGAAAGCATGTATTGCTATTTGACTAATTTTGTGTTGGTTTTATTTTTAAAAAGCATATGCATTGCAGAAAAGTAATTATGAAATAGTTTTCTCAAATGCACTTTTGTGTATTTAAAGGAGATTCCTTAAATATTTATGCCAATCAAGGAGGTTAGGAGTGATCATGACCTCTCAAAAATTTAAAAATTTATACTTTTGCTATTATTTTTTATAAAAGATTTTGAAAATTAGGATGCACACGCACTCTATATATAGATACTTAGAATTTTTTTTAATTTATATATGTTTTAATAAACTAATTATTTTATTCATGCACAGAATAATGATAAATATACAAAAGTGGTATGTGGTATTCTTTGGAAGGAATCTAAGAATATACACAAATTGGGCTGCATGTAATGTCCAAGTATATGGATATTCTCGGTGCCATTTTCGATCTTACCCGAGTTACACACTTGCTAACGAAGCATACTCAGATTTTGTACGAGACCGACAGTCTTTTATAGTGATTCCGACAACTGCATTTCAAATGTCATAGGGACATTAGGATGTAGGCGAGATAGAAAGGAATGATGAAAGAGAAGCTACACTTCCGCTTGCTTTTTCACCAAATCCTCTTTCCATTCCAATTGCACCACCTACTCTTACATCTATAGTTGTACCTGCAGCCGTAGTAGAATCACATGACACTTTCATTTCTCATTTCCTTCTTGGTGTTATATTCACAATCTATATGATCTTGTTTATCAAGTGGTTGTAAATGATTGGATGTTGTAACAAGTTACTATTTCTTTTGATGATACATGTGTAGGAGTCATGAAAAAATATGACTGACTGATAAACCCATTCTTTTATTTTTTTTTGTTTACTTAATAAATATATGAATACAATATGTATTACAGTTAAATTTTTGCTTGAAAATTTTTGAAACATTTGGATAAAAAGTAAATGATTTGCTTATTTTGATATGAATATTAAAGAGTTGCAGTAGATTTAAATTGACTCATACACAATATTATGTAAGTTGTACCAAACATTGTGTAGGTTGCACCTTATATTTTAGAGAATTGCTCCTTAATGTTGTAAGGGTTGTACTTGATTCAATAAAACACTCATATTTGACTTAAGCACAATGTTATGTAAATTGCACTAAATATTGTGTAAGTTGTACCTTAACTTTTAGAGAGTTACTCCTTAACGTTGTGAGGATTGCACCAGATTCATAAAAATACTCATATTCAACTTGGTTTACAACGTTATGAAAGTTTGAATTGCAAGATATCATAAAACTATAAAAAATTAAAATATACACAACACAAGATTTATTACATCCATTGTCCATTCACAAATAGAGATTTAAGCATTCTTTACAAACTAAAGTCTTAATATTATTGCAAAAGATTTTTTCATACAGGCTATGACAAGTACATTAAACAACTCTTTCTCTCAATTCGAGGATAATACAAAAAAATAGCAATTGTTAGTCCAATAATCATCTAAGAGAAAATTGCACAGTACTAATAAACTGTCATTTTGTTTTGACACTTCCTAAATTTTTTCTTCAACTTAGTAATATTCTTCTCTTTTCCTGGCAATGGTTTTCAAGCTCTCCATCTCTATTGATTGTTGGTTCTCTCTAGCCATGTTCTTCCCTACCTCATTCTCTAATATCTGGATATTCTGTCTTAAGTTATTGATGACTTGCTTTCCACACTCACATATTATAGGGTCATACCACACAAAAAAACGATAGCTACCACATCCTAGAATCATTTCAAAAGGTAAGTAAGACTAATCAATCATAAGATTTAAAATTCTAAAATCAAAAATCAGAATACTATGATTACCAAATACAACCCTTACCTTATGCAGTTGACAACACATAAATCTTATATCAAGGTTCTCAAATGTCTAAGATATTTTCGTTATAAAGCTTTACCCATAATTACAAATGCAATCTTTCATAAAGCCCACCAATCCAATAAAATTATTGTTGGTGTTTGTTATTGGCCAAGAAATTTCGAATGGGTACAAAGTGTTATTCAATATTGTATTTTTCCATTTTGCTTGATTAATTAAGAGATTATATCTATTAAAAAAATTTGGGAGCTCATGAATACCCCAAACGCATGAAAACAACAATATAAAAATAAAAAAATGTAATTGTATTTTGTTCCTTAATGTTATGAGGGTTGTAACAAGTTTAAAAAAATAATTCATATTCAAATTGGTTCACAATATTATGAATGTTGCATCTTATGGTTGTGGAGGTTGCACAGTATGTTTTAGTGAGTTGCTCACAAACGTTTTGATTGTTGCACCAGATTCAGAAAAAAAAAAAAAAGATTTTAGTTTTAAAAATAAACATATTTGAACTAAAAATGAAATACTATAAAATAAACATCAACCTTTATGAAATACATAAAGGTATGAAAGTTTGGGAATTAAAAATATGAACTTGAGAGAGAAAAAAGTTGTAAATTATAACAAAATCAAATTTATCTTAAAATCTAATGTTCACTGCACGAAAATAAACCCTAACCCTCCCAAAAAGTTTAACAAGAGAGAGAGAGAGAGAGAGAGAGAGAGAGAGAGAGAGAGAGTTCTTTACCTGTTTGTAAAAGTAACTCACGATAGACAAACGAACGACGACGACAATGGCAACGACGACGGCGTCATGGTCGGAGATGATGGAAACAATAAGTGAGCAATGGAAATAAATTTTGATGAACCAAATAGGGTTGATTAATTTTCTTTACTTTTGAAAGGATATTTTTATCATATAAAATGTGAAAGATATATATAAAGTTAATTTATTTTTAATATTTTTTTTATTTCTTTATCATTTAGCATGTAAAGATAAACTTTTTACTAATTTTACCTCTGCTACATATTGAATCCTAATTTCACCTCAAATAAATGACTGATTCATAATTGTCTCTTCTATTTAAACCAAACTGGCCCAGCAGCTCAACTTGGTCTGTCTACTCAATTGATTAAAACAACTTCGTTCAACCAAAACTCATTAGTCAAAACCAAACTTGAAACTGACTTGAATTTACTTGTGTTATCTTTCCAATATGACTGTTACTGTTCACCATAAAACCCTAGGTTTAAAACTAAGTAGAGAACTACATCAAGACTTAGGACGGGGAGCTAAATTTTGTAACAACCAAAAAAACATTTTACATGTAAATCTTCCTCTGATTTTGAGAATAAAGACCTTTTCCTTCCAAAATTGGTAAAAAGAAAAAATTTACATTTAAACCCCCCTTCAATTTTGAGAATAAAATATTTTTTCTTCAAATCCCCACCCCAAATTAAAAAAAAAAAAAAAAATATTCCTCCCTAAAATTTGACACCCCCCCCCCCCCCAAAACAAAAATTCTGGCTCCGGTCTTATTTAAAACTCCATTTTTGCCTCTACTTTTTTTCCAAACTCTTGTAAGAGCATCTCCAAGCCACCTTCAAATTTGCCAATGGGAAAACAAAAAGTGTTCTCCATCCTATGTTCATATTTTTAACAAATTTGAAGATTTGAATAATGTTTTCAGTTTTGATCTTCAAATTTGAATGTTCACTATTCATCCTTCAAATCATTATTCATGCAATATTCACCTACTAATTATTTTTATAATACTCTCAATAGATAATTAATTATTTTATATTATTTAAAATTTAAAATAATTTTTTTCTATTTTAATTATTATTTATTTATTTTGAAATTAATTTTTTTTGTGGTGAAAAAATTGTCTCACCACCATTAAAGATTTTAATAACAATTAAACTGCTAACATTTAATTCAAATTAAAAATATAAAAAAAATGAGATTTAAAAAATGAAAAATGATTAAAAATTGATATAGTTGGAGTGAAAATATAAAAATTTGGGACTTATCATCTTCAAATTTAAAGAATATGTTAAAATGAAGATGAATTTGAAGGTTGTGAGTTAGAGATGCTCCAAAAACTAAATAAAAACTTTCACCAATGATTTCATGGATTAAGTGAATGGGTTAAGAGTGTCCCTATTTCATGAGAAACCGATATATACTGTCTATTTGTGAGAGAGAACGATAAAAAAACAGTTCTTTAACTATTTTAAAACAGATTTTTAAAAAAAGAAAAATTATTTTTTTTCTCTTCTCTCTCGAATGGAGACACTCCAAATTCTAAAAGAATCACCCTGAAATTGGAAGAACCCGAGGCTCCTTCCATGGTTTCACCATATGTTTGTTCCTATATTCTTCTTATTCCATTTACTATTTATCCCTAAGCTCACCCATTCTTCTTATTCCATGGTTTCACTATTTACTGTTTTCTTTCTTAAATGATTGGAACGCACTTTTTGGGTGCTAATTTAACATATATATATATATATATATATATCAGTATGTATGGCTGAATGAACATTTGCCTTCTTGTTTTGTATTTTTGGGGCTGTATTTATTAAATTTTCACGATGTGAGTCCTGTCCTATTCTAAGAATTTGGTTCCATTCCACTAAACACATCACATCACTAGGTCCATTAGTTCTCAATTGTATCAACATTTTAACATCTCATCATCAATATAAATAAATTATAACAGATAGAATGATGTATGTGTTAAGATCACACTCGTTCAAACCTTTTCTTTGTAAATAAACTCACTAAATAAACTGGGCAAGAAATATATAGATTATTTAAAAGAGTTTTAGCCATTGAATTTTAATTATGTTTCCCTTAACGTAAAGGTTCAAGAAAACTGATATCCTATCTTTGTAACAGAAGGAAAAAATCGAACTGTTGAACTTAACAAAAATACACACACACACATGAAATACAAGGAACAGTATCAGAATTTTATATAATAATGCACTCTGATCCTCAGTTTAGCCACTCTTTTTCAACCCATCTTCAAATTGTTGAATTTACAACTTCAACATTGATATCTATTATTGTTAATTGAAGTAGGATTAGAGACAAAATCCAAAGACATGCACAGACTTCACAATACACAAAACATTTAAAACATGAAAAATACAAGAATGAAAAGTTGAACGCACAATAAATACTTGAATTTGATATGCTAAACATTTGAGACCCATATCTTCCAAGCTACTGCACCACTATCCCCATGATGCATTGCTATGTTTGAGGGAGAAATAAGGTTAAAAAAGTATTAGTATAGAATAAATATTTCTAAAAGTGAAAAAATAGAACTATTGTATATGTGCTTTATGGATATTTTTTTTTGGTAAGTTGCTTTATGGATATAAAGCATCAACTTCCTCCAAATACAAACCTTTAACAACAGAGTATCCTAAAACTTCCATATAACCATACACTTAATCTCACATAGTCAATTCCAATTTCCTCTGCTTTTGGGAGAAAGATGCTTCACCTTCAATCTCAACCTTTTCATTTCAAGCTCACATAATTGAGCACCCGGGATCACGGCTGGATTCCCTATACTCTGAGATTTGGTACATCCCTCCGCTATAAGGGTAATAGACCAGAGGCAGCCCTAGGACCTCTTCTTTCTTCTCTTCTTTCTTCTCGCCAACGCTTATCAGCTCGGCAGGGCCCACGTTCTTGCGGATCAATTTAGTCAGCTCAACCACGTCGATCCCATCTCCAGTTACCTCTATCTGATTCTTGTCATCCCCTTTTAGCGCTGCTGAGTCCACTCCTGCAAATCATACATATACAAATAATTTATATTAGAATGTGTACAGTTTTGATCACCAAGATGTAGATGAACTTTAAGTACATCTATAGTGCTGAAATTTGTAGTTAATTACCTGAAATACCAACTGAAATCTTCAAGGCTTTGGAGCGACACTTATGGTTGTTCATGGACACTCTGATGACAATAGTTTGCTGCAACCAAATAAACAAACCCAATTCAAATTAGCATAGAGTCTTTTGCATGAAATACTCTATATATACACACACACATATGATGTTACTTCTTTTTATATGAAAAAATTAATTATACCTTCATTGTTGGCTTGGTTTAGTTTTCTGTCTTGTGGAGGAAAGAGACTCTGGCAGGATATAGTTTTGGAAGCTATGCAAGAAAGTATTTGAAGAGGTTGTTGTGAGTTGTGAGTTGTGAGTTGTGAGTGAGAGAACCCCTCCTATTTATAGGAGATTTATTGGATTTAAGAAAAGCTGAATAAAAGATACAAGCTTTCATACTTTTCTTTCACCAATCCCAATCCTTCACCAAACGCTGAGAGACCGCAGACTTAAGACCAGTTCTAATATGAAGTATTCTTTACATGGTTTGGACATTTAAGCAAGTCTTTCATTGAAAAACATTGCCTCTTTGTTTCAGTTTTTTTTTTAATTATTTTTTTTTGTTTGGTAAATCGTGTGGGGCCATTTATTTAGTTAGCAAAGTCAGTTTGGGTGACTACTCATCATCATATGATTGTTTATTTTACAATCACTAAAAAATATACACATGATTCTTTAATGTGAATCCTTAATAGTATTATTTCTATGGGCCGAACTCATCTTCCTTTCAACCTCGCAAAAGTGTGTGTGTGTGTGTATATATATATATATATATATATATATATTGTAATATTATGTAATTTGATCTCAATTTTAAATAAAATTCTTTACTATCAATTGAATCAAATTAGTTCCACAATTTATAATTTTATTTTAGTTAAAAATAATTACAAACGGCAATCCAAATTATTAATGACGATAGTTAACATTTGTAATCATAAAATACTATTTGAAAATCATATAAAATTATTGAATCTTATTAGAAATTCGTATGAAATTATAGAGTACTAAAATATTATCGCGTATAACCACATGAGTGGATATCATTAATAATTTGTGAGAATTATTTATAAACGGAATTATAAATTGGGATATAAAATTATAAGGCTTCCTTTGAAACTCATATAAAATTATAGGGCACTATTTTGAAATACATATAACATTATAAAACACTAAAATGTAATCAGGTATGGCTACATGGAATGGTGCTATTAATAATTTGTGATGATTCTTTGTAATTGACTTTAATTAAAATAAAATTATAAATTGAAAGATTAAATTATTTTAATTGATAATCGAGAACCTCACTTGAAATAAAATTATAAATGATTATAGATAATACTGTTGGACATTTTAGTAATATAACTACATCTCGGTATTCTACTGGCCCAAAAAAAATGGTTGTTCAATTACAAGTCCACAGATAAAATAAAAATTATTATTAGGTCCTAAGTCAAACTTAGTAGCTCACTAAGTCCTTTAAATCTTCAATAACTAAAATACCCTTACCTTTTTAATCACTTTTACCAATGATTTCATGGGTTAAGTGAATGGGTGAGAGAGAAGGATAAAAAAATAATGTTTTAACCGTTTTAAAGGAGATTTTAGAAAAAAAGAAAAATTATTTTTTTCTCTTCTCTCTCAAATGGAGACACTCCAAATTCTAAGGGCATATTTAGTATGCTCGAATGGAATAAGATATGAATAAAATAGTATTAGGAATAGAATGGAGCATAAATGGAATGAGAATAATCATTCCATTCTTTTGTTTGACTGAATACCCAATAATAGAATAATGGAATGACAATTACATTCCTGTGTTTGGTTTGAATCATCAAATTGTTGGAATAAAATAAATATTAAGTTAGATATTCAAAATACTTATATAAATTTCAAAACTTTCATGTACGTTTAATAAAAAAATCAAACTGTTGAACTTACAAAAAATACTCACACACGTGAAATACAAGGAACAGTATCAGAATTTTATATAATAATGCACTCTGACCCTTAGTTTAGCCACTCTTTTTCAACCCATCTTCAACCTCAAGCTCTTAATTTCATGGTCACATAATTGAGCAAGAGGGGTCACGGTGATCCCTAACCTCGTAGATTTGGTGCACACCACCGTAGTACTGATAAGGATAAGAGTTGGTCGACGTCCAAACCAGAGGCTGTATTGTGACCTCTGCTGTCTCTTCTTTCTTCTCTTCCGCTTTCGTCTCACCCACCGGGCTGACGCTCAACACCTCGGCAAAGCCCATTTTCTTCCGAAGACATACGGTGAGCTTAACTGCATCGATTTCTTCTCCGGTTACTTCTATCTGATCATGGTCCTCCCCTTGTATAGCTGCTGATTCCACCCCTTTAATATACAAATATAGAGTCAGATTTCTGTGTTTTTCAGATTTATGTGTACGCATTTCGGTCAGCTTGTTTCTCAGTTTTGTGTTAGGATAGTGTTTTATGACATAAATTTATTTGTTTAAATAAAAGAGAATAATTAATTATTATCATATTAGTTATTTGTTTAAAAATTATTATATTAATCAATAACTCTCATTATTTAGACACAGATTTAGATAACTTTATCCTTCTTGTTAAGATGACTGTATTGAGTTCTCCTTTTTGGCCGCTCTGTACTGGGTTTCTTGCTTTGCATATGATTTGCTACCCTTTTGGTGTCAACTTAGTTGACATGAAATTTGGAGGCTCTGATATCTTTTGCAAGTTTCCTTTTCATTGATATCTATTTGTTTTACCTTTTGTGCACCTTATTTCATTAATAAACTCATTTCTTTGTTGATCAAGTATATTTATAAAAGATTAAATTACACTTATTTTTTTTCAAAATTTTTAATAATTATAAAGATGTCTCTTGAGATAATTGAAATTACATTACCTCCTCCTACTTTTTTCCTTCGGTCTATTTTTTTAAAAATAAAAAAGTACCCCTTTTATTTTTATTTTTTTCCATTTTTTCAAATTTGACAATTTCTTTGTAACTTTTTTTTTTATTTTCAAATAAATATTTATTAAAGCATTCTTCAATAAAAAAAAGTATAAATTATTTACTATAAATTTATTTTAAAAAAAAAAACCTTTTCAAAAAAAGTGGGAAAAATTTAGTCACAATTGAAAAAATGTAAAAAGAAAAAAACATGAAAATGTCATTTTTTTTTATTTTGAGAAAAAAAATTGAACAAAAAGGAAGGTATGTATAGTTTGTCAGTAAAATTATAAGAGAACAATGTAATTTCAAAAATTTCAAGAAAAGATTTTATAATTATCAAAAATTTCGTAAGAAGTTATATAAAATCATATCATACACCACCCAGCCGGCCTCTATAAAATTGGTCTAATTTGAAGAAGTTTTTGTATGAATCTAATCCATGAACCAAACTAATTACAAAATGTTGTGTGAATGAGTAGACTCCAAGGGGACAAAAAAATTATTTTTGGTTTAACCTATTTTTGGTAGCTTTCACCCGGAATGTGGACTGTGGCTTGGCACTTGGTTATGTTATGGGAATCTTGTTCCTTTCGGGACCAGTAGGTGATGCATCATGGTTTGGTGGTATATTAAATCAATACATTAACTGTTTCAATCAGCCAGTTGCTTTGCTGGTTTATTATTAAGGGCTAAGAAGTATGCACACGGATAGGGAGATACGATACAAATATGTAAATATGAAAAAAGTAATATATGAATAAGTTAAGAATACATTAAATATATAAATACATATATATTTTTTAATATGACTATAAAATAAAAACTTAACATTATTTCAATTAAAATTAGTATAAGAACACACAAATCACAAAAATATTATTAAAATATTAAAATAATAAAATCATTAAATAAAAATTTTAACAAGTTTTTCATTTAATCATTAACATTCATGACTCAAGTTTCCAAACAAATTTACTAACTATTACATAAAACATATATATTACATATGTAACCCAAAAAAAGAGGGGAAAATTTTCAAAAACAAAAAAAGAAAAAATTGAATCCTTGTCCCTAATGAGTTTAGGACATCTCGGAAATTTAGAAAGAAAAAAAAAATTAGACATTCTTTTTACGTGTCCGACATGTGTTTAGAACGTGTCTAAATGTATTTGTGTCCAACACATGTCTGATAAGAATTCAACAGGAATACGTGAACCAAAATAAAGTGTTTGTGATTATAATTAAGAGATTAAAAAGAAATCATTTTTGTTTTACATGGTTGATCAGTTATGAAGTACGGACACTCTATTTTAACTCACGTGTCCGTGTCAGACACTTGTCGAACACCAACACTCTTAGACACGTGTTTGGACACTTGAATCATGGATATTAATGATTAAATGAAAAAGTTTTTTAATTTTTATTTAATGACCTTGTTATTTTAATAATATTTTTAAAATTTGTATGCTTTTATACCAATTTTAATTGAAATAATATTAAATTTTTATTATATGATCATATAAAAATATAAAAAAAATTATATATATTCAACGTATCCCTAATGTGTTTATGTCTTACTTTTTTAAAAAATAACATATCTGCTTATCATATCGTATTGCATCCGTGTTTCTTAGTCGATCAGGTTTATAGTGCTTTGTACTTTCAGTCTTTTGAGCATCAGAGTTGGACTTCACAATTGGTACATGCACACGCTTGAAGCAAAACCTTGTCGGACAGCTTCTTATGTACCACCCATCAATCAATGAGACATCAAAACTCTTGAGGATCTTTGCATTTGCAAATGGTGTCACACAAAAACTAGTCTGACTTCTGATATCAGAAAAACTAAAATGAAAATTAAAGGTATAAAATTTTGGGTACCTGAAGCACCAACTGCAATCTTCATGGCTCTAGAGCGAGACTTCGGGCAATTCATAGACACTCTGATGACCACCTTTCGCTGCAACCAAATGAACTCAAATTAACATAAAATCTTCTGCATGAAAGTTATCATATACGTATATATATATATATACGAACGTATATATGGATGTGCATGTCTTCTTTCTATATATGTGACCAAACTGTATATACCTTCATGATCTTCTTGGTTTGGTTTGTAAAATTGTAAATATGTATGATATGGGCCAAAAAAGCCACTGGAAATTGGATGTATTGATGCGAGTAGTTTGGAACAGCTGTGAGAAAGTATTTGAAAGTTGTAAGGTTTGTTATGAGACAAGAATGGGAATGCTGTGCTACATATTCCATCCTACTTATAGGACTCAGGAGATCAATTAGGTGATTAACTAATTTCAAATTAAGGTCAGTTTAGGTGGCTACAAAATATTGATTACCGTATGATTAGTCCATTTAGATTAGATTCTTTAATGTGAATGCTCAAAAAGGTATTATTTACATGGGCCCAAGGGTCATCTTCCATGCAACTTTTGGAAAATGCTGTCGCGGGTTGATTGATCCCGAAAAGTTTTGAATGGATTGACCTACTGAAAATGTTATTCCAATAAAAAGAAAAAGAAAGGAGATTTGGATTAATATTAATAGAACTGTTCTGCAAAAGGGTTTAGAGACCATCTTCATTCATATTCTTGGTTATTTATTCAAAAATAAATACTGTGACATAAGTATAGATATATTCCCTATCCAATATATATATATATATATATATATATATATAAGTATAAAAATTGAATCATTAAATCAACCTCTTCTCTTAAATGTGATGCCACCACATTATTATTGTTCTACAAATATTTTGTTGCCAGCTAAACAAAGACACGTATAAATTTACATATATTCAACTAATTGGGTCACTCATATCCTTCTTAAAGGTGAAGTCAGTCTTCCATCATTGAATGTGAGTAAGATTCAAATTTAAGAGGTTTCTGGGTTGTGTATGTGTCATAGTATAATATTCTCGAAAATCATATCATGTGGGGCTAAGAAGTATTGACACCTCACGTTATGGATATAAATTAGGGATCTCTTGCTCGGTGTTATTGAAAATCACATTATATAAGGTTAAAAAATATCATATAATAACACGTCACATTATTAATAAAAATTAAGACTGTCTTAATATTTTCCTAATCTCCTAATATTACTAGACCATATGACACGTTTTAATATTGGGCGTCTTTGGGCCCATTAGAAGCTTCAAGACCTTTTGTTACGCGGGGAGGAAGAAACTTTATATTAAACAAAGACCAAGTGTAGACTCTAGAAGGAAGATCTTCTTCACCTGGGTTAGCTAAGGACTAATAATCACCCAATTGACTTGTTTAAGTCCAACTGTCTGGGTTGGTAAATCATATTCACATTTGGTCATTATTTAACATCAGTCCAAAGCCATAGTTGTCGTAACACAACTGTTTAGGTACTATGATTAATTAAAAGTTAAATAAAGGAATGATGTGGATCATCATATATCACCATAAAATACTTTTTTTCGCCTTTTCTAAAGAGAGTGAGAGAAAAACTTGTAATGTTATTTTTCTACACTTTCAAAGGAAAATTATCCAATAAAATCATCATTTCATTTTATTATTTAATTTGTTGTGACGGTGATTCATAAAATTTTAAAATTTTAGAGTTTCATCATAAACAACTTTCCCATAAACTTATGAAAATTAAAGAGTTCGTAAAATACCGTTGCATCACATTTAATAATGATGTGAAGTTGCGATCTTACCGGATAACTACTCCCTTCCAACACTGCATAAATCGGTGTGTGTATGTGTGTGCATATATAATAATAATTATGACATATATATATATATGATGCTGCACTTTTTGGCCCACGTGCACTTCGAGCTCGGCTCCCTGAAGAACACTCAAAGAAGAAGATCAGAGGACTACCAGGTTGGCTCCGGCGATAGCCGCTCCGATGCTTAAATCAATAAACTGAATTGAAATACTGTAATGAAAGCCAAATAATGAGTATAAAAATAAAGCGTACCTTTAGGGTTTAATTTATAGGTTGTGGCTTTCCTAAGTTGATTAAGATTTGGAGCTATGAAAGTAAAGATTCGATCATCGAAGATAGCAGTTACATTGTTGGATATAGTATCAAATAGATAACCATGTGCAGTGGTCTCCTTGGTAAAGACTGTTTCCTTATTCTCTGCTCGGCAGATATTAAGGCGGTGATGAGCTCTCCACTAAGGAGAGCATTCTGAAGGTCGGCACTCAGATCCGTAAGTTCTATAGGAATGGGGATCTGCTCTGGAGGTCTGTGCTCGGACCTATAAGCTCTGTATGTGTGTTCTGAATGGACGAGCACGATCTAAACTGTAGGCATACGTGTCAAGTGTGGATTGGTCGGTCGCTTTGTTGTATATCAATTACACCCCCCCAAGCCTTAGTTTGAGCTTGTGGTTTAACTAAGGTTTATGAGCCTCGAAAAGTCACGCGTTTTGTTGTCTCCTTTTTCAAGACGATTGTTGGTGTATCATTTATTGCGCAGTCGATTTTTTAAGTTTTCAAGACTACCATTGCTTGTAACCGTCGCGACGGTTCGCTTTAGTAGCCCCCATTTTCTGAATGTATATAAGGAGGAAAAGGAGCTTTGTACTCCTCTTTTACTGTTTCCCTTGTATCTCAGAAGAAAGAAGTATTCGCCATTGTTGAGTCAGCAAGCTAGACTGGGAGGAATATTGGTCGTCCGAGGCTTCTCTCTCTCTTCAGGTTCGGTTTTGGTCTCTTCGTTCGTATTTTCTTTGTCCCTCCTTTTTTGGTTATTTTTCAAAATGTCTGCCTCTATTGCATCTTCTGGTGTTGGCAGTGGTTCTAGGAATCTTTTGAAAGCTTATACTTCATCTCGAACCCTTATTAGGGATAATAGTTCCTTGGGGATCGGGTCGGAAGAGACCCGTTCTAGTCCCGAGGTTAGGATTGTAGACGTTTTCCTAGAACCTAGGAATAAAAGGGAGAGGTTTCTGGCCAGCTCTCCCAAAGGGAAGAGGGGCAGAGCATCGTAACCTCTTCCTGGTTAAATAGCATGAAGGAGGAATTTAGTTTTCCTCAAAATGTCATCCTTAGGGCTCATGATGCCTTGGATCGTCCTTCAGATATTAGGGAAGGTGAAATCTGTGTTTATACTACTTGGTTTGAAATGGGGTTGCGTCTTCCTTTTCCCAAATTACTTAGGGAGTTCTTCTGTTGGTTTAACCTTTGCCTCGCCGACTTGAATTTGAACAGTTGGAGACACCTGTTAGGGTTTTTAGTTTTGGGTCGCATGAACAATATAGACATCTCTCTAGATTTGATCCGTAGTAAAATGGATCTCAAGTACATGAGGTTGAAGAGCCTCTACTATATGTCTTTTGATAGTGGTTTCAGACCTCTGTCATTTGTACCGTCTTCCAATAAATCTTAAAAAAATCAGTATTTTTTCGTTAGTGGAGGATGGGAGGAGGCAGACCTTGAGGACCAGATTTCTACATTCCCCCGGACCACGGGGTTTATGGGTGAGACCCCCCTTCTTTGGTAATTTTTGTTTCTGCTCTTGCCTTTACCATTGTTTAACTGATCGTTGTTATTGTACATCTTGTGTAGCTAAAAGTGTTAAGAAAAGGCCGTCCTTCACACCTGTTCTCAAGGAGCAGTACGGGAGGCTTCTCCAGACCAAAAATAGAGATTACAGAGTCATCCTGCAGCCGAGCAACCCAATGGCCTCAAAAAAATAAGAATGTTGTCGAAGATGTGATGCAAATCATCCACGGCAATTGGGGCTCAGCAAAGAAGAAAAGGGTGGCGAATCCTCCTCCTCCTGTAGATCCTGCATCAAAGAAGAAGAGAAAGACCACTGTCGCCCCCTCCTCTACTGTACCCCCAAGAAAGGGGTGGTGCCTTCTGCTTCTCCTTCCCCTACGCCTCCCAAGAAAGGCGTAATGATCAGGGAATCCACCTCTGCACCACCCAAGAAGGGCGTGGTAATTTCTAAACTTGTCCCCTCTTCGGCTCTCAAGGTTCCGAAGAAGGGCAAGACGAGGGTGGCAATCGACTTGGACCTTATGTCTGACGGGTACAAGGCCGTCCACCAGGCCATTAAGGAATTTTGGGCAGATGCCCCACAAAAGGACACCCTTACTGCAGTACCAGGCAGGGTACTCAAAAGACAGTTGTTGGCGCCATGAGCGCCCATTTGAAGGTAATGACCGTTCTGCCTTTTTAGTATTTTGTTTTTACTTATGTCTGATTGGGTCTTTTGTTGTTTTGCAGACCTTGCACAATTTGGCTGCCTTGATGGAGTCCGCCGTTGATCTTCAGGCTGTGGAAAGGCTTAAGGACGAGCTGGATGAGGCTCAGCTTCAGCTCAGCATAGCTCAATCTACCGCTGCAGCTACCGAGGAAGAGCTCAAGGAAGTGAGGAATTCCCTTTCTATCATGGAGTCAGAGAGGGATTCTCTCAAGTTTGAGAGGGAATCCTTCCTTCAGGAGGTGGAGAGGCTGAAGGAGGAGAATAGCGCACTCCAGGCCTCCCTTGTTCTGAAGGTTGATGAAGCCAAGGCTGAGACCAAGGATGAGATGAAGACCGAGCTGGAGAAGATGGGTTATAGGTTTGTGCCGTTCGGTTATGATGACTTCAGATCCAAGCTTCTTGCTAAATTCCTAGACATTGATTTGTCGGGCATTGATGGGGATGAAAATGATGATGGTGATGATGATGGGTTTGCCAGCCCTTTAGTTTAGAAAATTTTTTAGTTCTATCTTTTCTTCTTCTTTTTTGTAACCGAACGCACATACTAATGATAATATCTTCTCTTCAGAGCTTTTGCCTTCTTTTTCTTTGTACATTTGCAAACTTCGTGTTTTAATCAAGCATTGTCCAAAGTACCACTGTTCTGTAGTGTACAAATGGGTTTTGACCCTTAAAACTTGCAATTGACATAGGTAAACCTATTCGGGGACCAAATATCATTCTTTGGTCGGTCATGGATGATGGGCTGACTTCCGAGCTTCATGACTTGCAATAACTTTGAACCAAAGTGTAATAATAAGCAATTAAGCCTGATTCTTGAAATTGGAGGGGTTTCGAATCATGAACTTGTTCTGAGCAACACAGACGGTAGTCAATATAGGAACTAACCAACAGAGCTTAATTGTCGAACAGAAAGACTTGTAATAAAATGGAGAAAGATCCTTGATAGTCAGTACCCTTTTTCAGAACTTATTGATAAGAAGTTAAGCAATTAGAATTAGAACTGTTGGTTTGAATGAATGTTCTCAGTCATGTAGCTGAGCAGCTGGGTTGATTCCTTCCCCTTTGGTCTGGGAAATAACCATGTAACTTTAGTAAGATGGGCTAGACATAAAGGTCGGTACATTAAGATGGACCAGACTTAAGGTCTATACATTAAGATGGACCAGCCACGAGGTCTGTACATTGAGATGGACCAGACTTAAGGTCTGTACATTGAGATGGACCAGACTCAAGGTCTGTACATTGAAATGGACCAGATGTGAGGTCTGTACATTTTGATGGACCAGACATGAGGTCTGTCCATTGAGATGGACCAGACTTGAGGTCTATAGATTTTGATGGACCAGACTCAAGGTCTGTACATTGAGATGGACCAGACTTAAGGTCTGTACATTGAGATGGACCAAACTCAAGGTCTGTACATTAAGATGGACCAGACGTGAGGTTTGTACATTTTGATGGACCAGACATGAGGTCTGTACATTGAGATGGATCAGACTTAAGGTCTGTACATTGAGATGGACCAGACGTGAGGTCTATACATTTTGATAGACCAGTCATGAGGTCTGTACATTGAGATGGACTAGGCTTAAGGTTTGTACATTGAGATGAGAACACTTTATAGAATATTTAAAAGGAAAAAATTCTTTATTGATAATACTTTCGTAAGTGTTCTATATTCCAAGGCCTGGGAACAGGTTTTCCATCCATGCTTTCCAACCAATAAGTGGTCGATCTTACTATTTTTGTGACTCTATAGGGGCCCTCCCAGTTGGGTGATAATTTTTCCATGGTGGGATCCTTGGTGTTCGGAAATACTCTTCTTAGGACTAGGTCTCCAACTTGAAAGCTGGCAGGCTTAAGCCCTAGTTTTAAACGGCTAACCATCTTGTGCTAATATGCTTCCATCCTGACCCCGACTTGCTCCCTTCTTTCCACAAACAAGTCTAAGTTTTCTACGAGCTGTTGATCATTGGTCTCTTGGTTGAAAGCTTCAGTCCTCAGGGTAGGCATGCTGATCTCAACAGGAATCACTGCTTCGGTGCCGTAGGTGAGTGAAAAGGGAGTTTCTGATGTTGGAGTTCTCCTAGTTGTTCGGTAAGCCCAGAGTACTCCAAGGGAGTTCTTTTACCCACTTTCCCTTAGCTCCCTCTAATCTCTTTTTAAGAGTATCAAGGATTGTTCGGTTAGTGACCTCTGCTTGCCCATTGGCTTGGGGATGACTAGGTGAGGAGAAGTGTTGATTGATATGAAGGTCTTGGCAGAACTTTTTGAAGATTTTACCAGTAAATTACGTACCGTTGTCTGAGACGATCACGCGTGGTATGCCGAACCTGCAGACTATGTTCCTCTAAGTGAAACTTTTGACTTCCTTCTCTGTAATATGTGTTAGTGGCTCTGCTTCTGCCCATTTTGAGAAGTAGTCGATAGCTACTAATAGATATTTCCTGTTCGGCGTAGCTTTAGGCAATGGGCCTATGATGTCCATTCCCCATTATGCAAAAGGCCATGGGCTTGTGATAGGGATGAGTTCATGATGGGGCTGGTGTTGGTAGGGAGCAAACCTTTGGCATTTGTCGCACTTTCGAGCGTATTCTTTTGCCTCCCTTAGCATTCAGGCCAGTAGCAGCCTTGTGTTAGAGCTTGGTGCGCTATGGTTCTGCCCCCATTATGATTTTCACATATTCCTTCATGAATTTCTGCCAGGACGTACTGAGACTTTTCTAGAGCCAGGCATTTTAACAATGGCTGAAATAAGACCTTCGGTAAAGCCTCCTATTCATGACAAAGTATCGAGCTGCTCTGATTCAGACTCTTTTTGCCTTATTCTTGTCTTCTGGAAGGAGCCCTTCTTCTAGGTACTGAAGGATGGGAGTCATCCAGTTCTGAGGCTGTTCTATAATTTGGGCAACCTAGACTTTTTTGATGCTAGGCCTTGGCTGACGGGAGATTCTTAGTGTTGAGTCCCCTTCTGACTTCATGTGGGATGCCGTGTTCGCTAAGGCATCAGCTCTGCAGTTCTGACCCCTTTCTATTTTTTGGATTGAGAATGCTCGGAATGAGCGTTTTAACAAGTTGACTAGTTCTGAATACCGAAGCATCCTTTCATTTTTAACAGCAAACTCTCCCTGAACTTGGTTGACTGCCAATTGGGAGTCAGAAAAGACTTCGAGGTTCTAAGCCTCGCATTCTTATGCTAGCTTCATCCCTAGGATAAGGGCCTCATATTCTGCTTTATTGTTGGAGGCTCTGAACCCTAGGCTAATTGTCATTTCCGTTATGAGCCCATCAGGGGACTGCAATACCAATCCGACACCAGCACCTCGATCGGTAGATGACCCGTCAGTGTATAGCTGACATGTCCCCAAATTTTCACAAAGTTATGCTCTGTCCAGTAGTGCTGGTGTGAACGCGGCAACAAAGTCTGCCAAGGCTTGCCCTTTAATTAAGATCCGTGGAACATAGGATATGTCGAACTCCCCCAGTTCCACTGACCATTTGACTAATCGTCCTGATACCTCTGGCTTCTTTAGTACTGACTTCAAGGGATAAGCAGTTGGAATTTCTATAGGATGACCTTGAAAGTCGGGTCTGAGCTTCCGCGCAGATACTATAAGTGCAAGGGCTAGTTTCTCAATCTCGGGGTACCTCTTTTCTGTGTCTAATAACGCTCTGCTGACATAAAATATGGGCCTCTGCACACCCCTGTCTTGCCTGACTAGTACAGAACTGATAGCGTTCTAGGAGACTACAAAGTAGAGAAGTAGCTTTTCCCCTTGGATCGACTTTGACAAGAGCTCAAGTGAAGCTAGGTACTCCTTCAATTCCTGAAAGGATTTGTCACATTCCTCCGTCCATTGCAAAGCTTTGTTACCTTTCAGAGCTTTGAAGAATGGTAAGCAACGATCAGTGGATTTGGAGATAAATCTGCTCAGAGCTGCTATTCTGCCATTCAGAGCCTGAATGTCTTTCTTGGTCCTTGGTGACTCTAGTCCAATCAGGGCCCCAATTTGGGTGGGGTTTGCCTCTATACCTCTCTGAGAGACTATGTATCCCAAGAATTTTTCCTTTGTTACACCAAAGGTGCATTTTGAGGGATTGAGCTTCATCTTGTACTGCCTCAGGATGTCAAACGTTTGAGCCAAGTGCTGGAGGTGGCTGCTCTTCCGTAGGCTTTTGACTAGCATATCATCAATATAGACTTCCGTGGTACTGCCGATCAAAGGGCTGAACATCTTATTAACCAGACGCTGGTATGTGGCCCTAGCATTTTTCAGTCCGAACGGCATCACTCTATAGCAATAGAGACCTCGTTCGGTTATGAATGATGTTTTCTCCTGATCAGGAGGGTGCATCTGTATTTGATTGTATCCTGAATAGGCATCCATGAAGCTCATAAGTTCGTGCCCTGCTGTAGCATCGACTAATTGATCTATCCTTGGTAGAGGAAAGATATCTTTGGGGCAACCTTTGTTGAGGTCTGTATAATCGACGCAGACTCTCCAGTTGCCATTTTTCTTCTTGACCAGAATAGTGTTAGCTAGCCAATCAAGATAGAATACCTCTCGTATCATGTTGGCATCGAGTAGCCTTTGGACCTCTTCGTTGATGATCTGGTGCCGCTCTGGAGCGAGTGGCCTTCTCTTCTGCCTTACTGGTGGATGGTCTGGATCCACCATCAGTTTGTGAGTGATGAGGTCTGGATCTATTCCTTCCATATCCCTTGTTTCCCAGGCAAACACGGAGAGGTTTTTCTTCAAGAATTTGATCAACTCATCCTGCTCGGCAAAAGTCAGGTTTGGGCCTATCTGCAGGTAGTGCCCCTGGTCTTCTGAGCTGACCAGGACCTTAATGGGTTCCCCTATAGGCTTGGCCCTGCTGTCCCTTCCTCTAGGGCTTAGTGGCTCGTCAATCCTGGAAGGATAGTCTTCTGCCTCGTGAAAGTGAGAGTGGATTAGATCCCCACGTTCACGGGCATGCAGTAATTGCTATTTGGGGGCCTTGGCCTTGAGTACAAGAGCATGACACTCTCTAGAGGTAGTTTGGCATCCTCTGACCGAGTAAACAGTTTGATGGTGGATGTACTTTAGGCATTGGTGGAGGGTTGATGTGACTGCTCCCATCTCGTGTAACCAAGGTCTCCCTATTATGACATTGTAGGGGGATTTGGCATTCAGAACCAGGTATTCTGTTACTGTGGTTTTTTGCCCATCCCCTTCTCCTACAGTGGTGGTAAGATCAATACTTCCTAATGGAGTGTTGAGATTTCCATCAAAACCTGCCATGATTATACCCGTGGACTTGATGTCATTGGGGCTGAGCTTCATCTGCTTGAAAGGTTCATAGAACAGAACATTTGTTGAACTCCCAGTGTCTACAAGGACTCTTCAGATCTCAAAGTTGGCGATTTTAAGGGAGATGACCAGGGCATCACTATGAGGACAGTGTACCCCTACAAGGTCTTGATACGAGAACTGGATTTCTAGCACTGGTCTTAATCTTTTCTCCACGTTAGCAATCTGTATGATGTGGGGAGTTTCCCTGGCCTCCCTAGCATAACATTTCATTGATCTGTTGGAAGTCCTAGTTGTAAGGGAATCTGCGTGCAGGACAAAGATTACTTTGTTGTTTTGCTGGGGAGGTTCATTCCGTCCTTCCCTTTGCTCTTGTCTCTAGTCAGGCCTCCTCTGTTGGGGCCGATCATCACGGGGGTTCTGCCCTCCGTCCTGTTTGATGAACTCCTGTAGTCGTCCTCTCTTAATAAGAAGCTCAATCTCGTGTTTGAGAGCCTTACATGTATTGGTTATGTGCCCGCGGTCCTTGTGAAAATCATAATACTTGGTTTCATCCCGGTAATTGGGGTCACCCTTCAAAGGCTCTGGCCACCTTAAGTTTTCTCGAGATCTCGCTTGCCGTAGTATATTGTTTGGAGAGGTGTTCAGAGGAGTAAAATTAGTGAACTCTCTTAGCCCAAAATTGTAGGAAGTTCTAGGTACCCCCTTTTTATGGGCTTCTGGCTCTCTTCCTAGTTGAACTAGGGTCCTTCCTCTGACTGTCTTTCTTCTAGTCATCTTTCTGGGCTTGTTCCTTAATTTTTCTCAAGGTGTTTTTGGCTTCCTCCAGGTTAATGTATTTCTTTGCTCAGTCCATGAGAGCTGCCATGTCCGCAGGGGGATTTTTTGTCAAGGAATCTCTAAAGCCTCCTTGTGCAAGCCCAGAGGCCAAAGCGGCTATAAGGAAACTGGGGCTGCAGTTTGTAACCTGAGTGAGTTCGGCGTTGAAACGCGCGATATATCCTCTGAGGGATTCTTCCTTTGTTTGCTTTATATTCAACAAGAATTCAGGACACTTCCTCAGCCTTCTACTGGTCATGGATCTGTCCAGGAATCTCATACCGAGCTCATAGAAACTGGTAACTGAGTTCAGCGGGAGGTCATGAAACCACTTCAGAGCAATGCCCTTAAGGCTGGTCATGAATGTTCGGCACTGAAAAACGTTAGAAGTACCGTGCAGGGCCATGGTGTGCTGGTAGTGGGAGAGGCGGTCCCTTGTCCCATCATAAGGAGTGAACTTTGGGACAACGAATTTCTTGGGCCTCTCCTCGGACATGGTGGCATTAGTGAATGAGTGGCAAACCTTCCGAGCAGCCTGGCGAATTCGTCTTGTTCTGGGGGGTTTTGAGCACCCCTCATAACAACAGTGCGGTCCATTGATTCTGCAACTTCCTCAGCTCTTAGTGATCCTCTTGGCAAGATAGGCTGCTGCGAGTCAGGCCTTGCAACTTCAAGGCCTACATGGACAGGATGATCTCGGCCCATGGCAGGGAGGTTACTTTGATTCTCCTAAACTGGAGGTGCATGAGCCACTTGAGGTTGAAACTCTTGCGGTACAAGGTTTGCTCCTGAAGCCCTAGGGGCTGGAGACCTAGTAGTGCTTCGATAATGGACCTTTGGGATGAAAGCTGGTATCCCTCTTCCGGTGACTGCTGATGGCTGGGGATCTCCATGAGTGTGGACAGTAGCAGGAGGTTGCGCCTCTTGAGTGTTTGTGTTGACAAGTGGATTCTGAGGATTAGTTTCATGATTCTGGGTGAGCATTGCCAGAGTTCTAGACATGGTCAAAAGTTATTCTTGCAGCAATTGGTTCTACCGCTTGACTTCGTCAAGCTCTTGTCGCACGGGATCATTCGCTCTCCCTCTTCCTCGTCTGGCAGGCAGTTGAGGCTGAGGATTTTGAGGATTCTGAGTATTTTTCCTTGGACGAAGATTAGGAGCCATAATCCTTTAGAGAAAAGGAGAATACATTTTTGAATCAGTAGAGCACTTGGATGATTGTCGTTTCCCATAGACGGCGCCAAACTGATGCTGCACTTTTTAGCCCACGTGCACTCTGAGCTCGGCTCTCTGAAGAACACTCAAAGACGAAGATCAGAGGACAACCGGGTTAGCTCTGGCAATAGCCGCTCCGATGCTTAAGTCAATAAACTGAATTGAAAGACTGTAATGAAAGCCAAATAATGAGCATGAAAATAAAGCGTACCTTTAGGGTTTAATTTATAGGTTGTGGCTTTCCTAAGTTGATTAGGATTTGGAGCCATGAAAGTAGGGATTCGATCATCGGAGATAGCAGTTACCTTGTTGGATATAATATCAAATAGATAACCACGTGTAGTGGTTTCCTTGCAAAAGAGTGTTTCCATATTCTCTGCTCGGCTGATAGTAAGGCGGTGATGAGCTCTGCACTAAAGAGAGCATTCTGAAGGTCGGCACTTAGATCCGTAAGTTCTGTAGGAATGGGGATCTGTTTTGGAGGTCTGTGCTCGAACTTATAAGCTCTGTATGTGTGTTATGAATGGCCGAGCACGATCTGAACTGTAAGCATACGTGTCAAGTGTGGATTGGTCAGTCGTTTTGTGGTATATCAATATATATATATAGCAAATGTATGATTAGATACGAGATGGTTTTGCTTCAGAAAACATGGTAAACTTTTGTTATTCTAACATAAGAATATTGAGACCTCGTTCAAAAAACAATAGGATTAACTACACTTTCCTACTCAAAGTTTAGTTTCGATTTTAAATAAGGTCTTCAATTATCAATTGTAACAATTTAATCCCTTAATTTATAATCGCATCTCAATTGAAACTAATTACAAACAGTCGTCTCAAATTTTTAACAACAGCCGTTTACACATTAAAATTGTAGGATCTCATTTGAAATCCGTATAAAATTAAAGGGTTTTATTTGAAATTCATATACAATTATAGAATACTATTTTAAGAAAAGACATAATAATTTGTGATGTAATTGAATCTGTGACCAAAAAAAAAAAAACTCATCACAAATAGTTGAAGTAAAGACTAAATTGAGTTGATTATATTTAAAATTAATAGTTTTTTTTATTATTCTACACAACTAGATATAGTTATACCATTATTAATATTTATAAAGATTGTCATTAGCATATATTCCTTGGTTCCAGGTTCCGAGAGATGGTGTAGAGATAGGGTTCCTCCCCACAATTTGGACACCCAGCTTAATTTAGTAGTCAATATGGACCATATATATTCCATGTCAAAAGGCTGGTGTTCTAATACAAATGGTCAAATGATCGACCAAATAAATACAGAGGAAACAACAAATTTGGGTTCATATCCAAATTTTCTCTACTTCTTCCAACTTTTCTTGGCCAGTTCAGTTATTTTCATAAAACTATTTTGTGTAACTGTCGTTCTCATATGATTTTCACCGTAATTTTGAATATTATTAATTTTGTAAATAATAAAAATAATTTCTCATTATTCCCAACTTCGAACTCAATTGCAAGTAAAAGTAAATTTTGTTATTGGTTGCCAATTTGTACCATTTTTGTTTTAAACGTCTTTTTATTTTTACTTTCTAAAAATCCCAACAAATGAAAACTTTAAAATTGTTGTTTTATGATTATTTTCAATGTTCAATGGACTTGGATTTGTTGGAAATGAAAAGGCAAAAATTGTTTTAACGTTAATTTTCATTTCCATCTATAAGGAGACCTATTACAATAAATATTTATACTGCATCAACTGGGAAAGAAATTTCCTCCAAATACAAAATCTTTAACAGAGTATCCTAAAACTTACATATAACCATACACTTAATCTCACATAGTCAATTTCAATTTCCTCTGCTGTTGGGAGAAAGATGGTTCACCTTCAATCTCAACCTTTTTCATTTCAAGCTCACATGATTGAGCACCCGGGTTCCCTATACTCTGAGATTTGGTACATCCCTCCGCTATAAGGGTAATGGACCAGAGGCTGCACTAGGACCTCTTCTTTCTTCTCTTCTTTCTTCTCGCCAACGCTTATGATCTCGGCAGGGCCCACGTTCTTGCGGATCAATTTAGTAAGCTCAACCACGTCGATCCCATCTCCAGTTACCTCTATCTGATTCTTGTCATCCCCTTTTAGCGCTGCTGAGTCCACTCCTGCAAATCATACATATACAAATAATTTATATTAGAACGTGTACAGTTTTGATCACCAAGATGTAGATGAACTTTAGTACAATATATACTGCTGAAATTTGAAGTTAATTACCTGAAATACCAACTGAAATCTTCAAGGCTTTGGAGCGACACTTATGGTTGTTCATGGAAACTCTGATGACAATAGTTTGCTGCAACCAAATAAACAAACCCAATTCAAATTAGCATAGAATCTTTTGCATGAGATACACTATATACACACCATCACACACACATATGATGTTACTTCTTTTTATATGAACAAATTAATTATACCTTCATTGTTGGCTTGTGAAGAAAGAGACTCTGGCAGGATATAGTTTTGGAAGCAGTGCAAGAAAGTATTTGAAGGAAGTGGTTGTGAGTTGTGAGCTGTGAGTGAGAGAACGCCTCCTATTTATAGGAGATTTATTGGATTTAAGAAAAGCTGAATAAAGATACAAGGACCAATGAAAAGATTTCTTTTAAACGTACTTTTCTTTCACCAATCCGAATCCTTCACCATACGCTGAGAGACCGCAGACTTAAGACCTGTTCCTCTACTTGGTTTGGACATTTAAGTCAAAAGTCTTTCCTTGATATTCATCTGTGTCCTTTTTTCAGCTTTTATTTATTTATTATTTGTTTGGTAAATCGTGTGGGGCCATTTATTTAGCTAGCAAAGTCAAGTTTGGGTGGCTACTCATCATCATATGATTGGTTCACTGTACAATCACTAATTAATATACACATGATTCTTTAATGTGAACGCTTAATTGTATTATTTCTATGTGCCCAACGTCACTAATTATATTTTAATATTGTGTAGTTTGTTCTCAATTTTAAATAAAGTTTGAATCAATTTAGTCTCACAATTTATAATTTTATTTTAGTTAAAATTAATTATAAACAATAGTCCAAATTATTAACGACGATCGTTAACATTTGTTATTATAATGTACTATTTAAAATTCGTATAAAATTATAGAGTACTAAAATAAAATCATATAATCACGTGAGTGGGTAGCATTAATAATTTGTGAGAATTATTTGTAAACGGAATTAGAAATTGGGATATAAAATTATAAGGCTTCCTTTGAAACTCATATTAAATTATAAGGTACTATTTTGAAACACATATAATATTATAGGATACTAAAATATTAAATTTACATTATTACAAAAGTGTAAAATTTTAAACATTTACTTCTACGTACATCTTTTGAAAACTACTGTTTGGCCATAAATTGCATCTACCTTGTGGCTCGTGGAATTCATTGTTGATGCCAGATGTCATAAAGGTTTGGTTGTAAAATAGAAATCATCTTTGCATTGAGAATAACTTGTCTTCAATTATTATGTAAAGTGGCTATTTGCTCGATTCGGTCAAATCTTCTCCCAGCAGATTTCTAATTGCAATTGACATCAAAGAAGTAAAATCCTAGAGATTCAACTACCTTTGCATTTTTGCAAAATCACCAGTACTATAACTAATGGATCAATGGAAACTCACGATTCCACTCGACACCGTTAACTCCAATTTAGTCTTGGCCACTTTATGACATTCATTGCAGGCCAGCTTTCAACCACTACCACTGATTGGAACTATTATGCCACCCAACCATCGTCGGGAATGGCGGCAAAGTGGAAGGAAGAAAGACTGTTGGGGCGATGGCGACGATGTCAGCATCAACATAGGGGCAATGACAACAGGACGGGGCTGGGCGAGAGATAGAATAAAGTGAGGGAAGACAGAGAAGATAGACAATACATCGAATGAAAGAGAATATAGTGAGGGAAAAGAGAGGGAAAAGAGAGAGTATGGGAAGAAAGGGACGTAGGGTTTAGTTGTGGAATGGTTGAGTATGGGGTATTATTGTCAATTTAAAAGGGAGAAGAACTGCCACATCAACAAAAAGGACCTATGTTAAAAAAAAAAAAGAGCCTAACTATCCTACATCTTAAATAAGAAAATAGTTAGATCTTACAATAATAAAGTATCTGTATAAGAGATTTGAGACTAATTAACTCAAAAAAAAAAAAAAGGATGTGGATATAATAATATAACTACATCTTTGAATTCAAAAAGGAGAAGGGTTTAGAGGCCATATATCTTCATTTATAATCTTGTTTTTTTTATTATAAATAAATAAATTACTGTGACTAGCCAAGGAAGAGGAGGACCCCACAAAAAATTGTGAGCATGGTCATTTGTAGTCTTTGGGATGGGTTTTAGAAAGTTTTATGCATATTCTAGAGCATAAGCAATTAACTAGTGTAAGAATAATTTTATATATATATATATATATATTCATAATTCTTGTTAAAAACATATGCATATATATATATATATATTATCATTTTTCCGAAAGCATGTATCGCTATTTGACTAATTTTGTGTTGGTTTTATTTCAAAAAACATATGCATTGCAAAAAAGTAATTATGAAATAGTTTTCTCAAATGTACTTTTGTGTATTTAAAGGAGATTCCTTAAATATCTATGCCAATCAAGAGGGTTAGGAGTGATCATGATCTCTCAAAAATTTAAAAAACTAATACTTTTGCTCTTAATTTTTATAAAAGATCTTGAGAATTAGGATACACACGCACTCTATATATAGATATTTAGAATTTTTTTAATTTATATATGTTAATTTTATTAAACTAATTATTTTATTCATGCATAGAATAATGATAAATAAACAAAAGTGGTATGTGTTATTCGTTGGAAGGAATCAAATAATATACACAAATTGGGCTGCATGTAATGCCCAAGTATATGGATATTCTCGGTGCCATTTTTTATCTTACCCGAGTTACACACTTGCTAACGAAACATACTCAAATTTTGTACGAGACCGACAGTCTTTTATAATGGTTCCCACAACTGCATTTCAAATGTTAGAGGGACATTGGGATATATTTAGGCGAGATAGAAAGGGATGACAAAAGAGAAGCTGCATTTCCGCTTGCTCTTTCACCAGATCCTCTTTCCATTCTAATTGCACCACCTACTCTTACATCTATAGTTGTACCAGCAGCCGTAATAGAATCACATGACACTTTCATTTCTCATTTTCTTCTTGGTTTTATATTCACAATCTGTATGATCTTGCTTATCAAGTGGTTGTAAATGATTGGATGTTGTAACAAGTTACTATTTCTTTTGATGATACATGTGTAGGAGTCATGAAAAAATATGACTAATTGATAAACCCATTAATTCTTTTATTTTTTGTTAACTTAATGAATATATGAATACAATATGTATTACAGTTAAATTTTTGCTTGTAAATTTTTGAAACATTTGGACCAAAAGTAAATAATTTGTTTATTTTGATATAAATATTAAAGAGTTGCACTAGATTTAAATGGCTTGTATACAGTATTAAGTAAGTTGCACCAAACATTGTGTAAGTTGCACCTTATATTTTAGAGAATTGCTACTTAACGTTGTGACGGTTGTACCTGATTCAGTAAAACACTCATATTTCACTTAAGCACAGTGTTATGTAAATTGCACTAAATATTGTGTAAGTTGCACCTTATATTTTAGAGAGTTACTCCTTAATGTTGTGAGGATTGCACCAGATTTATAAAAATAGTCATATTCAACTTGGTTTATAACGTTATGAAAGTTTGAATTGCAAGATATCGTAAAACTATAAAAAATTAAAATATACACAATACAAAATTTATTACATCCATTGTCCATTCACAAATAGAGATTTAACCATTCTTTACAAACTAAAGTCTTAATATTATTACAAAACACTATTGCAAAAGATTTTTTCATAAGATCTAATACAGGCTATGACAATTACATTAAACAACTCTTTTTCTCAATTCGAGGATAATACAAAAAAATAGCAATTGTTAGTCCAGTAATCATCTAAGAAAAAATTGCACAGTACTAATAGATTGTCATTTTGTTTTGACACTTCCTAAATTTTTTCTTCAACTTGGTAATATTCTTTTCTCTTTTCTTGGCAATGGTTTACAAGCTCTCCATCTCTATTGATTGTTGGTTCTCTCCAGCCATGTTCTTCCCTACCTCATTCTCTAATTTCTGGATATTTGCCTTAAGTTATTGATGACTTGCTTTCCACACTCACAAATTATAAGGTCATACCACACAAAAAAATGATTGGCACCAACATCCTAAAATCATTTCAAAAGGTAAGTAAGACTAATCAATCATAAGATTTAAAATTCTAAAATCAAAATACTATGATTACCAAATACAACCCTTACCTTATGCATTTGACAACACATAAATCTTATATCAAGGTTCTCAAATGTCTAAGATATTTTCTTTATAAAGCTTTACTCATAATTACAAATGCAATCTTTCATAAAGCCCACCAATCCAATAAAATTATTGTTGGTGTTTGTTATTGGCCAAGAACTTTCTAGTGGGTACAAAGTGTTATTCAATATTGTATTTTTCCATTTTTCTTGATTAATTAAGAGATTATATAAATTAAAAAAATTTGGGAGCTCATGAATACCCTAAAACATGAAAACAACAATATATAAATAAAAAAATGTAATTGTATTTTGTTCCTTAATGTTATGAGGGTTGCACCAAGTTAAAAAAAAATCATATTCAAATTGGTTCACAATATTATGAATGTTGCATCTTATGGTTGTGGAGGTTGCACAATATGTGTTTAGTGAGTTGCTCACAAACATTTTGATTGTTGCACCAGATTAAGAAAAAAAAAAAAGATTTTAGTTTCAAAAATAAACATATTTGAACTAAAAATGAACTACTGTAAAATAAACATCAACATTTATGAAATACATGAAGGTACAGAACTACATCAAGACTTAGGACGGGGAGCTAAATTTTGTAACAACAAAAAAAACATTTTACATGTAAATCTTCCCCTAATTTTGAGAATAAAAACCTTTTCCTTCCAAAATTGGTAAAAAGAAAAAATTTACATTTAAACCCCCCTTCAATTTTGAGAATAAAATATTTTTTCTTCAAATCCCCACCCCAAATTAAAAAAATAAATAAATTTCCTCCCTAAAACATGTATTTCATAAAAGATTTTAGTTTAAAAAATAAACATATTTGAACTAAAAATGAAGTACTGTAAAATAAACATTAACCTTTATGAAATACATGAAGGTATGGAAGTTTGGGAATTAAAAATAAGAACTTGAGAGAGAAAAAAAAGTTATAAATTATAACAAAATCAAATTTATCTTAGAATCTAACGTTCAATGCACGAAAATAAACCCTAACCCTCCCAAAAAGTTTAACAAGAGACAAACAGAGAGAGAGAGAGAGAAAGAGAGAGTTCTTTACCTGTTTATGGAAGTAACCCATGATAGACGAACAAACGATGACGACAATGGCAACGATGACGGCATCGTGGTCGGAGACGATGGAAACAATTAATGAATGAGCAATGGAGATGAATTTTGATGAACCAAATAGGGTTGATTGATTTTTTACGCAGAGATTGCAAATTGATTTTGGTTGAATACCTATGGGTATTTGTATTAATTTTCTTTACTTTTGAAATGATATTTTTGTCATATAAAAAGTGAAAGATATAAAGTTAATTTATTTTTAATATTTTTTATTTCTTTATCATTTAGCATGTAAAGATAAACTTTTTACTAAATTTTCTTGTGCTACAAATTGAATCCTAATTTCACCTCAAATAAATGACTGAGTCATAATCTCTTCTATTTAAACCAAATTGGCCCAATAGCTCAACTTGGTATGTCTACTCAATTGATTAAAACAACTTCGTTCAACTAAAACTCATTAGTCAAAACCAAACTTGAAACTGACTCAAATTTACTTGTGTTATCTTTCCAATATGACTGTTATTGTTCACCGTAAAACCCTTGATTTAAAACTAAGTACAGAACTACATCAAGACTTAGGACGGGGAGCTGAATTTTGTAACAACAAAAAAAACATTTTACATTTAAATCTTCTTCTAATTTTGAGAATGAAGACCTATTCCTTCCAAAATTGGTAAAAAGAAAAAATTTACATTTAAACCCCCCTTCAATTTTGAGAATAAAATATTTTTTCTTCAAATCCCCACCCCAAATTAAAAAAAAAAATTCCTCCCTAAAATTTTACAACCCCCCCCCCCCCCCCCAAACAAAAATTCTGGCTCCGGTCTTATTTAAAACTCCATTTTTGCCTCTACTTTTTTTCCAAACTCTTGTAAGAGCATCTCCAAGCCACCTTCAAATTTGACAATGGGAAAACAAAAAGTGTTCTCCATCCTATGTTCATATTTTAACAAATTTGAAGATTTGAATAATGTTTTCAGTTTTGATCTTCAAATTTGAATGTTCACTATTCATCCTTCAAATCATTATTCATGCAATATTCACCTACTAATTATTTTTATAATACTCTCAATAGATAATTAATTATTTTATATTATTTAAAATTTAAAATAATTTTTTTCTATTTTAATTATTATTTATTTATTTTGAAATTAATTTTTTTTGTGGTGAAAAAATTGTCTCACCACCATTAAAGATTTTAATAACAATTAAACTGCTAACATTTAATTCAAATTAAAAATATAAAAAAATGAGATTTAAAAAATGAATAGTGATTAAAAATTGATATAGTTGCAGTGAAAATATAAAAATTTGGGACTTATCATCTTCAAATTTAAAGAATATGTTAAAATGAAGATGAATTTGAAGGTTGTGAGTTAGAGATGCTCCAAAAACTAAATAAAAACTTTCACCAATGATTTCATGGATTAAGTGAATGGGTTAAGAGTGTCTCTATTTCATGAGAAACCGATATATACTGTCTATTCGTGAGAGAGAACGATAAAAAAACAGTTCTTTAACTATTTTAAAACAGATTTTTAAAAAAAGAAAAATTATTTTTTTTCTCTTCTCTCTCGTATGGAGACACTCCAAATTCTAAAAGAATCACCCTGAAATTGGAAGAACCCGAGGCTCCTTCCATGGTTTCACCATATGTTTGTTCCTATATTCTTCTTATTCCATTTACTATTTATCCCTAAGCTCACCCATTCTTCTTATTCCATGGTTTCACTATTTACTGTTTTCTTTCTTAAATGATTGGAACGCACTTTTTGGATGCTAATTTAACATATATATATATATATATATATATATATATATATCAGTATATATGGCTGAATGAACAATTGCCTTCTTGTTTTGTATTTTTGGGGCTGTATTTATTAAATTTGAACGATGTGAGTCCTGTCCTATTCTAAGACTTTGGTTCCATTCCACTAAACACATCACATCACTAGGTCCATTAGTTCTCAATTGTATCAACATTTTAACATCTCATCATCAATATAAATAAATTATAACAGATAGAATGATGTATGTGTTAAGATCACACTCGTTCAAACCTTTTCTTTGTAAATAAACTCACTAAATAAACTGGGCAAGAAATATATAGATTATTTAAAAGAGTTTTAGCCATTGAATTTTAATTATGTTTCCCTTAACGTAAAGGTTCAAGAAAACTGATATCCTATCTTTGTAACAGAAGGAAAAAATCGAACTGTTGAACTTAACAAAAATACACACACACACACACATGAAATACAAGGAACAGTATCAGAATTTTATATAATAATGCACTCTGATCCTCAGTTTAGCCACTCTTTTTCAACCCATCTTCAAATTGTTGAATTTACAACTTCGACATTGATATCTATTATTGTTAATTGAAGTAGGATTAGAGACAAAATCCAAAGACATGCACAGACTTCACAATACACAAAACATTTAAAACATGAAAAATACAAGAATGAAAAGTTGAACGCACAATAAATACTTGAATTTGATATGCTAAACATTTGAGACCCATATCTTCCAAGCTACTGCACCACTATCCCCATGATGCATTGCTATGTTTGATGGAGAAATAAGGTTAAAAAAGTAATAGTATACATGACGGATTTTTTAATGTCATTTTCATTCCCATAGACAACGAAACCTATTACAATAAATATTTCTAAAAGTGAAAAAATAGAACTATTGTATATGTGCTTTATGGATATTTTTTTTTGGTAAGTTGCTTCATGCATATAAAGCATCAACTTCCTCCAAATACAAACCTTTAACAACAGAGTATCCTAAAACTTCCATATAACCATACACTTAATCTCACATAGTCAATGCCAATTTCCTCTGCTTTTGGGAGAAAGATGCTTCACCTTCAATCTCAACCTTTTCATTTCAAGCTCACATAATTGAGCACCCGGGATCACGGCTGGATTCCCTATACTCTGAGATTTGGTACATCCCTCCGCTATAAGGGTAATAGACCAGAGGCAGCCCAAGGACCTCTTCTTTCTTCTCTTCTTTCTTCTCCTCTTTCTTCTCGCCAACGCTTATCAGCTCGGCAGGGCCCACGTTCTTGCGGATCAATTTAGTCAGCTCAACCACGTCGATCCCATCTCCGGTTACCTCTATCTGATTCTTGTCATCCCCTTTTAGCGCTGCTGAGTCCACTCCTGCAAATCATACATATACAAATAATTTATATTAGAACGTGTACAGTTTTGATCACCAAGATGTAGATGAACTTTAAGTACATCTATAGTGCTGAAATTTGTAGTTAATTACCTGAAATACCAACTGAAATCTTCAAGGCTTTGGAGCGACACTTATGGTTGTTCATGGACACTCTGATGACAATAGTTTGCTGCAACCAAATAAACAAACCCAATTCAAATTAGCATAGAGTTTTTTGCATGAAATACTCTATATATACACACACACATATGATGTTACTTCTTTTTATATGAAAAAGTTAATTATACCTTCATTGTTGGCTTGGTTTAGTTTTCTGTCTTGTCGAGGAAAGAGACTCTGGCAGGATATAGCTTTGGAAGCTATGCAAGAAAGTATTTGAAGAGGTTGTTGTGAGTTGTGAGTTGTGAGTTGTGAGTTGTGAGTTGTGAGTGAGAGAACCCCTCCTATTTATAGGAGATTTATTAGATTTAAGAAAAGCTGAATAAAAGATACAAGCTTTCATACTTTTCTTTCACCAATCCCAATCCTTCACCAAACGCTGAGAGACCGCAGACTTATGACCAGTTCTAATATGAAGTATTCTTTACATGGTTTGGACATTTAAGCAAGTCTTTCATTGAAAAACATTACCTCTTTGTTTCAGTTTTTTTTTTAATTATTTTTTTTTGTTTGATAAATCGTGTGGGGCCATTTATTTAGTTAGCAAAGTCAGTTTGGGTGACTACTCATCATCATATGATTGTTTATTTTACAATCACTAAATAATATACACATGATTCTTTAATGTGAATCCTTAATAGTATTATTTCTATGGGCCGAACTCATCTTCCTTTCAACCTCGCAAAAGTGTGTGTGTGTGTGTATGTATGTATATATATATATATATATATTATAATATTATGTAATTTGATCTCAATTTTAAATAAAATTCTTTACTATCAATTGAATCAAATTAGTTCCACAATTTATAATTTTATTTTAGTTAAAAATAATTACAACCGGCAATCCAAATTATTAATGACGATAGTTAACATTTGTAATCATAAAATACTATTTGAAAATCATATAAAATTATTGAATCTTATTAGAAATTCGTATGAAATTATAGAGTACTAAAATATTATCGCGTATAACCACATGAGTGGATATCATTAATAATTTGTGAGAATTATTTATAAACGGAATTATAAATTGGGATATAAAATTATAAGGCTTCCTTTGAAACTCATATAAAATTATAGGGCACTATTTTGAAATACATATAACATTATAAAACACTAAAATGTAATCACGTATGACTACATGGAATGGTGCTATTAATAATCTGTGATGATTCTTTGTAATTGACTTTAATTAAAATAAAATTATAAATTGAAAGATTAAATTATTTTAATTAATAATCGAGAACCTCACTTGAAATAAAATTATAAACGATTATAGATAATACTGTTGGACATTTTAGTAATATAACTATATCTCGGTATTCTGCTGGCCCAAAAAAAATGGGTTGTTCAATTACAAGTTCACAGATAAAATAAAAATTATTATTAGGTCCTAAGTCAAACTTAGTAATTCACTAAGTCCTTTAAATCTTCAATAATTAAAATACCCTTACCTTTTTAATCACTTTTACCAATGATTTCATGGGTTAAGTGAATGGGTGAGAGAGAAGGATAAAAAAATAATGTTTTAACCGTTTTAAAGGAGATTTTAGAAAAAAAGAAAAATTATTTTTTTCTCTTCTCTCTCAAATGGAGACACTCCAAATTCTAAGGGCATATTTAGTATGCTCGAATGGAATAAGATATGAATGAAATAGTATCAGGAATAGAATGGAGCATAAATGGAATGAGAATAATCATTCCATTCTTTTGTTTGACTGAATACCCAATAATGGAATAATGGAATGACAATTACATTCTTGTGTTTGGTTTGAAACATCAAATTGTTGGAATAAAGTAAATATTAAGTTAGATATTAAAAATACTTGTATAAATTTTAAAACTTTCATGTACGTTTAATAAAAAATCAAACTGTTGAACTTACAAAAAATACTCACACACGTGAAATACAAGGAACAGTATCAGAATTTTATATAATAATGCACTCTGACCCTTAGTTTAGCCACTCTTTTTCAACCCATCTTCAACCTCAAGCTCTTAATTTCATGGTCACATAATTGAGCAAGAGGGGTCACGGTGATCCCTAACCTCGTAGATTTGGTGCACACCACCGTAGTACTGATAAGGATAAGAGTTGGTCGACGTCCAAACCAGAGGCTGTATTGTGAACTCTGCTGTCTCTTCTTTCTCCTCTTCCGCTTTCGTCTCACCCACCGGGCTGACGCTCAACACCTCGGCAAAGCCCATTTTCTTCCGAAGACATACGGTGAGCTTAACTGCATCGATTTCTTCTCCGGTTACTTCTATCTGATCATGGTCCTCCCCTTGTATAGCTGCTGATTCCACCCCTTTAATATACATATATAGAGTCAGATTTCTGTGTACGCATTTCGGTCAGCTTGTTTCTCAGTTTTGTGTTAGGATAGTGTTTTATGACATAAATTTATTTGTTTAAATAAAAGAGAATAATTAATTATTATCATATTAGTTATTTGTTTAAAAATTATTATATTAATCAATAACTCTCATTATTTAGACACAGATTTAGATAACATTATCCTTCTTGTTAAGATGACTGTATTGAGTTCTCCTTTTTGGCCGCTCTGTACTGGGTTTCTTGCTTTGCATATGATTTGCTACCCTTTTGGTGTCAACTTAGTTGACATGAAATTTGGAGGCTCTGATATCTTTTGCAAGTTTCCTTTTCATTGATATCTATTTGTTGTACCTTTTGTGCACCTTATTTCATCAATAAACTCATTTCTTTGTTCATCAAGTATATTTATAAAAGATTAAATTACACTTATTTTTTTTTCAAAATTTTTAATAATTATCAAGTATGGTGAAGCATTCTTCAATAAAAAAAAGTATAAATTATTTACTATAAATTTATTTTAAAAAAAAAAACCCTTTTAAAAAAAAGTAGGAAAAATTTAGTCACATATGTAACTATGAAAAAAGTAATATATGAATAAGTTAAGAACACATTAAATATATAAATAAATATATATATTTTTTAATATGACTATAAAATAAAAACTTAACATTATTTCAATTAAAATTAGTATAAGAACAGACAAATCACAAAAATATTATTAAGATATTAAAATAATAAAATCATTAAATAAAAATTTTAACAAGTTTTTCATTTAATCATTAACATTCATGACTCAAGTTTCCAAACAAATTTACTAACTATTACATAAAACATATATATTATATATGTAACCCAAAAAAAGAGGGGAAAATTTCCAAAAAAAAAAAAAAAAAAAAAAATTGAATCCTTGTCCCTAATGAGTTTAGGACATCTCGGAAATTTAGAAAGAAAAAAAAAATTAGACATTCTTTTTACGTATCCGACATATGTTTAGAACGTGTCTAAATGTATTTGTGTCCAACACATGTCTGATAAGAATTCAATAGGAATACGTGAACCAAAATAATGTGTTTGTGATTATAATTAAGATATTAAAAAGAAATCACTTTTTGTTTTACATGGTTGATCAGTTATGAAGTACGGACACTCTATTTTAACTCACGTGTCCGTTTCAGACACTTGTCGAACACCAACACTCTTAGACACGTGTTCGGACACTTGAATCATGGATATTGATGATTAAATGAAAAAGTTTTTTAATTTTTATTTAATGACCTTGTTATTTTAATAATATTTTTAAAATTTGTATGCTTTTATACCAATTTTAATTGAAATAATATTAAATTTTTATTATATGATCATATAAAAAATATAAAAAAAATTATATATATTCAGCGTGTCCCTAATGTATTTATGTCTTACTTTTTTAAAAAATAACATATCTGCTTATCATATCGTATTGCATCCGTGTTTCTTAGTCGATCAGGTTTATAGTGCTTTGTACTTTCAGTCTTTTGAGCATCAGAGTTGGACTTCACAATTGGTA
The DNA here is from genome assembly GCA_008638375.1 of Nyssa sinensis. NCBI lineage: Eukaryota > Viridiplantae > Streptophyta > Magnoliopsida > Cornales > Nyssaceae > Nyssa > Nyssa sinensis. The sequence goes on from VIRR01000448.1 coordinate 154,144, forward strand.
CATGCACACGCTTGAAGCAAAACCTTGTCGGACAGCTTCTTATGTACCACCCATCAATCAATGAGACATCAAAACTCTTGAGGATCTTTGCATTTGCAAATGGTGTCACACAAAAACTAGTCTGACTTCTGATATCAGAAAAACTAAAATGAAAATTAAAGGTATAAAATTTTGGGTACCTGAAGCACCAACTGCAATCTTCATGGCTCTAGAGCGAGACTTCGGGCAATTCATAGACACTCTGATGACCACCTTTCGCTGCAACCAAATGAACTCAAATTAACATAAAATCTTCTGCATGAAAGTTATCATATACGTATATATATATATACGTACGTATATATGGATGTGCATGTCTTCTTTCTATATATGTGACCAAACTGTATATACCTTCATGATCTTCTTGGTTTGGTTTGTAAAATTGTAAATATGTATGATATGGGCCAAAAAAGCCACTGGAAATTGGATGTATTGATGCGAGTAGTTTGGAAACAGCTGTGAGAAAGTATTTGAAAGTTGTAAGGTTTGTTATGAGACAAGAATGGGAATGCTG